>OU342742.1:108171119-108591620 GCA_910589775.1 Avena eriantha
GATCTTATCCATTATCTCTCTTTCTTCCGTCGTAGCCGGACTTTGAGTCTTGCTCAATGTCTTGCCTTGCAACATAGGTAAGAACCCCTTCTTACTTTCATCCATATTAAACTTCTTTAATATCTTATCAAGGTATGTACTCTGCGATAACCCAATTAGGCGCCTTGATCTATCTCTATAGATTTTAATGCCTAATATATATGACGCTTCACCAAGGTCTTTCATCGAAAATTTGCTGTTTAGATAACTTTTAACACTGTTTAAAAGATCTGTATCATTTCCAATCAGTAATATGTCATCCACATATAATATCAGAAATGCCACATTGCTCCCACTCACTTTCTTGTAAATACAAGACTCTCCATAAGTTTGGACAAATCCAAACTCTTTGATCACCTCATCAAAGCGGAGATTCCAACTCCGGGATGCTTGCTTCAGTCCATAGATGGATCGCTGAAGTTTGCATACCTTATTAGCATCCTTAGGATCGACAAAACCCTTAGGTTGTCTCATATACAACTCTTCTTCAATATTACCATTGAGGAACGCAGTTTTGACATCCATCTGCCATATTTCATAATCGAAATATGCAGCAATTGCTAACATAATCCTAACCGACTTAAGCATCGCTACGGGAGAGAATGTCTCATCGTAGTCAACTCCTTGAATTTGTCGAAACCCCTTTGCGACAATTCGAGCCTTATAGATGGTCACATTACCATCAGCATCAGTTTTTCTTTTGAAAATCCATTTATTCTCAACGACCTTTCGATCGTGAGGTAAGTTTACCAAGGTCCAAACCTGGTTCTTGTACATGGATTCCATCTCGGATTTCATGGCTTCTAGCCATTTGTTGGAATCCGGGCTCATCATCGCTTCTTCATACGTCGCAGGGTCATCTATTTCATCAACCATGAAATTCACAACATGATCACCGTACAGTTCAGGAGCTCCACGTGTCCTACTTGACCTGTGAGGTTCGGTAGTGTCCTCTTTCGGAGTTTCATGATCAATATCATTAGCTCTCTCTTCATTAGGTGAAGTCAACTCCGAAACAATTTCTGGTGCTGTGCTACTTGCCATTTCATGAAGAGAAGGTTCAATAACCTCTTCGAGTTCTACCTTCCGACTACTCACACCTTTCGCGAGAAACTCCTTCTCAAGAAAGGATCCATTCTTGGCAACAAAAACCTTGCCCTCGGATCTGTGATAGAAGGTATACCCAATCGTTTCCTTAGGGTATCCTATGAAGACGCACTTTTCCACTTTGGGTTCGAGTTTATCCGGCTGAAGTTTCTTCACATAAACATCGCATCCCCAAACTTTAAGAAATGACAACTTAGGTTTGTTTCCAAACCATAATTCGTACGGTGTCATTTCAACGGATTTAGATGGTGCCCGATTTAAAGTGAATGCAGCCATTTCTAGTGCATAACCCCAAAATGACAGTGGAAAGTCAGTCAGAGACATCATAGATCGAACCATATCCAATAAAGTACGATTACGACGTTCCGACACACCATTACGTTGTGGTGTTCCGGCAGGCGTGAGTTGTGCAATTATTCCACACTCTTTCATGTGTGTGCTAAACTCGTAACTTAGATACTCACCTCCAAGGTCAGACTGAAGAAATTTGGTCTTTCTACTACGATGATTTTCCACTTCATTCTGAAATTCCTTGAACTTTTCAAAGGTTTTAGACTTGTGTTTCATCAAATAGATATACCCGTATCTACTTAAATCATCCGTGAAAGTAACAAAATAACGATATCCACCTCGCGCCGACACACTCATTGGTCCACACACATCAGTATGTATGATTTCCAATAAATCTGTCGCCCATTCCATTGAACCAGAAAACGACATTCTAGTCATCTTGCCCATAAGGCATGGCTCACATGTATCAAATGATTAAAAATCAAGTGATTCCAAAAGTCCATCAGAATGGAGTTTCTTGATGTGTTTAACGCCAATATGACCTAGACGGCAGTGCCACATATATGCAGATATATCATTATCAAGTTTAATCCTTTTAGCATCAACATTATGAATATGCGTAATACTACTATCGAGATCCAATAGAAATAAACCATTCAACACAGGTGCATGACCATAAAAGATATCATTCTTATAAATCGAACAACCATTATTTTCAGATTTAAAGGAATAACCACTTTGCATCAAACACAATCCGGATACAATGTTCATGCTCAGTGCATGCACCAAATAACAATTATTTAGGTTTATAACTAATCCCGATGGCATATGGAGAGGTAGCGGCCCGACGGCGATCACATCAACTCTTGATCCATTGCCGACCCGCATCCTGACCTCATCCCTTGCTAGTTGTCGCTTGTTCCGCAGCCCCTGAACCGAGTTACATATATTAGAAAACGATCCCGTATCAAATACCCAGGTGCTACTGCGAGTACTAGTCAAGTACACATCAATAACATGTATATCACATATACCTTTGTTTGCCTTGCCGGCCTTCTTGTACGCCAAATACTTGGGGCAATTGCGCTTCCAATGGCCAGTCCCCTTGTAATAGTAACACTCAGTGTCAGACTTAGGGCCAGCTTAGGGTTTCTTTTCAGGTGCAGCAATAGATTTGCCACCCTTCTTTCCCTTGTGCTTGCCTTTCTTGTCCTTCTTGAAACCGGTGGTCCTATTGATCATCAACACTTGATGTTCTTTCCTAATCTCCACTTCTGCAGTCTTAAGCATTGACAGAATCTCGGGAAGAGACTTCTTCATGCCCTGCATGTTATATTTCATCACGAAGCTCTTGTAGCTAGGTGGCAGAGATTAGAGAACACGATGTATGCCTAAGTCAATGGGAATCGTTATTCCCAAGGACACAAGCTTATCAGTGTACCCAGACATTTTGAGTACGTGCTCACTAACGGAGTTGTTCTCCTCCATCATGCAGCTAAAGAACTTTTTAGTAGCATTATAACTCTCTACGGCAGCATGGGTATCGAAAATCATTTTCAATTATCCCATGGTATCAAAGGCATTGCCATTTTTGAAACGCTTTCGAAGTTCTGGCTCTAGCCCATACAGTATGCCGCAATGAACTAAGTTGTGGTCCTCCTGGCGAGTCATATAGACATTCTTTTCCTTGTCAGGGGCATAAGGAGCTGGTGGGGGGCCTAGCGGCGCCTCTAGCACATATTGCTTTTGTGCAGCAATGAGGAAAATCCTCAAATTCATAGCTTAGTTGGTGAAGTTGCTACCATTCGTAGCAAGTTTCTCTTTCTCCATGAACACATTGAAATTAAAAGCAGGTGGTGCCATCTACAACAGAATTTGTAAAGTTTATGATAGAGTGAGTTCAACTAATCCAAATTACGAATGAACTCCCAGTCAAAAACGACATCCCTCGTGTCCTTTTGGTGATTACATGAACCAAATCCACTACACCAAGTCCGATCATCACGTGAGTTGATGTAGCTTCAAAGGCGAGCATCTATATGGGCATCATATCAACTATATGACTCATGTTTAACCTTTCGGTCCGTGTTCCGAGGCCATGTCTGTACATGCTAGGATCGCCAAGTAAGAACCTTAGTATTCGCGTGTGTAAAACTGTCTTACACCCGTTCCTATGAAAGTGTAGATTCAAGTACACCCGATCATCACGTGATGTCTCGAAACACGATCCACAGAACGATGCATACTTAAGGAAGAACACATTTTTATCTTGATATCTAAATAAGGGATCATCTTACAATGCTACAAAAAGCGCCAAACTAGCAGTATAAGATGCTAACATCTAATGTGTAAAGTGAGATGATATGGTCCATGCATTTGAACTCTATCATTTGCATCGTGGTATGATCTCTATCATTCCTTTGTGTGTAAGGACAAGGTCTATGGAACTTACACGTTGAATGTGTTGTAAGAGTATCTATCATACATCTACTTACAACAATACCATATCAAAACACTAGCCCAGCAACGATCTAAACTAGATGCCTCTAATTTATAAATTGAAAGTTTTACGTGGCTTAGGGCTTTCGGAGATAGAACCGTTCTTACCTACGAACATGAACCACAACGAGGATAACCAAGTTACTAGAAACTCGTTGTAAATCAGATATTGACTATAGTAAGAGAGACAGACACCCGCGAACCACTTATGCAAAACAAGTTGCATGTCAGTCGTGGAACCGGTCTCATGTACGATGACATGTAAGGTTGGTCCGGGCCGCTTCATCCTACTATGCCACCAATATCCAAAATACATAGAAGATGCAATAACATGATCATCATCGCCCACATATAAACATATGTGTACTACCCGTGCAAAGCACCTACGCATAGATCAGGCTCTGATACCACTGTTGGGTCCGCAACATAGAAAACAAAAAATTTCCTACGATGAGAACTACACGCCAAGATCTATCTACTAGGTACAGAGCAACGGGTGGACATACATCCATCAAGAACTTACCCTTGAAGACAACGAGTTTTTTTAACGAGTAGGAACTCATGGTTGATGTAGTCGTACACTTGCCGATCTCAAGATCGTGTGGAAGTCCGAGCGCTGCAAATCAGCAGCGCATCCGTCCTCGCACACACGTTCAAGCCACCGGACAACCTCCACCTCCTCGCTCCAGCGATCCAGCGGAAGCAGCAACTCCTTCCAGACAAAATGCCACCGGGAACATGTATCTCGCTAATCCAAGACCGTGGGGGAATAATTCTAGAGGGAGAGAGAGATCCTTCACGAGGAGGTGTGAGGAAGGAGGAAGAGGGGGGCCTTTTATAGGAGGAGGGGGGTGCCCCTCCCCATGGCCGGCGCATGGGGGTGACCCCTCACCTCCCCCGTTCATGTGGTGGTAACCCCTCCACATTAAAATGCCTCTTCACATTCCCTTTTAAAGTCCCCACTTTAAATGCATTAAAATTCTCTAAGTTTAATGCTCTCTCATTTAATAAAACTCTTTTGTTAAATTACTCAGAATTTTGTTAATTACTTTAATTAACAAACATTCACATATAACCCCTTGCAATATTTCAATATCACATGCAGAACCACTTTCTGCAATTTCACCCGAAACAATTTCCGGTTTCTATCGAAACAATGCCCGCGCTTTGCAATTCTTTCGTCTGAAACATATGTGCTCCAAAATGGTGTTCGGTAACTCTTAAGTGTGTCACCCTATGGTTCGCGAATAATGCAGACATGATTGAGACTCCTCTCAGATCAATAATCAGAAGCGGGACCTGGAGATCCATACTGACTCCTGCATATTCAACGATGACTTCTGTGATCGTGAGAACCTTTAACGCTTGTAATTTAATCCCTTTGTCTCATGATATAATACATGTCCGAGATTCGATCATTGGTATCCAAATACCTAATTTGATCTCGTTACCGACATGCACTCTTTTCTCGTTCCTGTGATAAAACATTCTAGTGATCACATCACTTGCTTGCAAGCTATCTTAATGTGATATCACCAAGAGGGCCTAGAGTATATCTATCTGTCATCGGGATTGACAAATTCCACTCTTGATCCATGAGCCTCAACATAACACCTTCGTAGTACTGAACCCATCTTTATAGTCACCCTGTTACGGTGTGATGTTTGATGTTATCAAGATACTCTTCCAGTGTTAGAAATTAACATGATCTCATGGTCTAAGGATAAAGATTACTTCGTATGATGTTATAGCAATGTAAACATAATGACTTGATCGTAATGCTATACTTCGGATGAATGTTCATCACATCATTTCACAAATGTTGTGACCTTGTTATTAACAACATCCAATGTCCATGATCGGGAAACCTTGATCATCTTGTTAATCAACAAGCTAGTCTATAAGAGAGGCATAACTAGGAACCCTTTTTGTTTATTAAACACACATGTGTTGATGTTTCCGATCAATACAATTATAGCATGCAAAATAAACATCTATCATATATAAGGAATACATAATAACAACTTTATTATTGCCTCTTAGGGCATATTTCCTTCAAGCAGGAAGGGAAAGCCCGCCACCCACACCACTATGGACTGCCATTCTCTGAAGGAGATTAAGAAGGCAAGGTGGGGACAGGACGATCCCAACAATAACCTGCCAAGGGACAATGGCAACACCGGCGGATTTGGCAACACCGTCGGCTCGCTCCACACCTGCACCGGGCTCAGCACCAAGCGCGAGAACAAAGTGCTCACCCACGCAGTCGCCGTTAATGCGGTGACCTAGGTCGACATCCCCCGCTTCCTCAACTGGTCCGAGCAAAGCATCACCTGGAGTCACCAAGATCACGCGCCCATGATCGATTACCTAGGGCGAGTCACCCTGGTGGTCAGGCCCAAAGTGGCCGACTACTGGCTGCCCAAGAAGCTGATAGACGGGGAAAGCTCCATCAACATCATGTTCTTGGACACATTCAAGAGGCTCCACCTCCCGGAGTCAGCGATCGAGTCGACACTCACCACCTTCCATGACATCATCCCCGGTCGGAAGGCATACCCGATCGGCAAGGTGACGCTACCAGTCACCTTCGGCACACCAGAAAACTTCCGCATCGAGCGGATCGTCTTCGAGCTGGTAAACTTTAGCAGCCCTTACCACTACGTCCTGGGGCTCCAAGCGTTCGCAAAATTCATGGTGACCCCGCACTATGCCTACAACATGATGAAGCTCCCAGGGCCAAGCGACATCATCACCATCCATGGCGACCCCGACATGGCCGTGGAATGCGAGGACAAAGGCATCGAGCTCACCGATGCTGTCATTGCCGTGGAGACTAACCACGCGGACAAACTCGCGAAATACGCAGCCAACATCGACAAGGACGACCCCACCATCTTGAAGAAACCAACTGCCGCAAACTCCACTTTCGAGGTGACCAGGCACACCCACACCATCGAGCTCGTCCCGGGCGACTCTAGCTAGACGGTCACCATCAGGGCGAACATGAGCCCCGCATAAGAAAGAGCGCTCATCGGGTTCCTATGTGAGAATCGTGACATATTTGCATGGAAACCATCCAACATGCCCGGTGTCCCGAGGGAACTTGCTGAGCACAAACTTAATACCGACCCCAAAGTGCGACCGGTGAAGCAGTCGCTACGGCCCTTCAATGAAGAGCACCGCTGAGCAATCGCCGAAGAAGTACAGCGCCTACTCGCTGCAGGCTTCATTTGTCCCATCAAGTATTCCAAGTGGCTGGCAAACCCAGTCCTAGTTCTAAAAAAGAACAACACCTGGAGAATGTGTATCGACTACACCAACCTCAACAGCGCCTGCCCGAAGGAGGAGTTCGTCCTACCGCGCATCGACCAGATCATCGATTCGACCACGGGATCGGAATCACTGTGCTTCCTCGATGCGTATTTTGGCTACAACCAGATCAAAATGGCAGTCCAAGACAAGGAGAAGACGGTGTTCATCACGCCATTCGACGCCTTCTGCTACATGGCCATGACGTTTGGCCTCAAGAATGCCGGCGTAACCTACCAAAGGTGCATGCAGGAATGCCTTGCGAGCCAAATTGGCCGCAACATCCACGTCTACATTGACAATGTGGTGGTAAAATCCACCCGCCAGGACAACCTGCTCACTGACCTGGCCGAGACCTTCACGAATCTGCGGAGGTACAAGATCAAGCTCAATCCAGGGAAGTGCACATTTAGTGTCCCCACCGTACAACTCCTGGGGTACGCGGTCCCCAAACGAGGCATCAAGGCAAACCCCACCAAGATCGACACCATCGCGCGGCTCGGGAAACCCGAGTGCCTGCGCGACGTCCAGAAGTTGGCCGGGCGAGTCGCGACTCTCAGTCGCTTCATCCTCCAGCTCGGTGAGAAGGCGATGCCTCTCTACCTCCTGATGCACAAGAACCCTACGTTCTAATGGGACGCAGAAGGAGACAACACGCTCAAGGCACTCAAAGAAGTGCTCCTCGCGGCACCATTACTCACCGCCCCAATCGACAAAGAGCCAATGCTCATATATGTCGTGGCCTCCACTCGAGTCGTCAGCGCCGTGATGGTCGTCGAACGGCCAGAAGAGGGAAAGGAGCGCCCTGTCTACTACATTAGCAAGGTCCTGATGGACTCAAGGCAGCACGACCCGCAGTACCAGAAACTGGTGTACGCGGTATTCAGAGCACAACGTCGACTCCCCCCACTATTTCTAGGATCACCCCATCACAGTCCTCTCCTCCGCGCTGCTACAGGACATCATCCGCAATCGTGAGGCGACTGGGCGAGTCGCCAAGTGGGCCATCGCAATCGACATCCACAACATCAAGTACGATCCACGCAAAGCGATCAAATCGCAGGCATTGGCCGATTTCCTCGCCGACTGGGAAGAAGCACAACAGTCGAAGAAGCTACCCTATCTCCATTACTGGTTGCTCCATGTCGACGGTTCCAAGAACGTCGATGGCGCGGGGGCTGGGGTCATACTGACCTCCCCCAAAGACGACAAGCTCCACCTCGACTTGAAGCCCTGCACCAACAACATGGCCGAGTACGAGGCCCTCCTCCATGGCATGAGGGCCGCCAAGGAGATGAATGTGAACCATCCAAGGTGCTACGGCGACTCCGACCTAGTCGCCAGCCAAGCCGCAGGGCCCTGCGACGTCGTCTCCCCCACCATGATAGCATATCGCCAAGCGGTGGACTAGTTGGGAGGACACTTCATCGGCTACTCAATCGAGTGGATCGATAGACGCAAGAACGAGGAGGCCGACGCCCTTTCCCGCATCGAATCGGCCCGACAAACACCACCCGCGGGCGTCTTCCTCGACATCATCCACAAGCCTTCGGTCTCCCCGCCCAAGGAGATCGACATCGGGATGCCTCTGCAACCCAAGCCCGCCCTAGTCACCATGGTCATTGAGCCCAGCGACTAGACCACACCATACGTCGCCTTCCTCGACCACAAGGTCTTGCCCAACAATGATATGGAAGCGCGAATGATCGTGCGCCGCTGCAAATCCTTCTTCATCATCAACGACGAGCTCCACAAACACAGTGTGACTGGCGTATTCCAGCGCTGCGTACAGCTAGAAGAAGAATGCAAGATCCTCCAAGACATCCATGCCGGCGACTGCGGCCATCACGCCGGCGCCAGGTCGCTGGTCGCCAAAGCGACACGGCTTCTACTGGCTCACCGTGCACGCCGACGCCATCGATCAAGAAGTGCGACGGCAAGACCGCCACCAAGTTCCTCCGCGAGCTCATCTCCCGGTAGGGCTACCCGCACAACATCATAACTGACAACGACACCAACTTCACCAAAGGTGCCATGGCGGAATTCTGCGAGGAGCACGACATACGGCTGGACCTCGCCTCTGTCGCCCACCTAGAGTCGAACAACCAAGTAGAGCGCGCCAATCAAAGCGTCTTCCACGGGCTCAAGCCGTGACTTTAGGTGCCCCTCGAGCAAACCCCCGGATGTTGGGTTGAAGAGCTCCCTTCCGTGATATGGGGCATCCGCACCTCCGTCAACCCTTCCATGGGGTTCACACCCTTCTTCATGGTGTATGGCGCTGAGGCTGTAATGCCAACTGACCTAGAACACGACTCGCCTCGGGTCACCAACTATGTGGAGGCGGCAAACGAGTTCGCCCGCCAAGACAGGGTCGACCAGCTCGATGAAGCACGCGACCTAGGTCACTCCCGCACCACCATCTACTAGTAGGGACTCCGCCACTACCACAACCACCGAGTCCAGACCCGCATCTTCCAGGAAGGCGACCTGGTCCTACGACTGGTCTAGGACAAGAAGGGCATGCACAAGCTTTCTCCCCCATGGGAGGGGCCATTCACCATAGAGCGAGTCCTCGGCAACGACGCCTACTACCTCATCGATGTAAGAGGCAATGGCCAGCTCGAAGTTGGGAGGCCATGGAATGTAAACCTCCTCCAAAAGTTCTATACATAGAACTAAAACTTGTACTCAACTGCTATATAACGAAATCAATTCGGATCACACAAATTGTGTCTACTTGCCATCTTCTTGTGCCAATCGCACTCGTACACTTAGCAATACGCAACCCACGGAAGTCAATCCTTGGTAGAGTGACCGACACGGCTAAATAGTGCGACTCAAGGCCATCGAGAATATTTGGGCCTTGTGTCGTCCACGAACACGCCACCCCAGAGCCACCATCGGAGTCGTCCCGCTCGACTGGCCCGCCGGGCCAAGACAACCGATAAACGCTTCTCACAGCGACCCTTCCTCCCCATCCCCGTGCAAAGTGACTCGAATGGTTAAGTACCACGCACGGGGACTTCGCACAAGAAACCCCTACGCGGCTCGGGAACACACCAAGTAAGAGAGCTTGCCTTGGACTCGCCACGCGACTGACTTTCGAGCCAGGGAGAGACACGTTACAAACAACGCACCAGGTCCTCACCTACGATGGGCATGCACCTAGAACGACTAAAGTACCATGCTCGGGGACTCGCCTAAACCGACCCTACGTGCGTCCGGGAGTTTTCAGGGAAGTGGGAAAGTCCAAGGCTCAATGCTGTGGTGGCCCCACACCTGAAGGCCGATCACGCCATCCACTCGACAACGGCAGGTGCCTCCTCCAGATAGCGGCAGACCTCAGTCAACCCCCCAGGAATAACCTCGGTGGGGGACACCCCTTGGAGCACGGCTTGGACACACAACACCGAGGCAGTGGACGCATTCACCACTTCAGTCACGCACTGCGAGGCATTGAAGGTTTGCACCACCGGGTCGTTTTGACCTACCAGGGCTGCAATGTTAGAAACCCAACACTAAGGATTCACCCACTTGGGGACTCGCTGCATACTGAAATAAAAAGTGAATACACTCACCAAGAAGCTTGCGGCAGCTCTCCGTCACATGTTTCTCGAGAGCACCAAGGTCACCCTGCAATCTGAAGATGACCGAGTCGAAGGCCTTCCGCTCCTCCTCCGCCGCGGCGACTGCAGCCTTGGCTCTCTCCTCAGAAGAGATCATCAATGCCTTCACCTCCTTTAGCTCCTTCATCAGCGAGTCAATTTGCTCCTTCGCTGTATCCAGTTCAGTGGCCAGAACGTACCCATCATGGGCTTTGGCGATCGTAGCAGGGAGTCCATCTATGAGGTAAAGGCATCACAAGTCAATTCTAAGCGAGCAACAATGGCTCGAGCTCGCCAAAGAAAACACCCACTCACCAGCAGTTTCTTGGAGTCGCCGGTTGACCTCCTGTGCTGCACGCAAGTCGCACTCCAAGTGCTCCTTCGTGGCTTGCCGATTGGATGATTCTCTTTGCAGGCCCTAACAATACATCAGTAATAAGAGACTGTACAACTAAAATCCTAAGTGCCTAGCCGCTGAAATTCAGCGACTAGACCCTCAGGGACTAGACAATTAAAATCCTAAGTGCCTAGCCACTGAAATTCAGCGACTCGACCCTCGGGGACTGGATGATTAAAATCCTAAGTGCCTAGCCGCTGAAATTCAGCGACCAGGCACTCGGGGACTGGACATACCTGAATGGCAGCTCCAAGCATGCTATGAAGCTCGCTGGCATCTGTCGAAGGGACCACAAAAGACGTGCGCCCGCGCCACTGCCCAACATCTTCATTGACGATCTCTGGAACTTGCGGCGACTGAGTCTCCACTGTCGTCGATAACGCCTTTGCCATGAAGCGCGGAAACGATGCGGCCACCCTCACCGGGGCGCTAGTTATGGGGGTCAGCAGCTCCGATGGTGGGGCCTCCTTGATTGGCTCCGATTGAGCGGCAGACACTTCCTCGGCATGGGAAGCGGAGTCACCTTCCTCCGCATTTCCCCTACCACGACATTAGAAATGCCGCCCTTCTTCTTCTTCACGCCAGTGACTAGCGCCTCCACCAGGTCGGCCTTCCTCTTCTTGGCACGGTCAACCCTTTCCTTGGTGTCAACGAGCGGAATCTTGGCCACCGAGGGACGACCAATCTTCTTGGCGCCGGACCTACAAAGAAGACGCGGTCAGCAAACCAATCGCGCAAGAAAACATTGAAGCACAGAAAGTGAAAACACCAAACTTACTTGGCGACTGGAAGATAGCGCAGACCCGTACTAATATGGGCAAGCTTATCAAGCTCGGGCCCAACTTGCACGAGAGCCCTTTCTCGAAGACACTGACGGCCCACGACACCGCGAGATTCTTCGACATCGAGGTTGCGGGGACCTCCGGCCTGGGCGACATGGCCACTCCCTCTGGTGGCGGCGACCTCAACACCGCGGTCTTAGCAGCCCCTGGTTCCGTGGCGGCCGAGACTGTCGGCACAATCATGGCAAGTGGTACCACCGATTCCACCACTATGTCCACAACTTCCTTTCCCTTCACCGGAGCTGTGTCCTCAGGGATCTTGGTAGAAGCTTCGGCCGCCTCATCATTGGACTCCTCATCCGACACGAATGCCACCACGGACCTGGGTGGCGATGCTGGCTTTAGTGTCGGCTTCTTCGCGGGTGACTTCAGCTTTCGTGTGGTCTTCGCCGGCGTGGCTACTTGCCGTGAGCTATGTTCCTGCAAGATCTCGTCGTCGTCGTGTTCCTCAAGGCTGCGACTTGCCTCAATCTCGCGCTGCTTCTGCATGTGAGTTTTGAAGGCCGCGGGCACTAGCGGGGGGACCTCCCTTTATTCTTCTTCGCTCTTGGAGGACTCCCCTTCGGTCCCCTCTTTGAGCTCTTTGGGAATCTCCTCGTCGAGTGGGGGAAGCTAGCCTTCGAGGACCTGAAACAACTGAGAATGGACAAGGAGGATTGGTCCAGTTAGAAATCACGATTGGACATTACGAGTCGCGAACACAAATTGCACCCGCGCGAGTCACGACCGAAGACAAAGTAACAAGAAAGGCTTACTGGAGCTTCATTCTTCTCGAGCACGTACGGAGCGAGCCCGGCCGATGTGTTGGTAAACTCTGCGTCTGTGATTTTCTTCAAGGCGGCCTTGTAGTCCACGACATCCTAGGACTCCTTGCTAGTCCTGGAAGGATTGTTCTTCCTGGTGTATTCATACATCCAGTGGGGCTGGGTCGCCAATGGGACCAGGCTCCGCCTGAGCCAGCAGTTGTAAAGGTTGATCGTCTCCAACCCCTTGTTCTTCAGCACTTGGATCTGCTCCATCATTTTGGTGACAGCCATCCTTTGATCGTCAAGGAGCCTTGCTGCTATTAGCCGACAAGGCTCACTCCTCTCTGCAACATACATAGGGAGCACCACTTCACTGGAGGGAGTGGATTCTTTCACATAGAACCAGCTCTTCTTCCACTTGCTCGCGGCTTTCTTCGGCAGCAGGAGCTTGAAGAAGTTCGCCTTCAGCTTCAATTGAAAGGTGACGCCACCTGCTACCAAGATAGGGCCTCCAGATCCATCGAGGCCGATGCGTCCGTGGAACAGCTCCAACCATAGTGGGAAGTAGGGACGTCATCCAAGGTAGCATTCACAGAAGGCAATGAAGATCGCCAACTACTCGATGTTGTGCGGACCAAGATCCAACGGCTTGATCGCATAATACGTGCAGAACCACCGGAAGAAGATCGAGGTGGGGAATCCCACGCCCCTCTCCAGGTGGCTCGAGAAACAGATGAATTGACCAGGGCGAGGCTTCGGCTCGGTCTCGGAGGCCGCGGAAATTCGCCAATTCCCCTTGCAGAGAACCCCCGCGTCCTCGAACGACTTGATGTGTGCGGCTGTACACTTGGACTTCCCCCACAGATCCTTCGGAGGCGCCATCGAAGAGAAGATGAGGTCGCTCGGTCCGGAAATTCTGGATCGCGGGGAGACAGAGAGACTGGGAGTGCGCAGGAGTCAGAAATGTGGAGGTAGATTCGTGAGCCTCCTCACCACTCTCCTTATAAGGATAACGCTACCCGCTAATCTCAGGATAACTGTTACCCACGGTAATTACGCCGAAGTTACCATTGGATTACCCAACGGCTAGTTTGACTAAGTTGGCGCCAACTTCTTCCACTTGACTCGCTTGTTGGTACACCCAGACCATTCGGCAAGGGCAGCGACTCGAGCATAAACCCACTCGCCAATGCTGTGACTGAAGACTTGGTGGAGAAATTTCCTCCTTCATTAAGGGAGTCCATCGCTGATTCGACTGGGTGCCCAAATTGGACTCGCCTACTCCGACTGCCAAATTAACACCTGCGCTAAATCAAACACTGGCCTCGGGGACTACTAATGGGGATATGCCGAATGGGGTATGCCCAGCAGGACGTTCCGATTGGGCCAAGGGCCTTGTGAGTGGGCCTGCAGGACGGCGACTGGAACGCAACTAAGGAGTAAACCTGGTGACTGGAAGCTAGAGGCCTAGAAGCATAGCTGAAGTCTAGTCGGATTAGGTCAAAGCCTTTGAATCCTTGACTGGTTCGGTTGTATATCTGTAAACCCTAGCAAGGTACCCCCTATATAAACCTCCCTAGGGTTCCCTTTGTACTCATGTTCACCCCTTCAAGCGACCCGCTGCTTAGACGCCGAGCTCGCCACCCCTGTAACTCGCTCTTAGCCAATACAATCTAGTAGCAGTAGGTCTTTACCCTCCAGGGGGACAAAACTGGGTAAACCCATGTGCATCCGTCCCCATCTCGCTCCACAAATGGCCGCCAGCACTCGCCCCCAATCTTATCAATCGCTACCCTTGGTAGCGATTGCCGTGGTCATTCCACGACAATGCCTGAGGTACGCAAAACTATGAAAGAAAAAGGTATACCTTCTGAACTTGTTAAGGAAAACAAAGTAGATTTGTAGCAAGTTTTAACTGAAGAAGATGAAACTAGAAAAGTTTTTCAAGAATTAAAACATCGACAAGTAAAATCTCATAATAACTTGCGTAAGCATTTCCAAAAACACAAAAAGGTTTTGGCGGAACTCACGGAAAATTATGATGAGATCGGCTAAGAAGTAAATTATTTCACAAGTATCTTAGTATGATTGAAACCTAGTGTGAACAAATAGCATCTGGTTATCAAAATTTTCTTTGTGAAGATAAAGATATTCATGTTTCTACTAATGTTGTAACAAGAAGGGGTTCAGTTGTTACAGGACCCTTAGGACCACCGGAATACGAAGCTGAAAAAGAGCGAAAGGAAAAAGCCTTGCTCGAAGCAAGCCAAGAAGATGATATGTTAGTGGATCCTCAAGATGAAACTGATACACAAGATCAAACCAAGGAGGACCAAAATGATACACAAGATGACCATTATAACTCTAATGCAGAGATGGTTGATCGAAGAGAAGATAAAGAAATAAGCAAGGAAGATGAAGTCGTTGTAGTAGAGAAGAAGAAAAGCAATAATCAACAACAAAAGAAAGCAACAAAAGAGCCTACCCCTCCCCCCCCCACACACACACACACAAAAGGTAAAAGACAAGAGTAAGTTAGGTGAGAAAAAGCTTCCTTATCCAGATTGAAAAAAGAAAGAACCGGATCAGGTAATTTATAATTCTTTCACAAAGGCACTTAGTGACCTTCGTTTGGAAATTCAATTTGCGGATGCAATCAAAGTTCCTACTTATAGTAAATTCCTCCATGCTATTCTTAGTAGAAAGAAAGAAATAACTGAAATTGTTGCCATGGTAACTAGCTATCCCGCTAATGGGAAGCTGTTATCTAAGTCTGGAGATCCCGGAATACCAACTATTTCATGCTCAATAGGCAAAACTGATATTCACAATGCCTTGTGTGATCTAGGAGCATGAGTTAGTGTAATGCCATACTCCCTCTATAAAAGGTTAGGATTAGTGGAGTATTCTCCTACTATTATCACTTTACATATGGTTGACAAGTCCACTAAACAACCTGTTGGTATGATCGAGGATGTTTTACTTAGAATAGATGAGCATGTTCTTCCCACTGATTTTATCATTCTTGAAATCCCAGAAGATGAAAAATTATCTATAATACTTGGAAGACCCTTCCTTAGTACTGCAGGTGCATCAGTAGATTATGCCGAAGGAAAGATAATCTTCAATGTTTATGATGCTGAAATCATCCGGTATTTTCCAAAGAAGCTAGAAGCAGGAGAAAGATGTGTTCCACCGGCAAAACGAGTTCATGTGGTAAGTTCCTTTGATAAGGGCAACCCAAGGTAAGAATTCGAGAAGAGAGAAAAGGTTGAATTACTCAACCATTCTTAATAAATGCTTAATGGGAGTCAACCCATCTCGTCAATTAAGTAGGTTAGAAAATAAGAAGTTCATCCCATTGCTATCACTTTTTCACAGACATTCTTGTGGAAGCGCGCCCGTGAAGATGCAGCTGTCAAAAAGTAGTAGAAACGTTGATTGAATAAGTATAGAATAATAATAAGAATAAAAGTTTGAGTTTTCCATTCACAAAAACTGAAATTTTGCTTTTAAAACACTTATGTTAGTCGATAGTTTTTTCTATCAATTTTCTGTTAAAAATAAGATATTTCACTAAGTTTTGGGATAAAAAGGTATCCTCGAAGAAATAGAATTTTTTTGATGATTACTGGTGGTTTAACGACCAACTATACGGCGGGAATAAAAATTCCAGCCGTATAGTTCTGGTCGTATAGATATCTTTGTCATCAACAAATTTTCCTCGAAGACACAGAGAATTTAACGACCAACTATACGACAAGAATATTATTTTTTGGCCATATAGCTCCGGTTGTATAGATATCGATGCCTTCATACAAAATTTTCTGAAAGGTACTGAGAGTTTAATGACCAACTATACGACAGGAATAAAAATTCTGGCCGTATTGCTCCGGTCATATAGATATCGATGCCTTTAAAGAAATTCATCCCAAACGTACTGAGAGTACAACGGTCAACTATATGGCGGGAATAAAAATTCTGGCCGTATAGTTCCGGTCGTATAGATATCGATGCTAGTTTTAGAAATTTATCTCGAGAGGCAGACAATTTAACGACCAACTATATGGTGGGATCATTGCGATCCGGCTGTATAGTTGTGTCCGTATAGCTGTTTTCCGTATAAAGAAACCCTAGTTGGCGGTGCCGCCGCAACTATACGGGCGGAACAACATCACATGCCCGTATAGTTCCGGCCGTATAGTTTGGTGCGACCACAAAATCGCACCGGGCGGCTAGGTCTTCCTCCTCTCCTCATTATTTCTCTCATATTCTCTCTCCAAACCTCTCAAAATCCACCTAGAACTCTTGATTCTTCGCGGATTTCGTTCGTTTGAGTGGGGGAATCAATAGATCGGTATGTTTCTCTCCCTATCTATGCTTTATTTTCATATTTCCATGGTTGAAACTCTCACATTGATCTAGTGGATGCACCAAAGCTTATTTTGTTTTTCCTATCAATTTCTCACGTTAGGATTGAATTTTTCCACGTAGAATCATTCATATATCATGTAGAAACTATATGCCTAAGGTTTTATGGTGAAATTTTTCAGTGCATCACGATGAACAAAATCGGTAACCTCTTTCGTTCGATCAAGCGCCAACGGGGTGAGGGATCGAGCTCGGGGTCCCGAGCCTCGCGCAACTCCAAGTTGGACATTGTCTCATCGAGGAGGGTGTTGCCCACACGATGGGCCAACAACAACTTTCTCACCGCAGCGGGGTTGAAGGAGGATTTTGACCTCATGTGCAGCAGGGCAGGGTTGGCGGTACTTGGCTTCACAAGCCACGATACCTACGCCGAGCTTACCCATGAGTTCCTTGCCTCCTTTGATGATGACCACAGGGAGAAAGGTAATTTGTGCACGATAAGCTTCACCATGAACCGACAACACTATGGCATAAGTTTCGAACAAATTTGCAATGCTTTTAGCTTCCCTCATACTGGGGAACCGGAGGTACTAACCTCTATAGCGTTACAAGTGGAGAGACTTTGGAGATTATTTCTGTCAATGGTGGCAGGCACTTTTATTAGAAGAAGATGTCCGCCATTCAGAACCCAACCATCCGCTACTATGCTTTGTTTCTCGCCAACACACTACTGGGAAGAGGTGACATAGGTTCCATGGCCAATACAGACACGGCAATGATCACCAAGGCTCTCTTCCCCACTTCACCGCAAAGCCCCAGTCCTATAGCTCTACTTATCGATCACTTTCGCCACCAAAGCAATAAGACCAAAGGTGATATTCACATTGGTGGATTGGTAAGCCACCTTGCCTATGCATTAAATATTATACTACCTATTATGGAACCTGTTTGTTGACGACTCCAAACTCATGGATGTCAAGTATTTGACAGCTTGTGGCTTGCTTGGTGTTTACCATGCTAACCGGAGGCTCCGATCAAATCAATTCAATTATGTTGGTGATGCACAGGGTGATCAGGTTCAGTTGCCCTGCCCCCAAGCCTTCTCGATTGGGGAGAAGGACACTAGGACCCTCACCAAGGACCAAGTGACGGAGATCATGGCCGAGCTCCAGCCCGAGGAAGAGGAAGATGAAGAAGGAGGGCAGGAGGATGAGGAGGAGCAGGAGGAAGAGCAGGGACACAACCCAGCTTGGGAGGCACAACAGTAGTAGCAAGGGGAAGCTTGGGACCCTAATACGTACTTTTTGCATCACTATTCTATATCATATTTTACTGTTATTCATTGATATATTTCATATTAAGAGATGATACTTATGTTATTTCATCTGTTTTTGCATGGTTGATGACTTTTGGAGCATGGACCCCTGCAGTCAGGATTCTGATGGAAAAGGGGCTGTTTGGAGGCGAAATTCGCGAAGATTAGAAAATCCAGAAAAATATATGAAAAATCCTTTTTTCCAGAAGGGGAAGTGGAGATGGGCAACAGGGGGCACACACCACCCCCTGGCACGGGCCACCCCAGGCCACGCCACCAGGTGGTGTGGCCACCCTGGCCCACTCCAGGCTCTCCCCTTTGGCGTATATTATCCCCACGAAACCCTAAGACTCGCACTACAAGAAATCTGTTGACTAGTGATCTTTTCTTAACGATCATGGATTTTTTGGTCATAGATCTATGACCATTCCAAACCAGTTGGTCGTAGGGAATTTGAGAGAGTCTAAACCTTAAAAAATAACGACCAATTTTGTCAAAAGGTCATAGTGTCCTAACACGAAATGGTCATGATGGATAGGACTAGACTAAAGCCTTTTATCTGGGAGACTACGACCAATTTAGATGGTCATATCATATAATAAAAATATACTCTTAAATACAAAGTGGGTGACTAGAGCGTCACCTAAACAATTCATCTATATGTCATGTGCTATACCCATTTGCGTGGGGTCTACCTGTCTATGTGATACCGTGAGGTGCGAAGGAAAATTAGGCAAAAAACTCGGAGCCGCGAGGGCTCAAACACACGACCACGTGCTCTCTCTCATGGAACATAACCACTCGACCAACACTTCATTCACGTGAACAAACTATGCATGCATCTTTTTGTATATGCAGACCACACTAGAAAATAAAGGAAAAAGGAGGCCGTGGGAGGTCGAACCGACGAGTGTTCCTCAGGTCTAGGGAACTGAACCACTGAACCAACACTTCATTCCTGTTAACATGCCACACGTGCACCATTTTGTATATACCGAACCCAAAAATGTCATCCTGATATATATTAAAATTAAGGCAAAAAAAGAGTCCCAAGGACACTTGAACCCAAGTCAAATTGCTCAAGACAGATGGACCGAACCAATCCACCAACAAAGCCTTCGTGCTAATACAACTCACACGAAGAATTTTGTATATTCCGAAACAGTATTGGGCCTGGGCCTCAGCGGGAAATGGAATCATCTTTTTTTTCTCCTGAATATTTTGTCCTACCAGCTGGGCCAATAGCCCAATAGTCATTAGCAGGTTAATTTTAGTAAAAACTTTGGGATATTTGTAAAGTTTGAGCCCATACGAATAGAGGGATTTTCTATTTTTTCAAAAAGTCTAAAAACCTAATTTCCCTATAATTTTTTCATATGACTTCGGATTGAAATAATATAAAAATCAGTTTAGTTCATATTTAGGAGGTGCATAACTTTATTATCATAGAAATTATGCAATGTGAAGGATATATATTTTTAAATGTTTTTAATTTGTTATGACAATTTCAAGACACGATCAAAACGATGGGAGAGACTCGTATAGTTGTTGAATCTTACTAGAATTTTAGTGAATCTCTAATAAAAGAGCAAATTGTGAAACCCAAAAATGATTTTTGCAAAAAAACATGAACATTAGATCATGTACATGAAGTTCAAACCGAACCCACTTCCTACCGATTCGACAAATATTTGTCTTTTTCATCAGGGGTGGACGAAAAGGTTTTAGATACCCTAGTTGGGATATTGGCCATGTAACATGGTCTAGTATATTTGAAAAATAGGGTGGTACCATTTTAAAATTTTCATTTGGCAGTTTCTTAACAAAACGCCTCGTTTTTTGCACCCAAAAAATAGAAAATGGCTTTTCTATGCGGCGAAAAAGAAAACTTCATCCTATAACATTGTTCTGCATCCCAAGATACACGTTTGTGCATAATATGGGCACATTATCACAAACTATGCCGTGATTCTGGCCATAACACTGGTCGTTTGGCCTGAAAGCCATTAAACCTCGAACATGTTAGGTCATTTCTGTGAATGTTTTTTCGAGATGCAATCAATATACCAAGTTTGGTATTTTTCCTTGTAACTATGTCACATAATACGATACCACGCGAAGGATTTACCTTGTGTGGACGGTTTTTGGATTTTTTATGCCTGTTTCAAACTATGGTCAAAACAGCGGGCATGAAGGTTCTTAGCTAGCGGCAACCTCCCTGAGGTTGCATTGGATCTCTGATAAGATACCATATTGTGAATCCAAAAATGATTTTTGCAAAAAAACATGAGCATTAGATCATGTACATGTAGTTCAAACCGGACCCACTTCCTACCGATTTGGCAGGCATTTGTCTTCTTTGTCAGGGATGGATGAAAAGGTTTTAGATACCCTAGTTAGGACATTGTCCATGTAACATGGTCTAGTATTTTTGAAAAATAGGATGGTGACATTTTAAAATTTTCATTTGGTAGTTGCTTAACAAAACGCCTCGTTTTTGGCACTCGAAAAATAGAAAATGGCTTTTCTATGCGACGAAAAGGAAAACTTCCTTCTATAACATTGTTCGCCGTCCCAAGATACACGTGTATGCATAATATGGGAACATTATCACAAACTATGCTGCGATTCTGGCCATAACACTGGTCGTTTGGCCTGAAAGCCATTAAACCTTGAACATGATAGGTCATTTCTGTGAAGTTTTTTTCGATACAATCAATATACCAAGTTTGGTATTTTTCATTGTAACTATGTCACATAATACGACACCACATGAAGAATTTACCTTGTTTGGACCGTTTTTGGATATTTTATGCCCGTTTCAAACTATGGTCAAAACGACGGGCATGAAGGTTCTTAGCTAGCGACTGAGCCTCGCCGAGATTGCATTGGACCTCTGATAAAACAGCATATTGTGAATCCAAAAATGATTTTTGCAAAAAACATGAGCATTAGATCATTACATGTAGTTTAAACCAGACCCACTTCCTACCGATTCGGTAGAAATTTGTCTTTTTCGCAAGGGGTGGAAGAAAAGGTTTTAGATACCCTAGTTGGGACATTGGCCATGTAACATGGTCTACTATTTTTGAAAAATAGGATGGTGACATTTTAAAATTTTCATTTGGTAGTTGCTTAACAAAACGTCTCGTTTTTGGCACTCGAAAAGTAGAAAATGGGTTTTCTATACGACGAAAAGAAAAACTTCCTCCTATAATATTGTTCGTCATCCCAAGATACACGTGTGTGCATAATATGGGCATATTATCACAAACTATGCTGCGATTCTGGCCATAACACTGGTCGTTTGGCCTGAAAGCCATTAAACCTCGAACATGATAGGTAATTTCTATGAAGGTTTTTTCGAGATGCAATCAATATACCAAGTTTTCTATTTTTTCTTGCAACTATGTCACATAATAAGGCACCACACAGAGAATTTACCTTGTTTGGACCGTTTTTGGATTTTTTATGCGCGTTTCAAACTATGGTCAAAACGGCAGACATGAAGGTTCTTAGCTACGGCTGAGCTTCGCTGAGATTGCATTGGATCTCTAATAAAACAGCATATTGTGAATCCAAAAATGATTTTTACAAAAAACATGAGCATTAGATCATGTAAATGTAGTTCAAACTGGACCCACCTCCTACCGATTCGGCAGACATTTATCTTTTTCGCCAGGGGTGGAAGAAAAGGTTTTAGATACCCTAGTTGGGACATTCGCCATATAACATGGTCTAGTATTTTTGAAAAATAGGGTGGTAACATTTTAAAATTTTCATTTGGTAGTTGCTTAACAAAACGCCCTGTTTTTGACACTCGAAAAATAGAAAATGGCTTTTCTATGTGGTGAAAAGAAAAACTTCCTCCTATAATATTGTTCGCCATCCCAAGATACACGTGTGTGCATAATTTAAGTATCACATACTATGCTGCAATTTGGTGTTTGCTTCTAAAAACACAATTTTTGACACTTGTTAGAATAGAGCCGACCAATGAGAAAACGGAAGAAGACTACCCACGGATCACCCATCGGATCGGATGTCGCCCGTCTACATGACCACCATCCAACGGTTAAAATTTCACTCCCACTGAAATCGTGTCGCGACAGAATGCCAAGAAAAAATTCAGAAAGCGGTAGTGCGGGGGAGAAAACTGTCGCAAACCCTAACCCTCATACCCCATCTTCTTCTCTCTCCCTGCCGCCGCCACCCACAGATCGATAACCGCGCGGCCTCCCCAACGCCTGGCCCCGCCGCCACCTCCCAAACGCCCCGCCCCATTGCCACCCCGTCTCTTCTTCTCTACCCAGCCCCACCACTCAACAGCAGCGGCCATCTCCTCCTGTCTACCCCACTCCTCCGTAGGCGACTGGTAGCACAGATGAGAGTTCGACACCTTCCTCTCCCTCCCAAGGCGGCGCTGCTACAAGCACACTAGTAGCCATTGAAGCAATTGCTCTCTCCAAAAGGACGGGATCTACCTCGACCCGACGGTGCACGAAAGTCTGGCTGCCCCCATGACCCCGCGTGATAACCAGATCCGGAGCCGATGCGCCATCACCCTGTGAGTCCCTTCCTCTCCCATCTCCCTAAAATCTCCGATGAACCAATCCGGAGATGATGCTTCAGGGGATGATTCTGATCTGCAGGGCATCGAACTGCTCTAGGGACTGCGATGGCGTGTGCCTACAGATGCGCTTGCCCTGTTGTCCCAGGAGCGGGAGCAGTTGCCGCACCCGGCGTGGGGGACGACACAAACAGGACGAGCGGCCAGCACTGGACTACCGCCTCCATGGCATCAAGCCTCCCTCTTCCTCCATCTTGCGGTGGCCACAAGGCCGACAGTTGTGTTCACACGAGCACTTACCGTGAGATTTCTCCATGTTCTTCTTGTTAAGTGATCATATTTATGTCTGCTTAGATCTGCCGATTTGAGGTTCAGTTGCTGCTGGTTATGTTCATCTTTCTAGGTTGTAGTTGGTTAATTCCTCTCGGTTGGAGTTCAATATCTACCATCTAGGGGTCATATGCTGATTCTAATTGGTTTGGCCCAAAATCCTGGCAGTGTTCTTGTGGATTTCTAATTTCGTAGCGCTCTTGCCATGTGCCCTATATCGCCTATTCCTGAATCCATGATCTATGAAGTGATACACTTGGAATTTACCTTTGCTTATGTATCGGTTATAATTTGCAAATCATGTGTTCGTAACGATATTATTATTGATTCATCTAGACCCACCTAACTTGTTGCCTACTGAAGCATAGGGCTACTGGAACATAAATTTTCTAAAACTTGGTTACATGAGTCAGCTTGTCCATTCTTTATCTATAATGTTTGTTACGTCACAGTTAAGATTTATCTCCTGGATAGTGGCCTAGCGGTTCATGTATTTTCTGTATCCTGCTGATTTCCGTTTAATGTGCCTTAACTCTTTTCTACTTTGTATTTACAGATGCGGATCTTTGTGAATCGGCAAGACCATCACCCTTTAGGTTGAATCAACATCGTATTGTCGTATTAGTGTATGCGGTGCATTTTCAAGTCCAGCGGATCTTATTTGTTTATTCTTTATTTCTGCCTGCTCTTTTTCTATACGTGAGTAGTTTCCACCGTATATTTGAGCAGCTTGCCCAAGCTCACTGAACTATAAGTGTTTCATCAAACCCTTGATTATTGTCCAATTATTTTGCAGTTTGCCTGCCATAGCCCATTGTACTGAAAACTTAGTGACAAAAGAGTGAGTAACAAGCTGCCCCTTGTTTACTGTCCATTGTAATACAGGTATCTTAAGAATAACAAGCTTCTGGTGGAGGACATGGACCACTCTGAGGCGCGCTTGTTGCGGCTGCTTGTCCATGCCAGCAACGACGATGACGGCGGGGGTCAGATCTTCAACGAGCCCTATCCACCACATCGTCACAATCAGGTATGCACGGGCTCCCTGTTTATCCAGATTTCTGTACCTGTTGTGTTCCTATTATTCCCTGTGATTTGGTGACATAGAAAATTGTATAATGGCTAACTTAGTTGATGCTGAAACGTACTGGTATTAGTCTGATAATCAGGGTTCCAATATTGTTTGTTCATTCAGTTTGCAACCATAGGAGTAAGTACATGAAACGAAATTACAAATCAAAATTTGTGGCTAGCTAAAAACCGTATATGTGTTTCCATTGGATCTATATATAAGTAAGGAGTTTCCTTGATTTTTTTTAGAGATTTTTGAGGTTTTGGACAAAAAGTTTGTATGGGTTAATTTATAACAGTAGTTAGGGATTATCTATTAGCATGTGACGATTCCAGAGACACTTGTTGCAGATTGTGTAGACCCTCTATATACTCTTAATTTAGTGTTGTGATCTTCGCTGCTAGTACCTGGCAGGTTTATTGTTGTTTATAGCTTTGGCAGATTATCCATGTTAGAATATGAACGACTAGAGTGTAGTTAACAAAGTTATCAGCCAACTATTCTACTGGATCATTTTATCGTAAATAGCAGTAGTTAAATATGCTGATCTTTTGTTGATCTTCTCTCCCTAACATATCTTTGTTCTTTTTCAATGTGCAGGTGGTTTGTGCATCTGTCAAACTGTGTTGATCTTTTGTTGTTCAGGTTATCTGAACCTGGCTTTCATGTGTTGTGTTATGTGAACTGTGATGTATATATGCTGATGGAGTTGTAAGTTCCGTGATCCCTGATGCATATATACCGATGGTGGTCTTTTTGTTGCTGATTCCTGTGTTTGATGGAGTTGTAACTTAATATAACATGCTGAGATTAAGCAGTCTGCTATTTTGTTATGTTAATAAAATGCTAAATGTCTATACTGGGCTGAAAATAGAACTGTATATAAAGTGGTTGCGGGCTAGAATAAATAAATTCAAATGTTAGAAATTCTACTAGATCCATTACGTCTATGTTCTATAAAGGCCACAACCAAACAAAAATTGGGACGTAAAAATGCCAAGGCCTATGATAAAAATGCCAAGGCCCAGCAAATAAAAAGGCCAAAATGTTGGACCAGGCCCATTTAACCGGTCAGAATTGGGCTAAATCTGATCGACGACCTTTCCAATTGGTCTCAGATTTGCCACGTAGGATCCTACGTGGACAGGACAGACAGTTTGCGACCAATATATTTGGTCATAGAATCTGTGACCATCTATATTGGTCATAGACATCTATGGTGGTGTTTAACTAGTGACGCTCATCTTTTGACCATCTGTATTTGGTCACAGAAAGGTCATAGATTAAAAATTATGACCTTTCAGTGACTAATATGGAGGGTCATGTATCACCATATTTCTTATAGTGTTGTGTGTGTGTGTGTGGGGGGGGGGGGGGGGGGGGGGGGGGGGGGGGGGCGACCACAGAAAGATTTCACCGCCTCTGCGGGGCGGAAAACACCGAGAGAGAAAGATCTCTCTGGTAGACATAATTCTGTCAGGGGAATTCCTTCCCGAAGAGGGGAGATCATCGCCATCAACACCACAATCAAGCTGTACTTCATCGAGATCATCATCATCATCACCACCATCATCTTCACTAGCACCATCATCACCACCATCATACCGATGTAACAATTGGGTTGAATCTTGCATAGTTCTTAAGGGAAACTTTCCCGGTATTGATTACTCCTTGTAGTTGATGCTATTGAGTGGAACCATTGAATTATTGTTATGTTCAGATTGTTATATAACATTATTTTATCTCTGATCTTGATCCATATGATGTCTTGTGAGTAGTTCATTTAGTTCTCGATGACATGGAAGAAGTCATGTTGTTAGTAGTGAAATTGTGTTGAGAAAGATTCAATAGTTTGGTAACTAAGTTGTGGTGTACTTCTTCTAGTGGTGTCATGTGAACGTCGACTACATGACACTTAACCTATATGGGCCTAGGGGAATGCATCGTGTATTTGGCTACTAATCGTAGGGGTTGCCGGAGTGACAAAAACCTGAACCCCCGTTAGGAAACCTTTGCACAAGGAACGTCAGGGTCTTAGAGTTTAAAGATGTTGTTAGGTTTCTACCTTAATTACTTTCTTGTACTTGCGAATGCTTGCAAGTGGTATAATCACAAGTATGTATTAGTCCTAGGAAGATCGGTACATTAGCACAGGTTCACCCACACAACACTTAGCAAACTAAAGAAGATTAATCAACTATATGAAGCGGAAGCACTTGACGATATTCCCGTGTGTCCTCGAGAACATTTGGCCATCTTAAGTAATACAACCGGCTTGTCCTTTGCTAAAGAAATTGGGCCACTTGCTGCATTTATTCTTATTGTCTTTTATTTACTCGTACTTTATTTATCTGTATTATCAAAAACCCCTAAAAATCCGTTTGCTAAGTATTTACAGAGAATTCCTGCTCCAAGCCACTCGTCAACACCTTCTGCTCCACGTTGGGTTCGACACTCTTACTTATCAAAAATACTGCGATACACCCCCTATACTTGTGGGTCATCAAGACTATTTTGTGGCACCGTTGCTGGGGAGTGAAGCGCTATTGGATACTGGAACTGGTAAAGGAAACTTCTACTGAGTATTGTTTACTTATATTTGTTACTTTATTTTCAATATGGATAATTCGCTGATTTTCTTATTTCGTAATGCTACTACCACTGCTAAGGTAGTAGATGAACCACCACCTGCTGAGAATGATACTTTTAAAATACCTACAAGAATTATTGATCATGTTATGGATAACTACTATGTTGGAGATGTAACTGTCCATCCTGGTGATCATTTGCTTTTTATACACGAATTATGCGGGTTGTTCAAGTGTGCAGGTATTACAACAGATCAAGTCAGGAAGAAGTTATTCTCATTATCGCTGAAAGGAAGAGCTGATGAATGGTATAAATTGCTGAAGAATGGTCAATCTCTTGAATGGGAGGAAATAGTGCCTCTCTTTTATTCAAAGTTTTATCCTCCTAGTGAGATTCATAAAGATCGGAATCAAATATACAACTTTGGGCCTCTTGATGGAGAGAGTATAACTCAAGCTTGGGGGAGATTAAAGTTACTAATGCTCTAATGTCCCACTCATGATCTCCCCAACAATATTATTATCAATAAATTTTATGCAAGGCTTTCTCTTTATGATAAGGATTTATTGGATGCTTCTTGTGCTGGATCATTTACACGCATGGAAGAAGAAGATAAATGGGATCTTCTAGACTGTATTTAAGACAATGCTGAAGCATGGGAGAATGACAAAGGAAGAAAGTCTGGTATAAATTATGATTATGAATGCATTGAATCTTTTATGGGAACTGATGACTTTCAAAATATTAAAAATGCTTATGGTCTTGATTCTCAAGCTATTGCAACTTATTTTAAGGCTTTTGCTTCCTATATTGAAGTTCCTAAAACGAAGTGGAATAAGTATCACGAACCTTATAAATATATCTGTAACAGTGTTCTTGCTAAAAATACTGAAGTTTATACTACTAATCATGTTTTACCCGAACCTTACATTTAGAAAATGCCTTTCCCAGTCAAGGTAAAGGAACATTCTATGATAGCTAGTATGGTTAATGAAAGTACAAATAAAGCTGTTGAACCTGATAAACAAATGGATGATGAACCTATAATATAAAATGTGAAAGATTTTGTCACTAAATATGTATAAGAGGGACACACTATCCTTTGTAAGGATATCTCTAATATTGTTTCACAAAGTAGTGTTATGAGAGCTAGTGTCCCTGTGTTTTCTGTTAGGATAAGTGATCATTGCTATAATGCTTATTATGATAGTTATATCATTAAATTTACGCATGATATTGAAAGTTATTATGAGAGAGGAAAGACTATTCTAATGCATCTCAATAATATTAAGTTTCCTCGTTTTATGCTGAAAGTTTTTATGTTGCACCTGTTTTGCCTTCCTATGCTAGTAGCCTCTGGTTCCAACAATTTATTTTCTTACAAAATTCCCTTGCATAGGAAGTGGGTTAGACTTAAAAATGTGTATTTGTGCTTCTTAATGCTCACTTTCACTTCAAATCATATTCTTATGTGAGCATCATTGAGATTATCATGCCTATCTTAATGGCTATAAAGAAATAGCTTTTTGGGAGACAACCCAATATATTTTTGCTTTCAGTTTGTTTTTGTTTCTTTGAGTCTTGGAAGTTATTACTTCGGTAATAACCTCTCCTTATCCTTTTTGTTTGGTTTTTGTGTCAAGATCAACCTCTAATGAGAGAGAAGTAAGATTTGGGGAAGTTGCTGTCCTGAAACAGATTTTTGTGTTTCACCGTAAATATTCGTGAGAGATCTCTGTACATAGGATTCAGCTTTAATTTTTTGTGCTTCTGCCTCAGGTTGTTATTTAACTTTCATTAGTTTTGCACTTTTTGATTTGAGCAACAGAAGATTTTCGAAAAAATGACCTTTACCTGCTGGTCTGTTTTGACAGATTTTTGCCACTCTTGCATTTGCCTCTTAAATCGATTTCCTTTTTGAATTCTTTTTGGGTTTCTGGAAGGAGTTGCTACAGTAGCTTATGTTTTGATGGATTTCAGTTGAAATTGAACCTAAAAGATTTATTACCTCACTTATACTAATGTTGCTAATGAGAATTATGTGAAGTTTTGTGTGAAAGAAATTTCCAGGTTAGTGGAGAAAATGGTGTAATAAGAAAGTGAAAGGTTTCATGACTCAAGCAATAAGTGTATAAAAATGAAGATATTGATGTTATTCAAGCGGTAACTCCGGAAAAATTTATCAAAGACCAAATTCAGACACCTGCAGAGTCCATTTTCGAATAGGTAACAGTTCTGGTAAGAAAAGTTCCGCGAAAATTGTGTCAAAATTATATTTTTGGAGTTTTAATCCAACAAGGAAAGCAACGAAGCGAAAGAGGAATGGAAACGGAGCCAGGGTGGCTCACACCACCCCTAGAACGCCCCCGGCTGCGCCAACAGGTGGTGTGGCCGCCTCGGACTCCGTCTCCGACCCGTTTTCTCCCAGTACCTTCCTTTTGTTGTAAAAATTTATAATATATAATCTCCCGAATCCCCCGAGGTTCGTATATCATGTTCTCATCATGTTTTCATTTCGATATGTTTCTACCAGGAACTATTCTTAAAAGTTTAGGATCACAATGGTCTCCGCCAAGGATAAGGGAAAGGAGCCTATGGAGGAAGATCTCCAAGACCCCGTGTAACTACCTCGGTGAATTACGCTCTTAGTTGCAAGCCTGGATGAGCGAAAATGGTTAAAATAGTACGGTGGGACCTAGGAGCCACTCACAGGTAGACCTTTCGACTGTCCTAACCATTTTCAGAACATCGGGACAAGAACGAGCGGCGTAATCGATAGGCGAAGGGATCAACTACATAAACAAGTGAGTATGTATGCAAGCCACATACAACAGTCCTCAGAGCCATTCCATCTAAAAGAAATAGAAATAGTGCAACGCCATACGGCAAGATCCAAATATCCTAGATAGATATAATAGTTTCGGATAGCTCCTCATACATCAAACATCAGAGTATCAGGCGGAAGCGGAAAACAAGATCCGAGTACGGATAAGAAGCAAATCGGCATAAGATGCCACATAATTAAACACATCCCGCCCACAGATCTCACGGATCCCCGTTCCCGGAATCTCTACACCGAGTGATCGTTGCCAACATCATCCGTCTCCTCCACCCAGTATCCATCTTGCGAGTACACCTGCTAATCTGAATCAAACAATTTATCGTGTGAGACCCTAGGGGTACTCAGCAAGTCTTTATGCCTCTAAAGGGGACATAACCTGGGGTGATGCAATTGCAGCAAAAGATAATAACGAGAAAGCGGACGAACATCCTATCCGTTGGCAGTTTTATTAACCATTCCATGAGTATTGCACTATTTACTAGTCCGGTATTTAGTCAGATTAAAAGCGGTACTTTAGTTATACTTGTCTATGATCGAGAAACTATGCTCCAAGTCGTCCATAACCGCGGACACAGCTTTCTGAAAGATTTACCCTGCAGGGGTGCACAAATAGCAACACACACTCGATCAACCTCGGAAAAACCAACTCAAAACCCAACGAGGCATTCACGACAAAGCAATCACAGGATTCATAAATATTTCAGGGGGCCACCCCATTAAGCTACCCGCAACGAAGCTAGCTGACTCCGAGACGGACTCAAGGTTTGCGCCAATGGCTGTAAACAACTGGGAACCCGAAAGTGTGACTGGGCTTGTCGATACCGCGAAAACACTCCGCAATCCTAAACAGTACAGGTGCTCCACGCACAATCTTAAATAATACAGTAAAGCATGGCATAAGTACATGATAATAACAAAGCTCCAAACTACTTTGTGGCCCCAAGAAATAGAAATGAATCAAGCTCTGGCTCAGGGGGGTCCATAAGGCCTCCCGGATGTGGATAGTGCGAATAGTCAAGGAACAGGAATCAAGTACTCGGGGTCCTACGGGACACAAGTGAGCATGAAGAACCAAATAGCAGATATTGCTCGCCTGTGCCACTTTCATTAGTTATCCCATTACTACTCAGGTTAAGTTGTTTAGGTACCTCATTATCCATCAGATACTCACATACCCTATGCATGCTGTTCTACGACCCGCATGGCTCAAACAACTCCTGTAGTAATGGTTCATGGGATGGAGGACCAAACTTCGGTGGGGCTTAAAAGTAAAGGCTATGCAGTACTTGGGATTCAATTTAATGCAATCACGACTCAATGATGCAAGAATAAGATAGAGGCAATAGGTACTATATGTATGCAAGCATGTGGTAGTGCTTGCCTGGCAGCTCAGTTGAAGCGAGAGACGGATCTGGGTAGTGCTCCTAGGATTCCTGATATATCCCCTGCTCGGCGTCTATTCGAAGAAGAACCAAACAAACAAGGGCCAACATAAATAAAGTGCACAAGCATATGAATTAAAATGCTACAAACAAACAAGCATGCCATGATGAATGATGCACAATTTACATGGCAATAACTTAGCATGGCATGGGTGGGGTGTGGGGTACAAGATTAAAGCATTTTATTAAGTTTTTAGTCCGGTTAGCTCTCATATAAGTTGCTGTATACTTTATATTTATATCATGCATGCTGCAATTCAGAACAAGGAATGCATAGTTAGAAGTGGCTCGTCGCGCTAATCAATTTAGACATATCATTTGTCGAATTTGGAGTTATAGAATTAAAGTTATTAATTATTTACGAAAAGGCATTTTTATTGCATTTAAACAATTTCGAAAACTTAATTTGCCCAAAAGATATTTTGAATGGCATATTTGAATTCCTCACATTTTTCTGATTCCAAAACATATATTATTTGTAATATTTGGAATTATAATTTAAAAGTTATTCAAAATAGATTTTAAATTCATATTTAAACATTTCTAAAATTGTTTTATTAAAACAGAAAAACAGAAAAGCTTTTTATACTCAGAGGGGGTTAGCTCAAGACGCTGACGGGTGGGGTCCGTGCTGACTCAGCAGCAGGTGGGGCGTAGCGGCTGGGTCGACGTATCTCACCAGGGCCTTGCCTAGCCGCAACCGCCGACAGGTGGGGCCGGGTTCAGCGGGGCCACGCGCGCGCGTCGCCCAGCAGGGACGTGACACGTGGGCGGTCCAAGGACTGCGCGGTGGAAAAACCCAGACAACACGGGTATCTTTCTGTAAAACAACCCGCGCAGAGGGGCTGATCGGTGGGGCCACAAGGACTGCGGCTTGAGGTCTGAAATCTTCAGGGGCCTCGGAGCAAAACATGCAGGGACAAAACTGACGAACTGAATCAAAAAAAACACGGATAGAAGTCTAACTTGGGCTGATGTTTCGACGAAGATTGCGACGAATCCATTAGGAATTTCACGGAGCCGCAAAAACCAAAAGAGTAGAGGGAACTAAGGCCTACAACTTTCGTCTAAGGGGTGTCGTCGGATGTGGAACGGGGGTGCCGGAATCTGGACAGAAACAGAGGGGATTCCAGCGGTCGCAGACTGACAGGGAAACTGCCGAGAATGACAGTGAAATCGTCCCGACTTTCGTGGATGATTCCCAGAGGTACAAACGGATTGGCGTGTGGTATGCGGCACCAGATAGGGGAAAGTACCCTCTACGACGGAGCAGAAGAACGGCGGCGGAGGTGCACGAAGGCGACCGGAATCTACTCGTGAACAAGCGGCTGAGCTGATGCTGCACTGCTGCTACTGCGCGTCTGGCGGTCGTCTACCCTGCACGACATGGTGAGCGGGCGGCAGCTACAGCGGCGCGGGAAGGACAAGGATGGGTAAAGGAGAGGTGAGGTGAGGCGGAGCTCACCCAGAGGTCGCGTCGACGGTGGTCAGGATCGGTAGAGAAGACGATGCCGGTGGTGACCGCGGCGGCAAGGGCTAGCAGTGACGACGGTGCTAGGCACTGCTTGTAGAGGAAGAAAAAGGGGCGTGGCTCTGCTAGGGTTCGAAGGGGTCCGGGATAAGGGATAAGGAGGTGCAGGTCACGCGCTCGGCGTGAGCAGCTGTCATAGATGACGGGTAACGGCCACCTGCTCCCCTCCGTCGCGCGTAGAGAGGGAGGGAGAAGACGGCGTGAGACGCCGGGAGGAGAAGAACAGCAACAGAGGGATGAAGGGGTATGGGCTGCAGATAGAAGGAGAAATGGGCCGGGAGAGGGGACTACACCGTTGGGCTGCTACTCTGGCCCTGCTGCTGGGCTGCTAGGTAAGCTGCTCCTGCCTTTTTTTTATTATTTGTTTTGTTTGTGGTTTTGATTTCTATTCAAACAAGAGTTTTAAACTCTTAACTATTTTGAAACTTTGCAGATTGATTTGAAAAGAAGGGTTTTTGAGTTTTAGACAAGAGCCACAAGATCAAGCATGAGAAGGAAAGGAGATGTGGTGAGGTAAGGAGCTTTATGTACATGGCAAGGAAACAAAGATCAGATGAGGGGGTTTGAGAGTGAGAAGGGGAGCTTACAAAAGAAAAGGTCCAATCAAAACAAGGAAAACAAAGGAGAACAAGATGGTGGCGACTTGCATGGCCCATGCACAAGTAATAAATGCCATGTTTATTTTGTTAAAACAATAATAAATAATCATGGCATTTATACACATGCATTCCAAAATATGAAATGGGGCCAAGCTAAAAGAATTAAAAGGATGCTCCATGTGGAGTAGATGGAGTTGCTCAGATTTGAATATACTTTGGACTTGATAGTGTGTATGTTCCACTAGATGTGTAATAGTCTCAAAAATATTCCAACATGAGCCAAAATTTCAAGACAACCCATTTGGAAGCTTGAAAAAGGGGGGGGGGGGTACCCCTCATAATGCATGCAAAGGTGGCTCAACATATCAATAATGTGATAACAACATGATGCTAATATGAGAGCATGTGGAATTAGAAGTGGATTCATCCCAACCCACATGAGCTAGAGGTAAAACCAAATAAGATGCAAAACTCACATATAGTTGGATGGTGGAATTATGGGGTGGGGACAAGAAAAGTGGTGGAGTTAACAAAAGATATGCCCCCAACTCAACTTGGGCATCAAGCATTTATCAAGAACCAAATACAATATATCAAGAGGCAAATACAATTAATAATGCATATGGAATAAGAACCAAATGAAAAGGGTTTTATATGATGCTCAAATGCAATGTGGCATGATGACATGAGCATGATATAATTATGATGCAACAATTATATGTAGGAAGTAGCCATTATATTACTAAACCATGTAGCATTACATATGTTAGACAGATGGGATGCTACACCCCGGGCAAGAAAAGGAGATCAAGAGTGAAGACGAAGAGGAGGCAAAGAAAATCTAGCATCCGCACGCCGGCACTACCATTGCAAGCATTGGAGTGTTGGCAAACCCTACCAAGATCAAAAGGACTGCACGGATGTGGACTGGAGGGAAGCCTCTGCGTCACTGTTTGGCTCCACGGTCACTTCCTCCACGCACCAAGAATCCCTTCCATACCCTTATCAATGAGCACCAATTCCAGAATATGCCCAAGGATAAACTACCCTCCAATTGGGATATGCCTCGTTCTAACCATGCAGGAAAAGAAGACTTCAAGGAGGAAGAGTGGGGGAAAGAATCGCAAGAGCTGGAATTCGCAACCCGACATGATCATGAGCCGCATTGAGCAAAACTCGGAGTTGATTCGTACTCTCACCTTCGATATTGAGGACTTGGGAAAATTGATCAAAAAGCTCATCGAGAGAACACCACCACCACCGAAGGAGTAATTCGTCATCAGGTTTTGGCATCCCCTTGGTTTGTTCAAAGCTTGGGGGAGTGCCGCGGTATCACATCACTATCTTCTATCTTTTTACCTTTTTAGTAGAGTCATATCATGAATAGAGAAGTTATCATGTAGGATGGTTTGCATTATGGAAGTGTCCCCCCTCTCGTTAGATATCTATGTATCCCTTGGTGTGAGTTGCCGTTATGGAATATTAATGAGAAGTTCTATCATTTATTTTTTTGCATATCTTATATTAGTTTTTAATTTCTATTATATGATTGATCTTGTTGTTAGTATTGGTATCACTTTGGGATCATTGAGTAAATTTAGTTGGTTTTGGCAAACCTGGCTCAGTCAGTAGCAACACTATTTTTGAGAATTGAATGAAAATGATAAGAGTACTCTAAAGAAATATAATTTCATCATCTTTCTTTCTTGATTTGCTCATAAGTCTAGTATTCTCTAGTTAAGATCTTTTTCGCTTCCAAGGAAGATTGCATGTTTGTTTTTATCACCTGTATGTTTGTTTGTTTCCTTCAACTCTTATACTTGCTACCCAGCCTTGCTAGCCAAAAACCTGTACTGAGAGGGAATTCTTCTCGTGCATCCAATCCTTAAACCAAAACCTATGCAATTTGTGTCCACCATACCTACCTATTAGCATTATTGCTATTTCAAGTAAATTCATGTTTTTATCTACCTTCCAAATTAAACTTGTTTTGTGAAAATTAGTGATTAAAGCTCTCACAAACTTGATGGCACACTTTACTTTCTTGCACTTAATAAACTTGAACCATTGTGCCCATCTATGTTGCATATATTCTTGCGCTTTATAAGTTGAAGTTAGCAGAACCATGTATCATGGGGAACGCTTTCAACATTGCACTTGTACATTGTACCCCGTTGATATCATGATTCTTTTGCTTATGGATCCTGGCAGTGTGAAATAAAAGGGGAACTTATAAGATCATGGAGTTTGTATATGTGTTAGAGAAACGCCTGGGCCGCTAGCCTAAGCCATGCCTAATCATGGTGGAAACTTGGAGCATAACCATAATGAGCATTCTATGAAGCATCCTCAATAAAAACCTATGTACATAGCAAATAAAAAGATCACTGAGATGCTCATTGTTTGCTTGCCTTGTCATTTTAATTATGGGATAGCTCCTGTATCATGTGCAAGGGGTACCCCATTGGCGGTTCTCTATGATACATATGTATTTACAATGACAAGAGCTTACTTGTAACTGAAGTTGAGTAGCATGAGGTTCAGTCTTCGTAAGTAAGGGGCATGAGATTTCAATTTATAACTTGTCAAGCATATCCTCATATTTGTTCACTTTAACCTTAATCACCTAAAGATGCTTATGATAGGGGCAATGAGAGCCGAAAGCTAATAAGTACCATAATTTTTGGAAGCTCTTTATGAAACTTGAGATCCCTGCTTCCCTCTGCGAAGGGCCTATCTTTTACTTTTTAGTTGAGTCAGTAAACCTATTCCCTTCTATCTCAGCAAGTATGTTGAGTTGTTGTGTTTCATTCATTCATATGATGATTTATCCAATCATGTTTCTTAAGTTCCTTGTTTTGCACTTTTGGTATTATCTTAGTGTTTACTACTTTGAAAGCTATCATTGAAAACCCCTTTATGTTTGAACTCCTGCAAATTGTCAACTATTCTTCGACTAAGAGCTAAGTTTTCCATTACCAATTGTGATTTACTTTATGTATCTTTATTGTGTTTCCTTTACTTCTTGCAAGTTAAGTTATATAATAGTGAGTTGTCTTCTATTATGATTTGTGTATTGATGAATGTGATGCTTCTTGTCCATATTATTTTATCGACTCTTCACTCCATAAACATGAGGTCATGTTTATTGAGCTCAGTTTTCGCATGGGGATAAGCGAAGTCTAAGCTTGGGGGGAGTTGATACATCCATTTTGCATCACTATTCTATATCATAATTTACTGTTATTCATTGATATATTTCATATTAAGAGATGATACTTATGTTATTTCATCTGTTTTTGCATGGTTGATGACTTTTGGAGCATGGACTGCTGCAGTTAGGATTCTGATGGAAAATGGGCAGTTTGGAGGCGAAATTCGTGAAGATCAGAAAATCCAAGAAAATATATGTAAAATCCTATTTTTCAAGAAGACGAAGATTGCCAAAAGGGGAAGTGGAGATGGGCAACAGGGGGCCCACACCACACCATGTCGCGGGCCACCCTAGGCCGCGCCACCAGGTGGTGTGGCCACCCTGGCCCACACTAGGCTCTCCCCTTTGGCGTATATTATACCCACAAAACCCTAAGACTTGGGGGCAACAACAGAAAGATTCCACCGCCTCTGCGGGGCAGAAAACACCGAGAGAGAAAGATCTCTCTAGTAGACATAATTCTATCAGGGGAATTCCTTCCCGAAGAGGGGAGATCATCGCCATCAACACCACCATCAAGCTGGACTTCATTGGGATCATCATCATGATCACCACCATCATCTTCACTAGCACCATCATCACCACCATCATACCGCTATAACAATTGGGTTGAATCTTGCATAGTTCTTAGGGGAAACTTTCCCAGTGTTGATTACTCGTTGTAGTTGATGATATTGAGTGGAACCATTGAATTATTGTTATGTTCAGATTGTTATATATCATTATTTTATCTCTGATCTTGATCCATATGATTTCTTGTGAGTAGTTCGTTTAGTTCTTGAGGACATGGGAAAAGTCATGTTGTTAGTAGTGGAATTGTGTTGAGAAAGATTCAATGGTTTGTTAATTAAGTTGTGGTGTACTTCTTCTAGTGGTTTCATGTGAACGTCGACTACATGACACTTCACCTATATGGGCCTAGGGGAATGCATTGTGTATTTGGATACTAATAGTAGGGGTTGCCGGAGTGACAGAAACCTAAACCCCCGTTAGGAAACCTTTGCACAAGGGACGTCAGGGTCTTAGAGTTTAAAGTTGTGGTTAGGTTTCTACCTTAATTACTTTCTTGTACTTGCGGATGCTTGCAAGGAGTATAATCACAAGTATGTATTAGTCCTAGGAAGGTCGGTACATTAACACAGGTTCACCCACACAACACTTAGCAAACTAAAGAAGATTAATCAACTATATGAAGCGGAAGCACTTGATGATATTCCCATGTGTCCTCGAGAACATTTGGTCATCTTAAGTAATACAACCGACTGTCCTTTGCTAAAGAAAGGTTTGGGCCACTTGCTGCATTTATTCTTATTGTCTTTTATTTACTCGTACTTTATTTATCTGCATTATCAAAAACCCCTAAACATCCGTTTGCTAAGTATTTACAGATAATTCCTGCTCCAAGCCACTCGTCAACACCTTCTGCTCCTCATTGGGTTCGACACTCTTACTTATCAAAAATACTGCGATACACCCCCTATACTTGTGGGTCATCAGACTTGTGGCCCAACCAGCCACAACAGGAGAACAACTATGTCCCCTATCAGGAGTTCCAACAGCTCAACCAACGCATTGGGGAGATCAACCACACTCTTCAGGAAGTGAATGAAGATGTGAATACTTTGACTCACAACTTTAGTCTCTTCATGACCCACTTCCCCGACTACTACCAGCAGTTTCTGCACCAGCCTCCAAATGACGGCAACAACTGAGCCTGGCAATCTCCTAAGCTTGGGGGAGGTTTGAAAACCTCCAAACTTTGCATTCATGTTTTTATTTCTTCTTTTGATTTATTTTATTTCTTCAAAATTTGCATGTTTATTTTCAGTTGTAACTTTATTTGCAAGTTCGTTTCTTTCCTTCTCTCGTAGATTGCTTAATTTTAGGTGAATTGGCAATAGGGAAACATAGAGGGGGTTTGACTCAAATACAAGAATGAAGCAAATAAGAAGAGGTATCACATTCCTTTCATCATCCTTTCTGCAACCTTAAATTGATCCTACAATTATTTACTCGCTTGCACTAGAGTCACTCCCCGCTTAGCTTGTTATCCTATAAATTCTATTCCTTGGCCAGTGTCTCCTTTTTAGCTTTGAAACAATGAGCAATGAACTTGGTTAAAAATACTTCCTACATTTTTACAACAATAAAAAGCATCTGAAGATGACTTGAGTCCATGTTTAGCCCAAAGGATTTAATTTTAGAACTACTCCCTTCCATTTGAGCTTAATATAAATAGACTTGATAGTACCCTTGATTGAAATTGTTTGATAAAATGGATGCTTCAAAGTAGTATAAATTATGCCACTACGTTTTCTAATAATTACCGTAATATATTGCTTTATGCGTGTCATTACAACTCTGTTGTGCTCCATGGGGAACTATTAACTCCGCTAGCCAACGAATGATCTAAATGTGGGAAGCCACTTGATTTCGGCTATTGCGTTATGTAAACGTGTTTAGCAGCAATGCTATGACGGGTAAAAATTATAGTCTCCACATGGTTTCACGTTCCAAGTGAAGTTGTAGTACTACTCTGGCCCATTATTTCTCAACAATTATTTATTGGCATGGTCACGAGTGCACAACACAGCCCAATTAAACATGATAAAAATAGTGGCATGATTTCTCTATGAAAGAGCTGAAGTTTTTGAAAGGCAAAAGAAAAGAAAGAGGTGCTTTGATAGTCTTGAAATTTTGACATGGGAGTAGATGAGGCACCAAATAAGAACACGAACAAGAAGTTTTCATCTCTCAACAAAGAGAGGCACCAAAAGAATTTCTCTCACTTTCCTAGCAAAACTTTGGAGACTTGCTTGGGCATATGATTTATTTGCTAAACAAGATATACGTGGTTAGTAAGTGAACTCAGTGCAATCTTGTGAATACCTGTATGATCATATTTAAGATTGCAGGGATTGTGAAGAAAAGAATTTGACACCAATTCAAACTTGTGAGTTCCTTTTATTTCAGTCTCGAATCTCCGCTATTCTTCCTAATTTCCTTGTCACTCGAGGGCGAGCAACATCTAAGCTTGGGGGAGTTGATAGCTATGAGATTTGACACATTTTTATAGCTTTTATTGATGGTTTTCTCCTGGATTTGATCGTTTTATGGCTTTACCTAACGCTAATACTTCGGTAGCGAAGAAAACTTGGTTTTTAATGTGTGTTTCAGGTTCTAAACGTCAACAGAAGGTTTTAACTAGAGAAACACAATATTCTAGAAAAAACAAGCAAGTCTCACTTTGGAAGCACGCGAGGGAACCTCACAAAAGCTTTAATGAGAAACTATATGGCGGGAATATTTTTCCGGCCATATAGTTCCCGCTGTATAGTTGTCCCCGCCTCTGTGTTGTAAAAAGGGACAACTTCCGTGAAGGGACCGAGGACAAAAACACAACACAGTAGCCACCATACCAACCAGAAGGGAGAAAGAAGAGATCCAGAGAAGAAGGGGAAGACCTTCTTCATCTTGCTCCATGATCTTCGACCTCCTAGCCAATACACCCCAATAGCCACTACTTGTACTTGAGAGAGGGATCTCCACCTTGCAAGACTAGGGTTTGAGATTGTTTCTTCCGATCTTGAATTGTGTTGGATATTTTTCTATTCTTATTGTGGATCTCCACGGTAATACAAAGACGAATTCCCTTTATTTAATTATATTGATACCCTGTTCTTCTCTCATGTGTGAGTAATTCCCTTGGGCGTGGGAGATGTAGGGGATTGGTGAGATATGATGTGCCTTCATATATTTTCCACTAGTTTGTGATTGATTCTAAATATTATATTATGTGTGCTTGACTATCTGTGGGATGCCTAATGCTTGTTGTCCAATTAAGGGCCCAGACAACATGATGCTTTGTCCTACATAGATAAGATCTTGTTCGCTAGTGGACCGGTGACCCCCAGGTGACACGGGGATATCAATGGAAAGCTAGTAGACTCGAGGATAACGAGGAACCACTTTGCTTCTTGCATTAGTCCGATCCAAGGAGCTTAATCGCTAAGCGACCTAAAGGGTCTTAATCGTCTAGTGTCTGACCATGGTTTTGGTAATGGGCTAGTAGGATTATTGAAGTCGGAATCAAATGTACCAAGAGGAGTTCCGACTAATTATGGGTTGCTTGCCTACACATATATTTATAAGATTATAATTATTACATTTATCATTCGTCCACCTGACACAGTCACTATCACCATGAACTGAATCTCCCCGTGCCTTCTTTTGCCATCTGCAGGAAACAACAAAGAACCAAGTGGTTCTTTACTTTTACGCTTTATATTTTTGAAGTTTACATTTTAGTTCTACTTAAATACATCTCATTTAATCAAAAACCCATTCCTATTTCAACACTTGCAGTCAATTCACTCGAAGACATCAGCTTTGGGTGTGACAGAGACTTCACCCATAAATATTTACCTTTGGGCTCCCTGTGGGATTGATATCTATACTTCTAAACTAGCTATAAACGATATGTGCTCTTGCAGACATCAGCTGCAGGGACAGAACCATGCTCAAGCATAAGCTTCACCAGGTCGAGCCCACTACCATGGCCAAGACCATGGAGATCACAAACAAGTACGCCACCGCAGAAGCAGCGATGAAAAGATCTGTCCGACTGGACGACCAGGGGCAGATTGTCATGGAGGTCACCGCGGATCGGCGCCAGCCGGAGAGGAACAACCACAACTCCAAGCGGCATGACAACCGCCATGGAAAGAGGAAGGACGATCAGCCGGATAACGAATATGGTTCTAGGCAGGTGCCAGCACTCCAGGATTTCCCGGCTGTGGGCGGCAGCAAGAGACAGAAGCCCGACGACCAGCCACCTCAGCCCAATTACACCATCGAGTCAATGCTTGACGGCCCATGCAAGTTCCATAGCGGCGGAAACAAACTGGCTACGCATAGAACCCGCTAGTGCACCTGGACGAAGAATATGTATGAAGTTTGTGGTCTACCACCGCCACCCCCCTCCTCCACCAGCCGGTGGGTAGCAAGACAACCGTGAGCGCGAAAACCACCAAGATGAAGACGGCGGAGACTACCCTTGTCGGGTAAAGAACTACCACATCTTCACCACCGAGCCGGAAACGAAGCACAACAAAAGGCGCCGCGAGGCAGAGCTAAACACAACCGTCCCTCCTGTTCCCCAGTTCCTGAACTGGTCAGAGCAAGAGGTCAAGTGGAGCCGAAGGGACCAGTCGAACGTACTACCGCATCTAGGCACAAACGCCATGGTCCTGGACCCCATCATCATCTCCAAGAAACACTCGTGCAGGTTCTCCCACGTCTTAGTGGACGAAGGAAGCAACATCAACCTCTTATACCGCAGCTCCCTCGATGGGCTTGGCATCAGCGAGTCCCAGCTGGAGCCATCCAACACCTCCTTCCACAGAGCTGTTCCGGGTCCATCACATTCACCCATTGGCAGGATCCGGCTGGACGTCATCTTTGGCATGACGGATTGTTGGGAATATGCCCTAGAGGCAATCATATATGATGTTATTCCCAATGTATTAATAAAGTTATTATCCATGTATGAACTACTGATATGTATCATTGAATATGTGATTCGATTGTGGAACATATATTCATGTTGTTCATACTAATTGTCCTTGGTCATTGAGGTTTTGCTGGGCACACAACTTAGACCAATGTGAAAGTAGGCAGATGACTCGGTTCCACTTGTCATGGGCATGGAGATGCTATTCCGACTTACACGGATTCGGCTAAAGAGTTTGGCGAGTTGGACTGACCCATATGGAGATGCAATGAACAAGTCATCATTTGCATGTCTCAATCAATGTAATCCTTAGACCTGAGGTTATTGCACAATCCGAGTTGAGGATCACCGACTTAGGTTTTGTCAAATGCTATTCCGTCACTAGGCTGTTATAAAGGCAGAGTTCGGGTCGACCGAGAATCAAGCTGCGTGATGTGAATAACCAAGATGGGATTTTTGCCCCTATGTTTAGAGAGATATTCTCTGGGCCCTCTCGGAAGATATGATTTGGAAAGCATGGCCATGCACGACTCGGTTAAGTGTTAATCAAGGTGATCGACTAAGAGTTAGTCGGATGAATCACTTATCTCGGATCGAGAAAGAGAGTCAGACTATTTAAGGGATTACGATTATTCGCCTATAGTTTAACAAGGTATATCGTGAGGCAAAAGGGACTTAGACGAAAGTCGCATTCGAAGGTATGTTGTCATGAATATTTGGTACTTGGGAGTCGACACGTTTTGCTACGAGCCTCTACCGACTAATCGGTCATGAGTGAGTGTCAACACCCGGATTTTTAATCCCAGATGCCTATTATGCCATACCTCGCAATCCCAGGATTACCATTTTTGCGAGACATAACAAATTGGATATCATAGTACATCATCCATTACAAACCATAATAAGGTTTTACACAAATAAAGGATCTCATGATCCAGTCTTAATACAATCAAGCAGCAGAATAATAAAGAGTAGTAGTGGGCTCCATCTTTAGTGTCATAGGCAATGATGATGATGGGAGATGATCCTAGTTGTCGTTGCCGTCCTGCTGCCCATCTTCCTGATAGTCCTCCTCATAGTCTGGCCACGGTAATAGCCAGGGACAAAGCCATGAGTACTCTTTAAGTACTCGCAAACTATCACTAACAAGTAAGGTAGTTATAGTAGGAATACTAAGATCTAGGTTTATTTGCAAAAAGCTAGATTTATCCTAAGCTGAGTTTAGAAGTAAAGAAAGCTAATTTGATGTTCTAAATCACATTAAGTGGGAAACTAGTTTTCATGCTCACAACCCTGTTGTGGTCATGTCAAAGTCACAATTTATTTCACAAGTCATTTTGAAAACATCTGATGACGAAACAATATGGCCACTCCAACTGTCCATGACCACGGACGCGGCTATTCGAATAGTTTGACACTCTGTAGAGGTGGTACACTTTCACCACAAAATTCGATACATCCGTTAGGGATAACCCTAAATCATCATACTTAGTATGCGGATAATCAATCATAACCTTTCAATTACACACTCTAGTATAGGCACCTCCTCTATGAGCTTGGCCTCCCAGCCATGGCCATCTGCCATCCTGGGCACTTCATAGGTGGACATCATCAAGAGGTAGCCTCATCTCAAACCTCTCCCGCGAGGGAACCCATACTAATGCATATAAACTTCTGGCCAAGCCCTACCCAATTCAGGTATTGTGGTTGTACGGTAAAATTGGAATGGTATCGCATCCGAACCTAACCATCAGTTTCTATAAAAGGGCTAAGGCTCATGCCTCAACATTTTCATCATCACATCCTTGGTGTTTCTCAACACATGTCAAAACATTTCAATAGAATGACTCATCATTCCAAGGTTCTCGTAATCATTTTCACCAAGTATTCCCATCTAAAGTGATCAAGTTTTATGCTTAGCACTAGCCACTAAGGTTAAGAGTGTTCACTAATGAGGGGTGCTAACCTTCAATATCATGCGACAAAATAAAATCTAAGTATAACTAGATAAACCTAGTTTTATACTCTTTATGTTATCTATATTAAAAGTAAAGAAATTTGGTAAAGTAAAAGAATAAGGCTTGCAAGTAAAACTTGGGATTGGTATAATCAAAATGGTATAACCAAAGCATGCCTAATGCATCTTGCTTAGGTCAATACTTGCAAAGGCTAACTTGCAAGGTCTAACTTGCTTAGTAGTGATGGCTTGCCTTGGTTGGTGCAATGATTGAAGTTTTCCTCGTCTTCTTTGGGGTAGAACTCCTCCTCTTCGTATCCTTGGTCGGTACTATCGTCTATAAAGGAATACATGGTACACAATCACCAAACAATACTTATCTATTGTTATTTAGCACACTAAGACTCACACTTGATGCTCTAGCATCATCACAAACATCACATGAATTAAATAACTAGTCTTGTTTATTTTAATTGAGAAAAGTAATTTCTACTCATTGAAATTAATTAAGATTTAATATTCTCCAAATAGAATATGGGATCATGTGGACACATGTCATCACCACAAATTCTAATACATGGGAATGTGATTTAAAGGGTTAGTCACATTTTATAAAGTTTAAGTTTATTATTTACTAGATTTAAAGTGACTAGAAGTGTCCTATTAGCATTCTTTTGGTACTAGTCCAATGTCACTGCATGAAAACCTAAATATTTTTATATATTCAGATAGATATTATCAAATGTGATTATTGAGAGTTGGAATCAACTCAAAAGCTATTATGGTTGATTTTTGAAAAATGTTTGAATGTAGAAAAGTCTATGTCTTGTTATTTTTGCTAAAGCTTATCTCTAACTCGAAATGATTTAAATCCAACGGGCTTAGATAGATAATTTAATGAACTTTCTATCAAAATTTGAATCATGCAATTTGGTTAAGTGAAACTCTCTGAATTGATTTTCGAATCTAGACACAAAATAGGGTTTTAACTAAAATGGAAAAACAACATTTGAATTTCCAGGCCGGCGCGGGAAACTTAAACGGACCGGTCCAGCTACACTACGCGGCATAGCTGGCTGCTGACAACACGGACCCACTGGTCAGCAAAACTGACTAAGTGAAACAGTATCCTACAATCTGGACCGTGCGATCTAATTCTAATCTAACGGCTGGGAGTCGTCGTCAACGACGAACAGCTCCGGCGAGGAAGATGACCTAGTGCGGTGATGGGGGTTTGGCGAGGCTCACTTGGGCTCTAGCTAGGTCGGCGATGGGCACAATCGACGTGGTAGACGATGGCGAGGCGAGGCGCGGTCACGGCAGGGCTTGGGGTGGTCAGAATCGACGACACCCTTCTCCTCTAGCAGCGGCGGGGTCCGGTGAAATTCTGGCGCGGCGGTGCTCGCCTTGCTCCAGGGAGAAGTGGGGAGGGTCAGTGAGAGGTGGTGAGTGGATTGGTGTGGAGAATGGAGGTGGGGGTGGCCGCCTTTTATAGCGCGACGAGGGGACCGAGCGGTGCAGCGCGAGCTCGACGATGGCGTCGCTACAGGCGGCTATCAGCGTGGCGGTGGCTAGTGGGCGGTGCGGTGCTCCCTAGCAGTTCTTACGGGAGTGATGGCGAGGTGTGGGGCGGCGTGGTTCGGTCGGGCGCGTGTGGCGCTCTGCGTAGAGGCGGAGGCGTTTGCGGCGGCGTGCAGGTGCTAGGGCCGCGCGGCGGTGAACGGGGGTGTCTGTTGGGGTGAGGTGATCATGGCGATCATGCGCGTGCGTGGTGAGGGCAAGGCACGAGCTGGTCGGGCATGGCGCTCTGGCGTGCTCTGGACATGGAGCGGAGAGGTTCGAGCGCGGCATGCTCAGGTGGTCCAGGGCTTGTCATCGATCGTGGGGTGGATAGGGGGTGGCGGTAGAATGCGGCGTAGCTACTGGACATGCTGGATGGGCGCGGGGCGACCTGCTGCGAGCTGGCCGTGGTCGGCCGATGGTGACCAAATCCGGGCGGCACTCCACTGTGCTCCACGGCTAAAGGGGGGATGGTCTAGGGCTGGTTTGACTCAAGGGGGACCAGAGAGTGAAGAGGGGACAAATGGGTGGTGGATTACTGCTCCAAAACAGTGGAGTTAGGCAGTTGGTTAATTGGTGTCTGCAAGGTGTTTGTGTTAATGGCCGGATGAAATGAAGTTTGGAATTTTTGATTCAATTTTTTTGAGTGGGTTGGTCTTAAGCTTGAATAACTATGTTTGCTTGGATAGGTCAAGGGGAATTGGTTTGATGGGTTTTTGAAAAAGTGTGATCTTAACACGTACACTTGATTCAATTTTCAAATGTCCTTTAAATTAGTTTGAAAGTTGTTTTTGTAAGTTTGTAAAGTGGGCCTTGATACCCTTTTACTTGGTCTAGCAAGGGGTGAAAAGAAGTAGAAATGTTTCTATTAGAAATTGTCTTCTAGGAACACTCAAAGTGGCCTAGTGGTTGATTTTGGTCAAAATGACCATTTGCTTTATTTATTCATATTTGATTTCTTTTTCTTTTGAATTTGTTTGTAATTGGCCTAGATGATGTAGTATTCACCTTTAAACCATTTCACATCATTTATAGCACTCAAGCATGGCACTTTCAAGCAATCACACATTAATGCAAAACTAACATGCACTCATATTCATTTTTTTAATAAAAGTTTTTTGTTAACCCTAAACTTGGGTGATTAGAACTTGATAATATTTATTAGAAGTTTTTGGGGTGTTACAAACCTTCCCTCCTTAAACAAAATCTCGTCTCGAGATTTAATAAAAACTAGGAACTAAAGAGATCTAGAAACTCAGTCCTAATGTAATCTTCTCGCTCCCAGGTAGCTTCTTCTTCGGTATGGTTGTTCCATTGGATCTTGAGAAATTTGATACTCAGGGTCCTGGTGGTTCTGAAGGCTTCTTCCAAGACACGAATGGGCACTTCACAACACGTCAGATCCTTGTCGATATCTATGGCTCGGTGGTCGATGTTCTTGAATACTTCGGTCTTCTCTAGAACTTCCAAGCATTTGCGAAGTAACGAGATATGGAACACATCATGGATGGCTGACATCTCCTTCGGCAGTTCCAGTTGATAAGATACTTCCCCTTGATGATTCAGAATCTTGAAGGATCCGATATATCTGGGGGCTAACTTCATTTCAGTTGAAAACGTTACATTCCCTTCAAAGGAGACACTTTGAGATACACAAAATCTCCGACATTGAAGGTCGGGTCTCTACATCTCTTTTCAGTGTAACTCTTCTGTCTGGATTCGGTGGTCTTGAGGTGCTCCCAGACTTTGTGAACTTTCTCTTCGGCTTCATAGGATGTCGGGTCCGAAAATCTGACTCTCTCCTACTTGCGACCAGCTCAAGGGGGTACGACACTTTCTTCCATACATAAATTCAAAGGGGGCCATTTGGAAACTAGCTTGATAACTATTGTTGTATGAGAATTCCGCGAAAGGCAGACAATCTTCCCATTTTGATCCATACTCTAGAACACAAGCTCTCAACATATCTTCTAAGATTTGGTTGACTCTTTCAGTCTGTCCATCGGTTTGCGGGTGATACGCTATGCTGAAATTCAACTTGGTTCCTAATCCTTCTAGGACTTTCTGCCAAAATCTTGAGGTAAATTGGGTTCCTCGATCTGACACTATGGTCTTAGGGGTTCCATGCAAACTAAAAGTTCTAGAAATGTATAGCTCTGCTAGCTTCGAACTCTGGTAGGTGGTTTTGACAGGTATAAAATGGGCTACCTTGGACAGTCTATCAACTATGACCCAAATAGAGTCATTTCCCCTACTAGAAGTAGGCAAACCGGTGATAAAGTCCATTCCGACAGAATCCCATTTCCATTCTGGAATCTGCAATGCTTGCAAAAGTCCTGCGGGTCTCTAATGTTCCACCTTGACTCTCTGACAGATATCACACTTGGCTATGTAGCTTCCGATTTCTCTCTTCATCTTGTGCCACCAAAATTGCTCCTTCAAATCCTGATACATCTTCGTTCCTCTGGGGTGGATAGAATAAAGAGTATCATAAGCTTCCTGCATGATAACTTGTTTCAGCTCTGAATCTACTGGCAAACAGATACGTCCTTTGTACCACAAAACTCCTTCTTCATCCCAGGTGAATCCAGGTACCTTTCCTGTACCGATACGACGTTTGATTCCATCGATACTTGCATTTCCCTTCTGGGCTTCCTTGATCTGACTGATCAACATGGGATGAAGTTCAATGCTAGCTAAAAATCATTTTCTAACTAGATCCGTTCTAAACTGCTCCAACTCTTCATGCAAACTTGGCTGAGCTTCTTTGATCATGGTGTTTAATCTACACGGCAATCTGCTAAGAGCATCCGCTACCACGTTGGCTTTGCCAGGGTGATAGTGAATGTCAAGGTCATAATCCTTGATTAACTCTATCCATCTCCTTTGCCTCATATCCAGCTCCTTCTGGGTGAAAATATACTTCAGACTCTTGTGATCCGAATAAATATCACAGCGGTTACCCATAAGGTAATGATGCCATGTCTTCAATGCTAAAACTACAACTTCTAGTTCAAGATCATGGGTAGGGTACTTTTGCTCATGCTGCTTCAGTTGTCGGGACAGATATGTATGACTTTGCCTTCTTGCATCAACACACATCCGAGACCAATCTTGGTTGCATCACAATACACATCAAAAGGCTTCTTGATATCTGGCATAATCAGAATTGGGGCTGAAATCAATATTTTCTTGAGCTCTTGAAAACTCGCTTCACATTTGTCAGTCCATTCAAACTTCTTATCTTTCTTCAGCAGTTGGGTCATTGGTCTTGCGATGCTCGAAAATCCTTCAACAAACTTGCGGTAATATCCCGCTAATCCGAGAAATGCACGGACTTGGGTTTGAGTGGTTGGGGCTTTCCATTCTTCAACATCTTTGATCTTGGCGGGATCAACAACGACTCCTCCTGCCAACACAATATGCCCGAGGAATCCTAATTCCTTCAACCAAAACTCACATTTGCTGAACTTGGCATACAACTGATGTTCTCTAAGGGTTCAAGGATGGTCCTCAGGTGTTGCTCATGGTCTTCTTCTCACTTGGAATAAATCAGAATGTTGTCAATAAAAACAACGGCAAACTTAACCAGGAAGTTCATAAAAATCTTATTCATGATATACATGAAATAAGCAGGGGCATTGGTTAATCCAAAGACATGACCGTATACTCATACAATCCATATCTGGTGGTAAAGGCGGTCTTTGGGATATCCGTTGCACAAATCTTGAGTTGGTGATAACCAGTCCTAAGATCAATATTATAAAACACTCTGGCGCCAGTCAACTGATCAAACAGATCCTCGATCTTTGGCAGTGGGTACTTGTTCTTGATGGTGACATCATTCAGATTCCGGTAGTCTGTGCACAAACGGTTACCTCCATCTTTCTTATCCACAAACAGAACAGGCAATCTCTATGGCGATGCGCTTGGTTGAATCAAACCTTTCGCCAGCATAGCATTAAGTTGTTTCTTCAGCTCCACTAATCCAGAGGGGTTCATACTATAAGGTCTCTGAGCTATGGGTCCAGTTCCAGGAATTAGTTCAATAATGAACTCGATATCCCGATCTAGGGGCATACCGGAAAATTCATCTAGGAATACGTCTGTGTATTTACAAACTAGTGTCTATGGTTGGTTGGGCTAAACTCTTGTTGCACTTGAATTGACGGGGCAAGGTTTCAGATACATGCTCTACTGATACTCCAGAGCTACTGGTCATGGTTATGGCATTCTTGGCACATTCGATCAATCCTTTATGTTTCGACATCCAATCCATTCCTAGTACTACTTCCAAACCTTTGGTTCCAAGTACTATTAGGTTGGCATAAAAATCTATCCCATGGATTTTGATAGGTACAACCTTGCAAGTTTTTCTAGCTTTGGTGGTTGAACTAGGTATTTGAACTATCATAACATGCTTCAATTTTGTTAGTTGAATCTTACTAGTGCATGCAAATTCTTCTGTAATAAAACGAGTGCGATGCTCCAGAATCAAACAACACTCTTGCTAATACTGAATTTACAGAAAACATACCCAACACGACATCTGGCGCTTCCTGGGCTTCTTCAGCATTCATGTGAAACAGACGGCCGTTGCGGTTGAGCGAATTCCCTGGGGCAAATCTCCTTCCAGGCTGAACACGACTTTGCTCCTGAGATGGGGCAGTCACATTGGTGGTAGCTGCAAGCTTCTTGGGGCACTCGTTGGAGTAGTGACCCTTGACTCCACATTCAAAGCAAGTGATCTGGGATTTGTCTTTGGCTGCAACAGACACAACATTGCTTCCAGTCCTTGGGGCAGTATTGTTGTTGTTGGACTTGGGCGGTGCACGGTTGAAGTTGTTGGAGTTGCCGGGGTTGTTGTTGTGGTTTCCTCCAGACTTCAAGTTTCCTCCGCTACGATTGGGGTAGCTTGGACGGGACATAGGGGGTCTGTTGCTTCTTGGGGCATATCCTGCAGATGGGTTGGGGCGATACTTCTAGTGATTGTTGGATCCACTCTGGTGCATCATTCTGCGCTTGCGGTTGTCATTGGCTTGGTTGATCTTCCCTTCCACCTGGATGGTGGAATCCACTAGCTCTTTTAGATCCTCAAAACGGATGATGACTAGAACAGTCTGCATTTCATCATGCAATCCATTCAGGAACCTCTCGTTCTTCTTGGCTTCAGTTTTGATCTCATCAGGGAATATCTAGCTAAGGACAAATATTTGTCACGGTACTCAACTACCGTCATCCTGCCTTACTTCAGTTCTCCGAACTCATCTCTCATTCTGGTGACTAAACCTTGCGGCACATGGGTGCGTCTGAAGTTGATCTTGAAGGCTTCCTACGTCATCACCTGACCGTGGTTCATAGTATGGGTGCTATTCCACCAGGTTCTTGCATCTCCTGCCAGGTAGTGGGTGGCAAACAGTACCTTCTTGTTGGCTTCAACTCCTGTGACCTCCAGGTTGTTCTCCATGGTTTGCAGCCAGTCATCAGCATCTAAAGGGTCCTCAGACTTACTAAAGATAGGGGGATTGGTGTTTTGGAAGTTCTTAAGCTTGGATCCATGGTGATCTTGGTTTCCGTGACCTTGGTTATTGTGGGCCATCTGAGCTATCTGTTGAAGAGTGGCTAGGTTGGCTTGGCATTCTGCTATACTAGCTTCACGATCAGAAACTAGCATCTGCAGAATCTACAACATTGGGTCCTGCGATGAACATCTTCCTCCGGGGTTTCCATGAGTCATCTGAAGATTGATATAGATAATGAGATAAGAGGGAAAGTTCTAAGGTTCATGGTTTTGTTTCGAAAGCTTTAAACTTTGAGTGTGACTCAGGTTTTTCAAACTAACAACTTCTCATTCATTCATTCAAAGCACACAATACAAGACACACCACACACAAATGGAAAATAGATGGTTTTAAGAACCATTCTGTGAACTAAGATACAGTGGGACTGATACAACTCATTCCTACGGTAGTGATCAGGTGCATCTACTCATCACTGATGAAGTCGGAATCGTCATCATCAGTGTGGAACTCCATGGAATCATCCTCTAGGTAGTCGTTGTCATCACTGAGGTAAGAGTAAAGATCTCCTTGGATATCTTCACCTTCCTCGTCCTCCTTTGCTTCCAGCTCAATTTCCTGCTCACGGATGGTATTCTCAAGGTCGGCCACCTTCTTGCAAAGAGGAGCGATGGTGCAATCCTTCTTCTCGCGTTGACGACGAAGTGATTTGCGATCTTTGACGAGCATGGCGAGAGTCTGGTCCTTCTTAGCGGCAATGGCAAGGTTGTGGTTGGCATAGGCTCGAGCATTGTCCAATTACTTCTGCCTATCATATAGCAGGAAGTCAAGGTTTTCGACCCGACGCTTCATCTCTGGGTGACTTGGCATCTCCAACGGCATTCCCATAGAATCACACCTTGCATAGTGAGCAAAGCGAGTTCCCTGGATCAAGTTGATGTTTTGCCCACATAGACGGGCAAGAGCTTCATGCATATCCATGGCTAATCCATCTAGCCATTTGTTCTCTTGCACGGTGAATTGAATCTTCTCAGAAAGGGGTGCTTCCATCTTGCCTCTGAGATATGCAACTATCAGCCAATGTAGATCTCCTCCTGGGTGATCCTTGAGTTGTGCACCAAAGAATTCTGGATGCAGACGCTCAAGGTACTCTAATAGTGCATCTAGATGCCTCTCAAAGATCAGTTGGCCTCCGTTTCCCAACTGGTAGAACTTGCAATACTGAACTTCCATCTATAATAATTTAGGATGAGTAAGTTAGTGATGTGATCAAGTGTGTCAAATTTTATGTAGAATGTAAGAAGTTTTTAAGGAACATGAATTTTTTGAAAGAATCTCAAAGATAAGAGTGGGAATAGGTTTTCATAAATACTCCCTTCCTTTGTTTTGAAATTACGTTTTTGTTCGGACGTCCATTCTAACTAGGGTCTCCTTTGGTCAGGATGGCTCTGATACCAACTTGTCAACACCCGGATTTTTAATCCCAGATGCCTGTTATGCCATACCTCGCAATCCCAGGATTACCATTTTTGTGAGACATAACAGATTGGATATCACAGTACATCATCCATTACAAACCATACTAAGGTTTTACACAAATAAAGGATCTCATGATCCAGTCTTAATACAATCAAGCAGTGGAATAATAAAGCGTAGTAGTGGGCTCCATCTTCAGTGTCACAGGCAATGTTGACTGTCGTCGGATTGATGACAAGTACGCCATGAGGGGGTCCTCGAGGCGTGCGGAAGAGAGGGATGTGAGACGTACGGTGTTTCGGGACGGGGAGCACACAAGTTTACCCAGGTTCGAATCCGCCGGCTTTGGACGGATCCTACTCCTGCTAGCAATCCAGTAATACGATAGAGCCGGAATATGGGTTACAAGGGTTCGCCTGTGCGAGTTGAGATTGTGATTGTAAGGTGTTGCCCTAAAGGCTCTCCCTAGGACGGCTTATATAGCTATCCGGCCTAGGGTTTACAGGAGAGACCTATCCGGCTACGTTTAAGAGTCGGTTACAGAGTACATCTTGAACTACAAGTAACACTATGGGCCTATGTCGGTAAGTCTTCTGGGCCTTCCCGTAGCCGGACTGGACTCCGTCTTTTCTCCCTGAGTGGGCCGCCCGTGAAGCAAATCTCTAACCCGAAGTGGGCCACCCTGTTCAGTAAGGAACTGTGAGGATACCCGGAAAGTATATCCCCAACAGCAGCCCCGGAAGTCTCCAAGATCCAAAGTTGGATTCATCATTGTCTAGCTTGATCTTCGGCTTGCAGAATCTTGAAGGGTTCCTGAAAGTTCAAAACAAAAAATACGATCCGGGTCTCAAAACAAAGTCGGACCTATCAGTACGTTATTCTTATTTCCAGCTTGCAATTCAAACTAAGCCAGAACTTGGTCTCTGACGTCATCTGACACTAGTCATGGTCAAGTCACGTCACTGATAGACATACCCTATCAGCATGACCGTTGGTGGGTCCGCCGTTCGCGGAACCGAGGTGCCGTTTCAATGCGTACATGGAAATCGAGGCGACATAATCATTGCGTGGGTCCTTCCCAGTTCCTTCGACGATGCGTGGCATTTACCCTGTGTCATTTGCACGAATCTTGGCGCGGTTAGATGGTTATAAGGGGTGAGGATTCTCTTTTCCTCATCTTCTTCACCTATTCTTCTTACCGTTTCCTTTCCTCAACTTCTCCCTCGCGCACAAAACTCCCCTGCTCCCAGATTCCTAGCGCCGCCCATCTAATTTCACCAGCGCACCGAAAGAATGGCTTCTTCTTCATCATCCGGCATGGCTGGGTTCGCGGCGGCGACGACGGCGGCAGCGGCGGAGAAAGAAAGGAATCGCGGGGTCTGGATCCCGTGTCTTCTCGATGATGAGAAGCTCCGCGGCATGGAGAATGAAGGGCTCCTCCACGCCGGCGACTGGCGGAGTGGTTTTGGCGAAACCATCCCCAACCCGCACGCCGACGAGCGGGTACACTTCGGCTCCCACCTCGACAGAGGTTTGTCTTTCCCTCCCTTGGAATTCTTTTCCGAGGTGATAGATCATTATGGCGTTCAGCTTCACCATCTTCCCCCAACTCCATCTTAGAGATGAGCGCCTATGAGGCTTTGTGTGAGGGATATCTCGGCATTAGGCCGAGTCTCACTTTATTCCGGTACTACTTCCATGTCCGGAGAAATTCCATCACTACCGGTAATCTTTATATTACCGGCACGATTAGCCTTTCAGTTAGACGCGAGCGTATTTATCCTCCCATTTTAGCTAGTGAGTCGGTCAAACAATGGCCAGCCACCTTCTTTTACCATAAGGATATTCCTGCTCCCGGCAAAGCTACTGCTTTGCCGGATTTCATCGACAGAGCCGCCACGGCCCTAGAGTCTTGGGACGAGGCTCCTCCGGCTGTCAGTGACGATCTGATCCTCGCCAAGAGGCGGATTGAATACCTGATCAAGCACAAAGGCCTGAGAGGGCCCGACCTGGTCCAATGTTGGGTGGCATGCCGGATTCAGCCTCTCCAACACCACGACGACCGACTGATGCATTCCATCACGGCGTCAAAACAAGACTCCCTCCGCATCAGCCCCAAGGCCCTAAAGCCACATGACTACATAAGCCAGATCAAATGGCTGATAAAGGAGCGGATCGAGAGAAAGATTCCAGATTTATCTCTGGACATGCACACATCGGAAGACCCTATAGTGCCGGTAAGCCTTGAGCAGTAAACCCTTTTTTTATCTATTTCATCTTTAAGTTATTTCGCAACACTGAGATATTATCTTATTTTCAGCTTGCCGACCTCCCCGAGTCGGAACTGGCTCCTATCGAGGGATATCCTCCGGAGTTTTCTGAGGTGGTGGAACTGGTCCCACTGCCGGATGTTGTGCCCAAGAAGCGCAAAGCTCCAACAGTGGCTGTCGGCACAAAGGAAGTGCCAGTTGTGAAGAGGTAACTTTCCACACAACTTCCGCCTCTGTACTTTACTCGTACTTTCTTCCGAGATGTAATGTTTTCCATTCTATTACATTCTCAGAGCTAAACAACTCATGAAGGGCAAGGGGAAGGGAACTTCTTCGAAGCCCCTATGGCAGACGTAGCTGACTATGGCTTCTCCTGCCGTGGCTCCTCCGACTCCTGCCCCTCAACCTTCTGCAACACTAGTGATTACTCCATCGCCGGTTGTCATAGAAGATCTGGCTCCCTCAATAGAGCCAGCGACCCTTGAGTCGTAGACTGACACCACCATGGGTGGCTCAGGTTTAGATAAGGGTGAACCCTCTTCGGGTAATGATCCCTCGGCAGAGACCTTCGCTGAAAATCTCCTGAAAAATCCAGGACTTGCCAAATTTGGCTTGTCTCGGAAATCTGCGGAGGAAATCCAGTGGCTGGCCCAGCAATGCCTAGAAAGCCGTAATCTCTCTGGCGAAGAAGAAGCACAAGAAGCAGAGGACGTCAAGTACTCAGAACTTCTTGAACAAGTCCGCCTTCGTGACGAGGGACTAAGAGCTGGTGTGCTTCCACCACCTCCGGTTATTCCACTCACCCTCGCCGAGAAGGTTACCACCGAGGTGAACATGTGCCTGAGCAAGCTCACACATGAACATCATGTAAGTCGGAATTCCAACTCATGTTTTTCCTTTACTGTATTTTATGTCATATCATCTAGCCCCCAAGCATGAAGTTGGATAGTAGATCCGGGTTTATGCTTCACTAGGATGCCAAAGAACGAACTAGTATAGCCCCCAAGGCTCGCGCTGATATTAGCTACAATATTAGCCCGAGTCTTTAGTAGACTTCCGACTCTGGGTATTCTGACTTACTGAAAGTTAATTCATTTAACCAGGAATTGTTGAAGAATATCTGCAATAAGCGGAGAGAGATCAAAGCTCTCCTAATTAAAAATGCCAAGCTTAAAGTTTCCAAGGATGAGGCCAAAGGTGAACTTTTTGAGACTCAAACCTTGTCTTGATTTTTCATAGTCGAATAATTTTTGCTGAACTATTGTTCTTTTTGACTTATAGCACTGATAAAGCAGTCATGTGCTATGATCGAGGAGGCCGAGAATCTGAAGACCTTGGTGGTGGAAAACAAGGATCTCTGCCAAGAGCTAGACCAGCTTAAGGCGGATCATGAGAAGAGCATTGCTCAAGTTCTCGAATCCTCCTCCATGGCCACCGTGGAGCGTGATCGCAAGATTACACTCCACGAGAAGAAGATCTCGAATCTCAACGAGAAGCTATTCAGAGAGAAGGATATTTCCGAGGCGCTCCGAGCTGAACTCTGGAGTCTTCGTGAAGAAAAGACCAAAGTTGATGACGTCATATTTGGTATGTTTCCGTCTTTCTGGCTTGTCTACATTCTTCGACTCTTTCGATGTTGAATTTATTTATCTGTTTTGTGTTTATACGCATAGGTCCTCTGAACTTGACGAACTCCACCTCTACCGAGCCCTGCACTCACTGGCTTACCCAAGTCGGTGATTTGCTTCATGACTTCCGCCAATCCATTGAGGATATTAGCGAAGCTCTCAAGGTTCCGGACATGCATAACATGTCCAACTTTCAGGTGCGAGACAAGGCAAAGGAAATGCCACAGCTTGTCCGGGACTAGAACATATCCTACACGCGAACGACAGCGCAAAATGCTCTCACCATGGTCATGAGCCACCATGGAAGCATGGAAATCTGGCAAGTGACCAGAGGGTACTGCAAGGTGGACGTAGACGGACAGGAGCAAGACATTAAGGCCATCATGGACTCCTGCGCCAGATATGGGTGTCATGTAACTGACTTAACCAGCTACGACACTCCCTTCTTCACCCGCGTGGACACGCCGCCTCCGCCTCCCGAAGAAGAAACCGAAGTTTCCACGATGACCACACCATGTCGGATGTGGACATCTCAGAACGATATCAAGGGGATGTATCCAGCGAGCCGGTAGCTCCTACCTCTTCTCCTGCATCATAGATTATCATAAACAAATGTGTTATTCTGAAAACATTATGGGTCTGTAAATATGCAGTATGATACTTTTGCTAGTGCTAAGCTTTAATTTATTCAGCACTTTTGGTTTAAATTTTTGTGTGCCTGAAATGTTTACATAAGAACTTGAACTTTTTTGTCTGTACTTATTGTTTATCTGGCTTTCCGCCTCGTCCCTTTCGTGAGCCGGCTAAACCTTCAGCACGGAAACTTTGCCGAGCACCGGAGCTCAATTTCTAAACCAGTTTAAACTCGGAAAAAAAGCCGGCTTCCAGTACCAACAATTCACTACTCGGAAAATGCCCTCATCTCGCAATCAGACAAATAATTAAAGTAAAGACTAGAAACTTTAGAGTTATACCCGAGGGTAGCAATTTTAGAATCGGAAATCTAAACCAGAACGAACATGAGCATAAAGTACTTTCAAGCATTCTAGGATTTTCGACTATGACATGATCATTCGGAAATAAGATGGTAAAAACTTCTCAGAAAAAACTTGAGGTAACCAAGACTTTTATTTCTCACAGAACATGTACATATATATGATTACAAAGAAGAATAAACTAAGAATAAAAGGGACATAGCTGAGCAATATTCCATGGTCTGTCTAACTCATCCGGATTTGTACTGCCTCCAACTCCCTTTCTCTTCTTAGTAGCAGGTCTTTTTTTGACTGGCCTCATATCAGTTAAGTAGTATGAACCATTGTGCAATACTCGACTAACCAAGAAGGACCCTTCCCATACTGGGGAAAGTTTGTGCTTTCTTTGTTGCACAAGCCGGAGAACCAAATCACCGTTATTGAAAGATCTGTTTCTGACTCTCTGGCTATGATACTTGCATAACTTCTGCTGATAGGCTGTTGATCTCATTTCAGCAATGACGCGAACTTCTTCGACTAAGTTGAGGTCATTTTGTCGAGAAATCTCGGCATCCTCTTCGATATACGCGGCCACTCTAGGAGAAGTGTGAATTAAATCACTAGGAAGAACTGCTTCTGCGCCATAGACCAAGAAGAAAGGTGTGTATCCGGTTTACCTGTTCGGAGTTGTTCGTAAACTCCATACTATAGAAGGTTATTCCTCTGCGCAAGCCCCCGCAGCACGTCGTAGTGGTGCTTCGAGTCTTGGCTTTAGGCCTTGTAGGATTAAACCATTTGCTCTTTCGACTTGTCCATTAGCCTGCGGATGTGCGACTAACGCAATGTCAATCCGGATATTTTGCTCGTTGCAGAATTCGGCAAGTTCCCCCATAGAGAAATTACTCCCGTTGTCCGTGATTATACTATGCGGATAAACACACCGGATTATAACATCCTCGGCAAATCTTTTGGCTGTTGCTCCATCACAACTAGTGACGGGTTTAGCCTCAATCCATTTGGTGAACTTATCCACCATCACTAAGAGGTGAGTAAATCCACTTGGAGCCCGTTTAAACGGTCCTACCATGTCAAGCCCCCAGACCGCAAAAGGCCATGTTATAGGTATTGTTCGCAGCTGATCAGCCAGAATGTGAGCTTGCTTGGCGTACTTTTGGCAGCCCTTGCACGTCTTGACCAGCTGTTCGGCATCTGCCTTGGTTGTAAGCCAGAAAAAAACCGTGTCGGAAAGCTTTTGCCTGCAACATGGTGACCACACTCGCCTTCGTGGATTTCTCTTAAGATTTCCACTCCTTCTTCCGGAGATACGTAGCGCTGAAAGACCCCAGATACACTCTGCTTATAGAGCTCACCATTAACTACAATATAGGCTTTTGCTCGTCGGATAATCTGCCGGCTTAGAACTTTGTCTTCGGGTAATTTGCCATCTACCAAATAATCGAGGTAGGGTTGGGTCTAGCTTGGAATTACAGCCATAACTGCTATTAGAGGCGAGTCGGATTTGGTCGGATATTCCTCGTCCACTCCCTTTATTGAGGGAACTTTGAGGTGCTCCAGAAAAGCGCCATCCGGGACCTCTTTCCGTGCAGAGCCTATTCGAGATAGTGCATCTTCTTCCTCATTTTCTGCTCGAGGGATGTGCTGAACCTCAAACCTTTCGAATGATTTTGATAAATCATCCACGATAGCTTTATATGATGCCATGTTCTTATTTGCATTACAAATATCCGACACTTGCTGAGCAACGAGATCCGAATCTTCGTAACACATCAAACGTTGGATGCCAATATCTTTAGCAGTCTGGATTCCATGCAGCAGTGCTTCATACTTGGCAATATTATTTGTCGCTGTGAAGTGGATCTGCAACACGTATAGAAGTTTATCTCCTTGGGGTGATTTGAGCACCACGACAGCCCCCGAGCCCCCATGAGCCTTAGACCCATCAAAATATAGGGTCCAATATTCCGACTCAGGGAGGTTCTCCTTCGTCTCTGTCCAATCAGCAACAAAGTCGGTAAGGATTTGGGATTTGATTGATGTCCGAGGTTTGTACTCAATGTCGAAAGCTAAGAGCTCTATGCCCCATTTGGCGACGCGTCCTGTGGCGTCACTGTTGTTGATTATTTCTCTCATGGGAGCTATGCTCACCACGGTAATTGGATGTTCCTAAAAATAGTGTCGTAGCTTACGAGATGCCAAGAACACACCATAAGCTAGATTTTGATAGTGTGGATACCGTTGTTTCGATTCTGTCAGGACCTCGCTGACAAAGTAGGTCAGACGCTGCACCAGGTGTTCCGGATTTTCCTCCGGTCTCTCCACTACCATGACGATACTGACGACTTTGTTTGTCGCAACCAGATACAGCAACATCGGTTCCTGTGGTTCCGTTGCAGCAAGGATAGGAGCAGATGAGAGTACTTTTTTCAGGTCTTGTAGCGCAGCTTCTGCTTCGTCGGTCCACACAAAATCCTTGGTCTTTTTCAGGAGTTTGTATAATGGTGCGGCTCTTTCACCGAGCCGGCTTATAAACCGACTGATTGCGGCAATGCAGCCAGTTAGTCTTTATACGTCTTTCAGGCGGGTTGGCCTAGAAATATTGACTATAGCCTTGATTTTGTCTCGGTTCACCTCTATGCCTCTTTGAGACACGATGAAACCTAACAATTTTCCGGCTGGGATTCCAAAGAAGCATTTCTTCGGATTAAGTATTATGTTGTATTTTTGTAGATTGGCGAACGTTTCCTCCAAGTCGGAAATTAATGTTTCCTTCTTTTTGGACATCACCGCAATATCATCCACATATGCATGTACATTTCGTCCGATTTAATCATGGAGGCAACGCTGCATTGTGCGCTGGTATGTAGCTCCTGCGTTCTTTAGCCCAAAGGGCATCGTAACAAAACAGAAGGTTCCGAAAGGGGTTATGAATGAAGTTTTGACTTTGTCAGATTCCTTCATCCAGATTTGGTGATAACCGGAATATGCATCGAGTAAACAGAGGAGTTCCGAGCCTACCGTAGAATCGTTAACTTGATCAATCCTAGGCAGAGCGAACAGATCTTTGGGGCAAGCCTTGTTCAAGGCAGTATAATCAACACACATCCTTAAATCAGTGGTGTCCTTTTTAGGGACCATTATAGGATTGGCCGACCACTCAGTGTGGATGACCTCTTCTATGAATCCGGCTAACTCGAGCCGTGCTAGTTCCTTAGCTATTGCCTTACAATTTTCATCACCGAACCATCGCAAGGACTATTTGACGGGTTTAGCGTTCGGGTTTACATTTAAAGAGTGCTCGGCAAGATCCCTAGGTAGTCCTGTCATGTCAGATGGCTGCCATGCGAAGATATCTTGATTTTCTTTGAGGAACTTGACAAGCGCTATTTCCTATGTGCTATATAGGCCTACGCCTATCTGGGTCACCTTTGAGGGGTCATCATCCTTCAATGGCGTCTTCTTCGTCTCTTCTGATGCCTTGAACTCCGGATTTGGCTTTGTCACCTCCTTTTTTGTTGCGGGCATCTCAGACGGATCTATGCTCTTCTTGATCTCCTGGTACTCCTGGGCATGCAGCACGGCTTCAACAAAGGTGGCATTTCCATCCATGCATTCTCCCGCTTTCTTCGGGTCTCCCCTGATGGTGATCACGCCGTTGGGACCTGGAATTTTCATCATATTGTAAATGTAACACGGACGAGCCAGAAAAGCCTAGTAAGCCGGACGTCTGAATATAGTGTGGTACACGCTCTTGAACAGGACCACTTCGAAGGAAAGTGCCTCCGTTTGATAGTTCTTTGGAGTTCCAAAGGTAACATGCAAAGTGATTTCTCCTAGGGAATTTGCTTGTCTTCCTGGGACAACCCCATGAAAGATCACAGAGTTGTGGTTCAGCTGGATCTCCGAGATCTTCATCCGGTGTAGCATTTCGACATACAGAATATTAATACTGCTGCCACCGTCCATGAGAGTCTTGGAGAAACCATAACCATCAATAAGTGGATTGACAATTAAGGCGAATTTTCCTCGCCTGTGCAACTTAGGTGGATGATCAACGCGGTCAAATGTGATTGCCACTTCCGACCAGTCCAAGAATTGAGGGACAGCCGGAACTGTTGCATTGAGCTCATGTAGAACTACCTTCTTGACCTTTGCTGGTTGAGATGCGAGGAAGGTGACGTAACTGTCTTTCTTGGTCGGAAATTTTTTCTTCCCTTCCGTCTTGGGATTTGAAGCATCAGCTTCCTCCATGTTGGAATCTTCCTTGGTCTCTTTATCCTTTTCGGGATTCTTCTTTCCCTTCTTTCGCTTAGCTTTGTAGCCAGCGGTATCATCTATCTTAATGTCGTCATTGAAATGACACTCGGCGTTTGAGTGGGACGAGCCCCCATTGCCGTCTAGGTGATGCACACATGAGTTATTGGCAATGTCGGCCCAAGAGTAGGTTTTGCCAGGCAGCTGGTCTCCTCTACCTTGAACTCTTGACGTACCACGACCGTGTCCGCAGCCACTGCCACGTCCTCCTTGTCTTCTAGACCCGAAAGTAGCAGTGACTACTGCCGTTTCTGTGTTGGGTATTTCTTCCGAGGTGTTCTTGCGCTTCTGAGCTTGTTGCTTTGGTTGTTTTGCCGACTGTGGCACAATCAGGGCATTGAGTAATCCCTCCGCGTCGTCGTCAGCATCTGCATACTTACTCGCTGTTTCTATCATCTCTCCCAAATCAGTGACTTTGTCACACTTCAAGCGATGACGTAGTAAACCAATTGGGAGACCTACAATGAAAGCTTCAATTGCAGTTTGGTCATTTACTCCCTCACATGAGTTCTTGGTGTCGATCCATCGTCCGAGATAGTCTCGGCAAGTTTCTCTAGCTTTCTGGGTGCAACGCTGTAGGTCTCTGACCGTACAAGGCCTCCGGTATGTGCCTTCAAAATTTCGAAAGAACGCACTTTACATGTCATACCAGTTGTGGATGGTGTTCTCCGGAACATTGAGCCATGATCGTGCCATCTTCCGCAACATAAGTGGGAGATATCGGGTTGCGACCAGGCTGTTTCTGCCTTTGGCGATGTAGCAAGCTTGGAAAAAATCCTGTAGCCAAGTATTTGGCCGAGCTATGCTGTCGTAGGCTTGAATATGTCTTGAGATAGCAAATCCTTCCAGGAATCTTGTAGCTCTTATGCGTGGTCCGAAGCATTTTGGGCCCACGTATATGTCATCGTTTTCATAGCACCGCACCTCTATATTGGAGTTGATCCTGTGCCTTGTGTCATTTGGGGATAAAGATCGTCCCGAGTGACGGCTATGGCCGTGGTGCCTTGGAACCGGACTTCGGCTTCTACCACCACCTCCTCCACCATGACGCCCTCCTTGGCCTCCCTGGGAGCCGTTGTGATGGCTACTTGGCGGAGAGGGTGGAGCAGCTAGGTTATTTCCGGCTGATCGCCGGCCTCCATCCGGAGCATCATTATTCCGGTTCCGCGTTGGGTCTTCAATGCGACGAGCCCCCTGCCGGCTTGACTCGGCACGGTGTCCGTCGTTCCTTCGCCCGTCATCCGGACGACTTGCACGTCTAGGAGGTGGCATTCTTTGTCGGTCCTCCTCCTGACGTTTCTCTTTATCTTCTCCCCTACGATCATTCGAATCTCGCCGGGGAGGGTTTCTCGAATACAGTGCAGAAATTGCTTCTTGCTCAGCGGCTGGAGCGACATTGCACCAGTCACATGCAACTCTATGATGCTGTCCCGATGATCTGGTTCTGGAGTAGTTATCTTCCCTTTTGTCGGAAAGGTGATGCTGTTCTGGAACATGCCGGGGCCATATATCATTCCAGGCTAAGTCCGTGCGACATTGGTCGGATTTGGAGACCAGTTTTCCGCTTCCGGATTTCGCAGCCCTTTGCTGTTCCAGACCCTTGGTGAGTAGCTTAATGCCCAATCGAACCTGCTTTGGGCCTGGATTATTCGACAGGATATCTGGAGCTGCAATAGTGTTCTGTACTAGTGTTGGATACACCAGATCTCCTTTGCTGTCGAGACGAGGCATCCCTGGGTCTCCTTCGAAGAGAACCTTGTGTATATCCGGGAATTGATCGTCATGTGTGTGACGTTTTCGGGTCTTCTGATGCTGCCGAGAGATGTACTTCTTTGCAGTTTCCATGCGTTTCTTCTCCTCCTCAATGTTTTTGGCTTCATCTAGGAGTTGTTGACGACGCGCTTCTAGGGCCTGGGCCCTTTCATCCAGCTCTTCGGCAGTAAGTTTTGCAGTTGTAGGGATAGGTGTGGTTAATACAGCATCGATGAATTTATACGCACCTTCAGTGATCACGTGTCCATCCACCGACTCTTCTTTGGGATCGTCTGGGATAAGTTCTCCATCCGAGTCTTCCTCGTATTCCTCGGCAATTACTTCCTCTAGCGGAAGGTCTTTTGCCGGGGTTTTGTTCTTCTTGTTCTTCTTCTTTGCCTTCTTCGCAGCACCGGTAGCAAAGACGGCTTTGGGCCCATTTCCTGGAGTCAAGCTCTGATCAGTACTTTGGGACATCTGGACCTCGGGATTATCTCCGATTTCCATGTCATCCTGCGCTTTGGGAGAGTTTTCCCCGGATCCTTCATCCATGGCTTCTTCTTCCTATGCGACTTTGGAGTTACACTCCTCTTCATACTCCGCGGAGAACTTTTGGAAACCTGATGATATCATCGATTCATCCGAGGATGCGGGTACATCGGCGTTTGTTCAGATCGCCTCCAGAACCGAGTCGGTGTTTTCCCCAGCATCGGCAGAGTCGGATCCGGAGCCAACATATCTGACGAAGTGTGACGTGTGGGTCCTGAGGTAGTTGTGGCTTTCCTCGTGGGCTTCCTCGAAGATCCTGATGGTTTCGAGAACCTCATCCACGCTTGCGTCTTGCAGTATCATGGGCCTCAACGTATGCCTCAGGAACGGTCGATCTGTTCCGGCATTGGTAGAGCCGGAACCATGGTTGTTACTGTGCTCCTCCTGGATCTCAACCTCAGCAGTCAGATCGATCTGGGATTTGACCTCACCCAGGAGATCCACTCCAGATTCGACTTGAACCGCAAGATCTGCTTCAGGTTCAACTTTCTCCACTATCTCTGCAATTGGTGTGGGCTGGGTGGGATTAGGGGTTTCTAAGATCCGGAGCTCTGCCGCCTCTGCGGACAAAGGGACCCAGAAATTTCTTCTGCCTCTATCATCACCGCTGGGGTGGGTGGGGTGGGTTCAGCAAAGCCGATGTAAACATAGATCTCGCCAAAAGACATGATGGTGTAGCTGGTCACGGCCTCCCTAGCCGGAATCCAGGTCTCGTCGAGAACGATGAGAGGGACGTCGTTGGCGTAGAGTATGCGACCGGCGGTGTTAGTCTCGCCAATTTCGATTCTTGCAGATTCTGCTCGGAACGTAGATCCGAAGCTCACTTGCCCCATGGTGGGCGCCAACTATCGTCGGATTGATGACAAGTTTGCCATGAGGGGTCCTCGAGGCGTGCGGAAGAGAGGGGTGTGAGACATACGGTGTTCCAGGACGGTGAGCACACAAGTTTACCCAGGTTCGAATCCGCCGGCTTTGGACGGATCCTACTCCTGCTAGCAATCCAGTAATACAGCAGAGCCGGAATATGGGTTACAAGGGTTCGCCTGTGCGAGTTGAGATTGTGATTCTAAGGTGTTGCCCTAAAGGCTCTCCCTAGGATGGCTTATATAGATATCCAGCCTAGGGTTTACAGGAGAGACCTATCCGGATACGTCTAAGAGTCGGTTACAGAGTACATCTTGAACTACAAGTAACACTATGGGCCTATGTCGGTAAGTATTCTGGGCCTTCCCGTAGCCGGACTGGACTCCGTCTTTTCTCCCTGACTGGGCCGCCCGTGAAGCAAAGCTCTAACCTGAAGTGGGCCACCCTGGTCAGTGAGGAACTATGAGGATACCTGGAAAGTATATCCCCAACACTGCTGTTGTTGGTACTAGGAAGTCAGAAAATGAATATTCTCGGAATTGGACAGGACAAAAGCCAAAGTCAGTTTTTCACTAAGGGACACAAGGAGCTAGAATACGAGACGGAGAGGGGCCAGGGGGCCGCCACACCACCTGGCCGTGCGATCAAGCCTGGCCCACGCCAGGGGGTGGTCTGGCCGCCCTAGGCACCCCCTTGGCCTCCCCTTTCGCCTATAAGATGCCTCCGATACAGAAACCCTAAGTACCCGATCAAAATTCCACGAAATAGTCTATAGCCGCTGTCATCTCCATCCCTAGATCAGGAGGGATCTGAAGCTCTTCCCAACACCCTGCCGAAGAGGGGAATTCACCCTGGAGGCCTTCATCATCATCATGCAAGCCTCCGGTGTGATGTGTGAGCAGTTCATCCTTGGACTACGGGTCCATGTAGTAGCTAGATGGCTGGTTCTTCTCCTTCGTGCTATCATGTTTAGATCTTGTGAGCTCCGTTAGTGATCAAGATCATCTATTTGTAATCCTTCATGTTGTGTTTGTGAGGATCCGATGGATATTGAGATGCTATTTCAGATTGATTATTGATTCTATCATGTCTTTGTTATTTGTGATCTTGCATGCTTTCCATTGTTTGTAGCTATCTTAGCCAAGTAGATGCTAGCAACTCCAAGAGTTAGTATTTATGCTCGATAGTGGGTTCATGCCTCTAGTAATCCGGGGAAGTGATAGAAATCTCTAAGGAACTAGATGTGCTGTTGCTACTAGGGAGAAAACAACAATCCTTTGTTCATAGAACAATCGTATTGTTTACTTTACACGCAATTCGTAATGCAATTATCTGTTGCTTGCAACTTAATACTGGAGGGGGTCTGGATGATAACCTGAAGGTGGATTATTAGTCATAGATGCAGTTTGATGGCGGTCTATGTATAATGTTGTAATGCCCAATCAAGTCTCAAAGGAGTCAAGATGAGTAGTATATGCATATTGCTTTCTCGATGTTTGTCAATTGCCCCGCTGTAATTTGTTCACCCAACATGTCGTCTATCTTAAGGAGAGCCAGCACTAGTGAACTATGGACCCCAGTCCTTTCTTTTACTATCAATCTACAATCAACTATTTAGTGCTTTGTGTTTACTTTCTGCAAACTATTACTTTCTTCCACTCGATACATTTAATCCTTTGTTTTCAGCAAAACCGGTGAGATTGACAACCTCACTGTAAGTTGGGGACATAGTTTTGTGGTTGTGTTGTGCAGGTCTCCACGTTGCTGCTGACACCGGTAGTGCGCCCTGCCAAAGTCCAGCTAGCAACACCTTTGAGGTGTTTCCTTGCTGCTACTGGTTCGATTAACCCTTGGTTTCACAATGGAGGGAAACTTGCTGCTGTGCTCATCATACCTTCCTCTTGGGGTTCCCCAACGAGCTCGAGATATCTTGGGCCATCAGACCGCTGCTGCAGTGAAAGCACGCGACTCGTCATTCAGGACAGTAGGATGTCTCGGGCGATGAGCTGCTCCTTCTCCACCAGCACCGTCACCCGGACGGCCATCCGCTCCATGTTTGCATGGGCGCCCAACTTCTGGACAGTCCAAGCCTTCCGGATATAGGGGATAATGGCGAACACCGGTGCCTTGATCCAGTCGATGTTGGTGTTGTTGTGCATGTAGAAGTACGAGCACTGCCATAGCTTGACGGTGTCGGGGATGTCCAGGCGTGGCATCGGCAATGGCGCTCGGGGGTAGATGGCACAACAGCCGGTCTTCGTGAGGGGGCCACCCTTCCTCACCACCTGGACCTTGAAGTAGAAGAACTTCAAGAAGTTCGCCACATCCGGGCGAACCCCCAGGTAGGCCTCGTAGTAGGCCGCGTGATGCGATAGTCGCGCGATGGCATTGGCGCTGAGGTGGTGGAGCTGGAGGTCGAAGGAGACCATCAACTACAAGACGAACCTACTCAGAGGCAGGCTGAGCCCACGAGCGAAGTGGGTGAGGAAGACAACGACCTCCCTAGGCCGAGGTTTAGGGACCCACTCCCCCTCTAGTGCCAGGCGATGCTTCACCAAGCGCTCCGACGGGATGAGCTTCCCCCACCGGTACTTCTGCACCAGGTCGTCTGTGACATACGAGCCGCACCAGCCTCCCGATTGACCAGGAAGCATCTCAGCAGGCACGACGACTGTGTTGGAGAAGTGGGGTCCCATCGTCGCGGTGAAGGAACAGCGGTCCCGGTGTTCAAGGAGAGCGATGGCGCAAGGTGGAAGCAAGGAGGCTGAAGCGCAAAGGGAAATGGGCGTAGGAAGAAGGGGAGAAGCCCTCCCCCGGCGCCCCTATTTATTGAGGCAGGGCAACCATTCCTCCTGTACTCCCCAATGCCCCGTGGCGCAAGAACTTCTCCACTACCCTCACGACGCTTCGGTGCCGGATCGTTTGCACCGAAGGAAATGCCATAGAAGATCCCACGGGCATTACCACAAAGGCCAAGCGCGCACGCGATCCCCGAGAAACCGCTATGATGAAGGCGTGGGCATGGTTGCCAAAACTATAGCAGTAGGCCAAGAGGTCAAACTGACGCAACGCACAACAGAGGAGGCAAGCATGCCTAACGACAGCATTGACGTCATCAACTGGCCGATTTTCCTCCCTAGTCGGGTGCGGCAACCCGGAGACATAGAGGAGGCAGGCACGCCTAACAACAAGATTGACATCATCAACTGGCCGATTCGCCTCCCCATATAGTAGATCCTTGCAGGATTAGGAGTGTTACCTCGACAAGAGGGCTCCGAACCTGGGTACATCGTTGTGTCTACAGTATCTATGCCCAACCCATTGCGAGTAGCCATCGACAACATCCTGATTGTCCCCTCTCATGCCATCCCCAGTGGCACTACCGTGTTCCACACCACGACAAAGAGCTCGAACGGTAGCTGCCGTCAGGTTGACCATTGGTTGACGTGTGGGGCAGTGTGGTGTTGGACCACATGGGGTCATTTGGTCAGGAACGTGCTACGCTGACGTGTGGGGCCGCGCTATGTGGGACTGCGTGGGGCCGTTTTGTTGGGAACGCGTTGTGGGGGACGTGGTGTGGGACCATGTGGGGTGCGTTTGGTGGTTACGTGCACCATGTCGCCTAAACTGGAAGTTTTCTTTTTTGTTATTTTTATGATTGGCCTTTTTAAGAGTGCATTTCCCCTCTCTCTTGCTGACAGTTGTGTTTTTTGCCCCAAAAGGTAGCGAATCTAGAGAAGCTTCTCTCTTCTTTCATTGTTCCTTTTGGCCCTCGTTTTTCCCAATCTAGTAGCAAATCTAGAGCAGCAAAACTAACCAGCACCATAAATACATTCACTAAATAGAGTAGATGTAGATAAAACAACCAATATAGGATATATATAGCACATGTAGATAAAGTAGCTAATATAGGATATATATAGTACTGTACTTAAGGTTCGATAATTAGGCTGCTTAGCAATAGCAGCGGACAAGTTCAACACATACAATACAAAAGAAGCTTCTTTATAGCAGCAGCACAAGATCAGTGGCCCCTCTTGGCCTCCGCTAGGAGGGCCTCCGCCTCCTCCCTCTGGTGCTCCTCCACTTCTTGTTGCCCAGTCCCTTGACCTTGGGCGCCTTGGGCTTGATCAGGGGCATGTGACCCTCCTTGATGGCCACCTTCTAGAGGTTGCGGAGGTGAAGACAAAGTGCCTGGTGCTTGGCTCTAAAGCTATGGACGTTCACAAAATCGCCGCAGGTCCTCATGTCCTCGGCATGCTTCACAAGGGAGTTGACGTCGGTGGCGTGGAGCCTCCTCGTGGTGCAGAAGGGGAACATATAGAGGTCGCTAGTGAAGAATTTGTCATACTGGCCAGACTTCAGCCTCCTCAACACCTGATGAGTCTTCGTGTCCTTGGACTCGTTGTCACTGATATCCTCCTATTGAAAAAAATAGTAAAGTGGCAATAAGGACATGACTGAGATACCTTGATTATCGGGATTGATTATTTGCATAAAACCGATTGAGATCCCCTGGTTATTCCCAATCCCCAAATCTCAAACCAAATCGAATACTGATCCCAACTACAGATCGATGCAAGTACTAACTAGGGAATGCTTTAACTACAACTCAGAGGAGAAATAAAATAAGATTGAAATATGAATAGTGGGATTCATAAAAATACGAGATCTAACACAAGAGGATTAGCTATTGTAAAAATACCTAGCATCCAACCATTAAAAATACGAACATCCGAACCCTAATAACATATGATCTAGTATCCAACAATGGGAATGGGGGAAGAACAAGGGAAGGAACCCTAGTTACCTCCGACCATGTGTCAGTGATGCTGGTGTCGTAGGGCTTCTCTGGCCTGATGTGATCATCCTCCTCGTAGGGGTTCCAGCCGAGCGAGATCTGCCCGAGACCGGCAGGGCCACCTCGCTGGTGGCTACGGCAGAAGTGGGGACGGGGGTCTAGACGGGGATGGCGGCTGCCTTAGATGCCTCGACGAGAGCCTCCTCGCCAGCGGCCTTGGAGGCGACGATGGCCACCGCTCCGTTCTTCTCCATCGTCGACGTGGTTGGGGTTTTCTTGGAGGTTTGCAGAAGGCGATGGGATAGTGGAGATGGTTGCGTGAGTGAGCAAGTGAGTGATGAGTGAGAGTGAGGATGCATCTATAAATGAGAAGGGAAGAAACGTTTCGTTGCACCACCGTGCACCGTGTAACCGTGTATGTTACTACACCGTGCATGGCCACACGTGTCTGCTACCGCCCTGTGCACCAGAAAACGCGTACCGTGAGTCACGTTTTTTCCTCGTGTCTAACCCTAGCGAGTAAGTTGTGCTCAGTTATACCCTCGAGTGTAACACTGGCAGTTTGGTTGTACTCAGTTTTGCTCTCTAGTACTAACACTGTCGTGTGCAATATACCCAGTTTTACCCTCCGGTGGCTGGTCAACAAAGATTCAACGAATGGGTTTTACCTAGCTAAGTGAGTCATTTTATGCACAACAAATTCAAAAGATCAAAACATAGTGGCATCTACCCAGGGAATCATATTATGTGACCTGCCACCATAAGAAATGTATAGAAATTAAGTTTTAACCTAAATCACCACTTCTCAAATCACCTACTATCTACGTTTATGGCTTTCTACTCAAGCCTCTTCCCAAAACATCCCTCCCCAAAACATAGTTTGTCTGAATGAGGCAATAATTGTCAAACTAGTGTATATTTGAATGGCAAATAGTTTTATGTATGCCGAGATATCTTTTATTGTATAAAAGACGCATTTTCCATTTTTAAAATCTCTTTCTATTTTCTATTTGAATCCCTTTATCAGTCTTCCCCTTGGTTTTTAAGTTCTACTCAGTTTTTCCCATGGTTCTTAAGTTCTACTCAGTTTCCCCTCTTTCCTACTCACAATTTCCCACACATGTGCTTGATTTGGCTGCTACGCTCTGATTGGTTGAGACAATTGTCACATAGATCATGCCCACCAACCGTTGATCCTCTGTGATCTAGCGGACAGGTTAACCCATATATTTGTCAGGAGGCACCCCTCTATCCATGCAAAATAACGAGTTTGACATCGGTACTTTAATTCCATAAATAAATGGTTTTGAATATAATTTGAAGGGAAAGTGTTCAAAGGTGTATAATTTTCGTATATGCAAGTTTGTGCATTACATTCCACTCTATGAAAATGATAATCTCTCAAGATTTTCTTAGCACAATATTATCACGTATTAAGTGCGATTTCAGAGAGTTCAAACGTGTATAACTTTCGTATATGAAAGTTTATACATTACATTCCACTCTATGAAAATGGGGGAGAAAATTATAATCTCTGAAAAAAAATCTAGCACATAATTATCATGTATTAAGTGCAATTTCACAATGTTCAAAGGTTTATAATTTTCATAGACACAAGTTTATGCATTATATTTCATTCCATGGAAATGATAAATGATTAGGATTTTATTAGCACGACATTATCATGTCCTAAGTGCGATTTGAAAGAGTTCAAAGGTGTATAATTTTTGTATATGCAAGTTTATGCATTACATTCCACTATATGAAAATGATAATCTCTCAAAATTTTGTAAGCACATCATTATCACGTATTAAGTGTGATTTCACAGTGTTCAAAGGTTTATAATTTTTGCATATGCAAGTTTGTGCATTACATTCCACTCTATGAAAATGATAATCTCTCAATATTTTCCTAGCACAACATTATCACGTATTGAGTGCAATTTCAAAGAGTTCAAATGTGTATAATTTTAGTATATGCAAGTTTATGCATTACATTCCACTCTATGCAAATGAGGGAGAAAATGATAATATCTCAAAATTTTGTTAGCACATCATTATCACATATTAAGTGCGATTTCACAGTGTTGAAAGGTTTATAATTTTCACATATGCAATTTTGTGCATTACATTCCACTCTATGAAAATAATAATCTCTCAAGATTTTCTTAGCACAACATTATCAGTATTAAGTGTGATTTCAAAGAGTTCAAATGTGTATGATTTTCGTATATGCAAGTTTATGCATTACATTCCACTCTATGAAAATGGGGGAGAAAATGATAATCTCTCAAAATTTTGTTAGCATGTCATTATCACGTATTAAGTGCGATTTCACAATGTTCAAAGGTTTATAATTTTTGTATATGCAAGTTTATACATTATATTTCACTCCATGGAAATGATAAATGATCAGGATTTTATTAGCACAACGTTATCATGTCCTAAGTGCGATTTCAAAGAATTCAAAGGTGTATAATTTTGGTATATGCAAGTTTATGCATTACATTTCACTATATGAAAATGAAGCTAGACAAAGGTCCGCCGTCGCCAAAGAAGGGCCGCCGTCGCCAGAGAAGAAGAAGAAAGGGGAGGCAACGGCATGGGCGCGGGGCTAGCTCGGGGTCCCATCTTGCAACGCCAACATGGGTAAGCTGTGGGTCCGGCGCTCACGTGGATAAGTTACGGGTCCAATGCTGATCTGGATAAGTGGAGAGGGGTGTCCACTACGAGAACCGACTGAATACGGCCCCACTTGTAAGCATATAATGACTAGGGTCCACTATGGACCCGACAGAACATGGCCCTACTTGTCATCATGTAACGACGAGGGTCCACTATGAGACCTGACTGAATGCGGCCCCACTTGTCAGCATGTAACAGCAAGACTAACGGACACCGAGCTTTTAGACCCTGTGAGAGTTTCATAGAAGGATATGGGCAAAAGGGAGGAAAAGTTAAGTGGCTGGGGAAAACTGAGTACAACTAACGAACCGATGGCATGAAAATAGAAATCCCTAAGATAAATGATTTTTCTTTCTTTCGGTATTATGGAGGGAGGGTTAACCCAACAATTAGGACCACTCTCCCCCCATATCCATGCTAGCATCTAAACCAAATAGAGGCTACGATATAGGTGTGTATGCAACATGTTCAAGTCAATCTCCTTGAATCTATGATATTTAGCTCATTCCTCAAATAGAAAAACCATGCTTCATTAAGAGCTTCATGAATATATAGGCAAGTTGATCCTTCGTGATCATATAAAGTAGCTCAATATCTCCATGGGCAACATGATCTCTAATGAAGTGATTACAAATCTCGATATGCTTCCTTCTTGTATGTTGCACCGAGTTGTAGGCAATCTTGATAGCACTTTAATTGTCACATCAAAGAGGCACTTTGTCACCAGTGACACTTTATTCCTTTAAAGTTTTCCTCATCCATAACAATTGAGTGCACACACTTGCAACAACCACTTATTCAGCTTCGATGTTGGTGAGAGATATATGATTTTGCTTCTTAGAATACCAACACACCAAGGACCTACCTCGAAATTGGCATGCCCTGGATGTTGATTTCTAATCATCTTTGTCACCAGCCCAATCCGAATCTGTGTACCCACAAAGAGAGAAACTTGAGCCTTTTGGATACCATAGACCGTAGTTTCGGGTATGAACTAAATATCGAAAGATTATCTTGACCGCCACCATGTGGCTTTCTTTAGGAGTCGCTTGATACCTTACACACACTACTACACTGAACACAATATCGGGTCTATATGCACAAAGGTAAAGCAAATAACCAATCATGGACCGGTATACCTTTCGATCCACATCTTTACCATTGGGATTTAGCTCAACACGACATTTGGTTTGCATAGGTGTAGAAACCCCATTGAGATCCTTCATCTTGAATATTTTGAGCATGTCTTGGATATACTTAGCTTGATTTGTGAAGGTTCATTATCTCAATTGCTTGATCTCAATACCAAGAAAGGACCTCATTTCTCCCATCATAGACATCTCAAACCTGTCAGTCATATGCTTTGAAAATTCATCATTAAAATTTGTTAGTAGAGCCAAAGATAATGTCATCAACATATAATTGGCAAACGAAAAGCTCCCCTTAACCATCTTAGTAAAAAGAGTGGGATCAGTCTGCCCAACTTCACACCCACGGTCTAACAACAACTCTTTAAGGTGCTCATACCACGCACGTGGGATTGTTTAAGGCCATAGAGAGGCTTATCAAGTTTGTAGACATGGTTATAAAAGTTTGGGTCCTTGAAGCCCGGGGGTTTCGTAACATAAACCAATTCATGCAATGGACCATTAAGAAAGAAAAATTTTACATCCATTTGCTGAAATTTAAAGTTATGATGTGCAACATATGCAACAATGATATAGATAGACTCAAGGCGAGCCGCTGGAGCATAAGTTTCACCGAAGTCAATGCCTTCCATCTGAGAGAAACCTTGAGCCACCAATCTTGTTGTGTTCCTTACAATAATTCCATTCTCATCTTGCTTATTCTTGAATATCCAATTTGTGCCAATAACATTACGACACACTTTGGGCTTCTCTACTAACTTCGAAACCTTGTTGAGCTTGAAGTTATTTTGTTCTTCATGCATGGATTTCAACTAATCTGGATCCTCAAGTGCTTCAAACACCTTTTTAGATTCCACCAAGAAGATATGAGCTTGATGATCACTAAATCTAGCCAACTCCCTTCTTGTGGACACCCTTCCTAGATCACCAACAACTTTTTCAAGAGTGTGACCTCTAAGTTCCAAGTTACGTTCAACTCTTTCTTGACGACGAGTTTCGATCTGCTCATTGTTTCTTGGGGGACCTCTTCATCATTTTGGTCCTTGTCTTGACTAACAATGTGACCTTGGTCATCAACTAGTTCAAAATTATCAACAGTATGAGAATCTTGACCCTGGTCTTGATCAGCACTGATTTCATTTGGTTGCTGAACTTCTGGACTCGCAGGGCCGGATAATCCGGCCGTGGGTGAGGCCACATAATCTGGCCTAGGAGTTTCAGCCTGATTAACCTGCTAAGATTTTTCTTCTAAATCTTGATCTTTGCTAGAAGGTGAACTGGATGGATTCGCATGGCCGGATGATCCGGCCATTGGGGAGGTCGGATTATCTGGCCTGGGACTTCCAGCCTCATCAACAGGAGAGGATCTTCATCTTGTTGTTGGATAGGTGCATCATTAGCTTCAAAAGTTGGAGCTTGTTGATCTGGTGTAGATGAGGGCTCCACTTGAGTAGAGCATAGTTCTTCTCGATCAACCACGAGGGGTTCCTCAATAGGGCGGAACAATCCCACACCCATTCTTCTTATGGCATCCTAAGGTATTTCAACATATGTTTCACAAACATTAACTTGCCCCACATGGTAGCCGTCATTTTCTTCGAACACCACACTATAAGATTCCACAACAACTCTGGAGGCCTTGTTGTAGACTTTATAAGTGTGGGATTCGGCACCATAACCAACAAAGATACCTTCTACAACTCTAGATTCGAATTTAGATAAAAGAACTCCTTTTATGAGAAAGAAATACTTAAACCAAAGACCAAGAAGTATGAGATTTTGGGCTTGTTACTGGTAAGTATTTCATATGGAGTTTTGTACAAGTTCTTGTGGAGGTAGAGCCGGTTTGATGAGTGACATGCTGTGTAGATAGCCTTATCCCAAAAGTTGTATGGAGATTTAAAATCCTCCAATATGAACCTATTAATGTCCGGTTCTTCCTCTCGGCTACACCATTTTGTTGAGGGGTGTACACATCGGAATATTGATGTCTTATCCCCTCTTCACTTCGAAGCTCATTCAAGGTGTAGACTCAGAGTTGTTGTCGCTCCTTATTTCCTACATGGGAACATTGTGTTGACATTGAATTTCATTGGCAAAATCGATGAAGGTTTGTTGAGTCTCACTCTTCAACTTGAAGAAATAAACCCAAGTGTATCTTGAATAGTCATCAACAATCACCAAATAATATTTCTTCCCATAGAGGCTTGCATGATATGGAGTACCAAAGAGGTCCACATGGAGGAGCTCTAAGATCCTCTTATATGAAATGATAGTCTTCCTTTGATGGGGATAATCATGCATATTTCCTTCACCACAAGCCCCACAAACACGATATTTGGCAAAGGAAATATTTTCTTTTAGTCCAAGAATGTGGCCACCCTTGTGAAGACTTTGCAAAGTTCTCATATTGATATGGGCTAGTCAATGATGCCATAGCGAACCACATCGGCCTTTCCGAATACGCACATCGGACCTGCAGTTGTCTTCTCGAAAAATTCCACCACATACAAGTCATTTTCGACATACCCAATGAAAGCGACCTTACAAGACTTTCTCCACAAGAGTACCACAATATCATCATCAATAAAAACATAAATTCCATCTTATCAAGTGCACAAACTAAAAGTAAATTATAGCCAAGGGTCTCAACAAGCATGAAGTCCATAAGGGAATTATCAGGGGCAACCACAAACTTGCCAAGACCCAATACCTTAGATTTTGACTTATCACCATAGGTGACGGTTACTTGATTGTGATTTGGCCTCATCTCCGTGATGATCTCCTTGCTCCTGGTCATATGACTTATGCATCTACTATCAAGCACCCATTTTAACCCACCGTAAGCATAACCCTATAAGAAATCAATGCTTGGTTTTAGGTACCCATTTTTTAATGGGTCCTCATTTGTTAGTGATAAGGGTCTTGGGAACCCAAATAGACCAAAAAATGTATCCATCATATGGTCCAATATATTTAGCATAAATATCACCATAATAATCACAAAACAAAACATAATGAGGGTTAGTGATTCCCACAAAACTATCATGAGCAGTTTTTACCTTAGTAGCATCACTTCCTATAGTGGTGCTCATTTTTGCTTGAGCGGGCTTGGCCTTATTCCTATTGTTATTCTTCTTCTTTGTCTTGGAGACATAGCCAAGGCCTTCTTTCCCATTATTGGACATTTTCTTACTCAAAAGGTCATCAAGATATTCCTTACCTTTGGCAAGACAGGACTTGGCAAGCTCATCCTTCAACCTAGCATTTTCCTCAATGATATCTGCATGATCACATAAAGGAGTAGAGGTACTAGGAACATCATATTTGGTTAGTCAAATTTGAAATTGATCATGAGACTTGGTGAGGATAGAGTGTTCACTCTCCAAAGCCTTGTGAGCTTTGTCAAGTTTCTCTAACTCCTCAGTTAGTCTAGCATGAGCAACACCAAATTCAACCTTTTCATTTTTAGCCTTAGCAATAGCATGTTCACGGTCTTTAATTTATTTAGAAACAATTGAATCATGTGACTCATCAATATATTCAAGCTTATCCTCAAGAGAAGACCGATGCTCTTCCTCTTCTTCTAGAGCATTTTTAAGGATGTTATTTCAATAACATCCTCTCTTTCTGTCGGGGGATGACCTCCGGACACCCCAACCGAACAAGAACTATGGCAGTCGGTTCGTGTCCGACTGACTGAGCGCAGCCGAACACGAGCAGGTCATGTTGTCTACTTTATGGTAGCCGGAACCATGAGGAGCAGCAAGGCACGTGGCCGGCTACATCAGCGTAGCCAGACTCAATTAGGAGGATAGAGCGACGTGCTGCACAGTGCACGGTACGCCCTGGTACGAGGACAAGACCCACAACTACACGGCCATACCAAAGACTTTGTTGGGTGATGCGGGAAAGTGGCTAGATGCTGACGACGGGCTCGCACGATGTTCACTATACCCACAACAACCCTACCGGATGTACCTCGATGGGATGTAAGTGTACCAGATACTGTAGATGACCAGCCGGCTAGGGCCCGCCTGTGGGACCCGCCAGCCGGACTGGCCAGTGAGACCGTTGCCTCTCTGCCTATATAAGGAGAGGCAAGGCTCTCGTAGCAAGGGTTGGTCTCAGTGCATTTAAGGAGGTAGATAGAAGATATAGCTCCAGGAGCGATTGTAGCCCGTATACTACTCATAGTCAGATCAGCAGGAGTAGGAGCTTTACCTCACCCCGAGGGCTCCAAACCTGGATACTTCTTTTGTCTCGCTACACTTGCTTGAATCCAATCCCGCTTGCGGACGCCGTCGAGAGCTTCCCTGATAGTCCTCACACCTCTATCTAACATGCTTAAGTACTACCGTTCCCAATACAACGATAGTTGGCGTCCACCGTGGGGCAAAATGGCTTCGACCGGAGTCACGTTCCGCATGGGACCCCGCACTTCAGCCGGTGAGCGCGTGGCATCTAGCCTAGTGCTTACGCTTGGAAAGTTTCACTGTGTCATCGACAACGCTTCCTGGTTCGTCGGGTCCACGTTTCCGGCAAACGGCTCTATCCTACTCTTTGGCGACCTCCCCGTCTACGTCGCCACCGTGCCGGAGTGTTTCCCTAGGGAGATCATCTCCATCATGGAATCGCTGCACCTCGGTAGCGGTACCTGCGTTGCTCCTCGCGACGTCGAGGTGATGATGGCCGGCTCCAGCTCTCAGCCTCGCCAGCCTCGGGAGAAGGGCTCGGACGAGGTTGGAACTTCCGGTCTGCCACAACCTAGGAACCTAGTGGAAGTGGCCATCGACCGGCTCCTCACGCCGGTTAACCTTGGGGATAACCGGGAGGAGGCGGAGGCCAACTTCGCCATGGAGAGGTAGCTTCTCCTACATGAGGCCATGGAGCTGGCTGTGACCAGGAAGCAGATCGAGATCATCCGGCACGAGTACAACCGTGTGCACGGCCACACTCCGGCTACCATGGAGCCGAGCCAGCACAGACAAGTGCGACACCGGGGTGGCAAGCTAGGCGGTAGGATGGAAAGGGATGGCGAGCCAGATCCACAACCCGCTCTCATCCGGCCCACCTACAGGACACCCATCAAGAACCTGCGCGTGGCGCGAGTCGCGACAGACGAACTACCCAACTTGGAGGGCGAGGAGCGAGACCAGCAGCATGCCCATGTTCAGGAGCTCCTCCGGATCATGGACGAGCATGCTGATGCCAACCGACAGATGCAGGAGGACCCCAGCTGCTCCAAGGGAAGCAAGCTACCCGGCAACAGCAAGGGCGCACCCCACGATACCCAACAGGCATCATCTCCTCTGGCTAAGGCCCGCAGCAAGCGTTGCAGCTCTGGCAACAAGGACTAGTCGCGCCTGGAGCAAACGGTGAACAGCAACCCACCGCCTCCCCCTCCACCAACCGGAGCGCCATGACCTACCGGTTCCCGTCTCTCGGGCCAGGTAGGAGCGCCCAACCCGGATCGTCCGGATGCCCGTGACCGCATCGAGCTCCTCTCTCAAGCGCGTCTCACGGAAGAGGAAGACTCCACCGGACCGGTTTGTTTTGTACCTCACATCCGGAATGAACCGTTTCCAGATAAATTCACCCTGCCCAGGGATACCCCCAAGTACGACAGCAGCATGAAGCCGGAAGATTGGCTGACCGAATACGCCACGGCAGTCGACATCGCCCATGGGAACAAGCGCACAGTTGTGCGCTACGTCCCCCTTATGCTAACCAGGTCAGCAAGGACATGGCTCAATAGCCTCGCACCCAATAGCATCAATGCCTTGCCAGATTTTGAGAAGGTGTTTGTCCGCAACTTCAACAACACGTACAAGCGTCTGGGCCGCCCGCGTGACCTAGCCTTGTGCGTTCAGGGCGACCGCGAGTACCTCGCCAGGTGGACGGAGCTGCGCAACACCTGCGAGGGCATCCTGGAGAGCCATGCGATCATCTTCTTCATCGAGGGGTGCCGAGAGGACACCATGCTTCGCCACCAGCTACTGTGTGACGAGCCGAAAACCATGGCGGAGCTCATGAAGGTTGCGCACCAGTACGCCACGGCGGATGCCGCGATGAAGAAGCCCGTCCGAGTGAGTGCTGACGGGCGTCCGACTCCATCGGAGGTGGCTCGCGACCGGCCAAGCAACCCGACTAGCAAAGCCGGATCCTCTAGGCACCACGGCAACGACAACCGGTTCCATGGGGACCGCCAAGCTGGACAGTAGAAGCCTCGCTACCACGCGCGGCAGGTCAATGCTGTGGAGGGCGCGTCCGACGTACCGCATAATGACGCAAGAAGGCATAAGCCACGACTCACCTTTAACCAAATGTTTGATGGCCCGTGCAAGTGGTATAGCGGTCCCTTCAAGACGGCTACGCACACCACCCAGAACTGCAGCTGGACCCGCCAGCTAAAGGACTAAGGCAACCAGCAACGTCTACCCCGCCCCCTCTTGGTGGACCCCCACCACCGGCTAGGGGTGCCGGCAATGATGGTAACAGCGGCAACAACAACAGCTACCCCTAGCCGCACACTGCCTACCACATCTTCGAGACGGAGCTGGATAACAAGCACAGCCGCAAGTGCCGCTCTAAGGAGGTCAACGCCATTGTCTCCCTACTTCCCCAGTACCTGAACTGGTCGGAGACCCCCATCACCTGGAGCCGGGAGGATCAGCCGGATCAGCTTCCGATTCCCGAGGGCTACGCCATGGTGCTCGACCCCCTCACTGTCTCCAACGAGCGCACCTGCCGCTTTCCGCGCGTCCTCATCGACGAGGGCAGCAGCCTCAAACTGCTTTACCCGTCATCGCTAGAGAAGCTTGGCACCCGCGAGTGCGACATGCGCCCGACTACCACCACATTCCACGGTGTACTTCCGCGGTCGGCTTGTGCCCCGCTAGGTAAAATCCAGCTGGATGTCATTTTCAGGACCGAGGAGAACTTCCGACGTGAGCCGATATGGTTTGAGGTGGTGAACCTATTGAGCTCCTACCACGTTCTCCTCGGGCGCCCCGCCCTCGCCAAGTTCATGGTTGTCCCCCACTACGCATACCTCAAGACGAAGATGCCGGGACCAAATAGCGTGATCACCATCGCCGGCTGTTTCAGACGGTCCATGGAGTGCGCCTGAGCCGGCTCCAAGCTGTCTGAAGCCCTCATCATAACCGAAGAGAAGCGCGTGATCATGCGCAATGTGGCCATGGCCCAGCAAGAAATGCCGGCTAGCAGCAAGCCGGCTGGAGAAGCAACTTTCTAGCCGGCAAAGGAGATGAAGAGGATCATGCATGACCCCTCTGACCCGACCAAGTTCGTCACCATTGGTGCCAACTTGGACAGCAAATAGGAAGGCGCGCTCGTCGACTTCCTCCGTGAGAATTGGGACATCTTCCCATGGTCCCCCAAGGACATGCCAGGTGTATCGAGGGAGTTCGCCGAGCACTCACTCCAAGTGCGTCCGAATGCCAAGCTGGTCAAGCAGCCTCTGTGATGGTTCGCAGAAGAGAAGAGAAAGATTATTGGTGACGAGATCACCTGGCTCCTTGCAGCTAGGTTCATTATGGAGGTGTACCACCTGGACTGGCTGGCCAACCCAGTCCTAGTGTTGAAGAAGAACAAGCCTTGGCGCATGTGTATCGACAACACCAGCTTGAATAAGGCGTGCCCGAAAGACCCCTTCGCTTTTCCCCATATCGATCAAGTTATCGATTCCACGGCCGGCTATGATTTGTTGTTCTTTTTGGATTGTTACTCTGGTTACAATCAGATCCGGCTAAACTCGGCTAACCAAATAAAGACATTGTTTATCACCCCGTATGGGGATTTCAGCTATGTAACCATGCCCTTCAGTCTAAAGAATGCATGCGCTACCTACCAGCGTTGTATGCAGAAATGCTTGCACTCGCAGATCGGCCGAAATGTGCATGCCTACATGGACGATGTCATCATCAAGACAAAGGAGGAGCGCACCCTCCTCGAGAACATGGGAGAGACGATCGACAACCTCTGTCGGTACCAGATGAAGCTAAACCCAGAGAAGTGCGTCTTCGGAGTCCCATCCGGCCAACTACTTGGTTTCCTCATTTCACAATGAGGGATCGAGGCAAACCCAGAGAAAATCACGGCTATCAAGAGAATGCAGCCGCCCAGGAGCTTGCTTGGAGTCCAGAAGTTCACCGGATGCCTAGCTTCCCTCAGTCGTTTCGTTAGCCGGTTGGGGGAGAAGGCACTTCTGCTGTACCAGCTGATGAAGAAGACGAACAAGTTCTCCTAGACCTCGCAGGCTAACGCCGCCTTTCATGACCTCAAGCGCATGCTATCCACATCCCCGGTTCTAGCCACGCCGGCTAGCAAGGAGCCGATGTTGATCTATATAGCAGCCATCGGTCGGGTCGTCAGCGTCGTCCTGGTGGTGGAGCGCCCCGAGGAAGGCAAGGCTCAACTAGTTCAGCGACCTGTCTACTACCTCAGCAAGGTTCTCTCCCTCTCCAAGCAGAACTACCCCCACTACAAGAAGATGTGTTATGGTGTGTACCTGGCGTGCAAGAAGCTCAAGCACTACTTCCAGGAGCATCCGATTAAGGTCGTGTGCACCGCACCCCTTTCAGAAATCATCGACAACAAGGATGCCACCGGACGAGTCGCCAAATGGGCCATCGAACTCGCCGCCTACTCCATCCAGTACGAGCCCCGACTCACGACCAAGTCGCAAGCTCTGGCGGACTTCCTCGTCGACTGGGCCAAGACCCAATACCTCCCACTAGTTCCCGATTTGGACCACTGGAGGATGCACTTCGACGGCTCGAAGATGCTCGGGAGCTTGGGAGCCGGCATCGTCATCACCTCGCCCAAAGGAGACCGGCTGGAGTACGTTCTCTAGATCCACTTCAAGGCCTCCAACAATGTTGCCGAGTACGAGGCGCTGGTGCATGGCCTCCGGCTAGCTAGGGAGATTGGCGTCAACCGGATCCTTTGCTTCGGTGACTCAGTTCTAGTAGTACAGCATGTATCTAGAGAGTGTGATGCACGCGATGCAAACATGGCTCTCTACCGGTTCCACGTACAGAAGCTCAGCGCCTGCTTCGATGGATCTGAGTTCCATCACATCCCTCGTGTTAACAACGAGGCAGCCGATTCGCTTGCCCAAATCGGATCCACCAGGCAGGCGATCCCACCAGGGGTCTCCTTGGAGCATCTGCGCAAGCCCTCCATCAACCCGTCTCCCGAGTCAGATTCCATTATCTAGGCAGGAAGCGCTCCGGTTGACGGCACGGCAGACGCGGAACCGGCAGAACCCACAAAGAAGAAGGCTCGCACCAACTCCGGCAAGTCTGTACCCTCCATCTCGCAAGACCCAGGGGCTGTCGACTCATCAAGCGGCTCGGGGGCTGCCGTGCCGGTTACCTCATCCGGGCGGCCCCCCGACATCCCTCAGCCGGAGAACGAGAACATCCTCACTATCCGAGAGATACCATCCTGGGCAGAACCCTTCATGAACTACATCGCCAACGGAGAACTTCCGGATGACGAGGTGGAGGCAAGGCAAATCCGGCAACGCGTGCACACGTACACCATCATCAACAAGGAGCTATACAAACGCAGCGTATCCAGCATCTTCCAATGGTGTGTCAATGTGGATACAGGCTACCAGCTGCTCAAGGACATCCACCAGGGTGAGTGCGGACATCACGCTTCATCCAGGGCAATAGTCGCCAAGGCGTTCCGCCACGGCTTATATTGGCCCACCGCCCTCGAGGACGCCGAGCAGCTAGTCCGCGCGTGCAATGGGTGCCAGCGCTTCGGGTAGCTCAGGCACATGCCGGCTGCGGTGCTCAAAACTATCCCGATCACCTAGCCCTTTGTTGTCTGGGGCCTCGACATGGTCGGTCCCTTCAAGAGGGCGCATGCATGCATGACCCACCTGCTGGTGGTGGTTGACAAGTTCACAAAGTGGATAGAGGCCAAGCCCATCCAGAAGCTGGACGGGGCGACATTCGTCACCTTCTTCATCGACATCATCAACTGGTTCGGCTACCCCAACAGCATCATCACTGACAACCACACGAACTTTGCCAAGGGGGCCTTCACCCGGTTCTGCAGCAACAAGGGCATCCGGTTGGACCTCGCTTCCGTTGCGCACTGGCAGTCCAATGGGCAAGTCGAAAGGGCAAACGACCTAGTGCAAGCTGGCATCAAGCCGCGCCTCATCGAGCCCTTGGAGGGGTCGCCCGGATGCTGGATTGAGGAACTTTTGGCTGTGCTATGGAGCCTCTGCACCATGCCAAATAGGTCAACCGGCTTCACCCCGTTCTTCCTTGTTTACGGCTCGGAAGCCGTCCTCTCCACGAACATCGAGTTCGACTCACCGCGCAAGCTCCTCTACGACGAAAAGGCCAACCAGGAGGTGCGGAAGGATGGCGTGGACCTCCTCGAGGAGGCCCGCGAGCTAGTGTTGTCCAAATCAGCCCTGTACCAGCAGCGCCTACACCACTACCATTCGAGCCGGATCCGCCTTGTCGCATTCCGCGAGGGCGATATGGCTCTCCGGCTGGTGCAAGACACGAAGGGCATGCACAAGTTATCTCCGCCTTGGGAAGGCCCCATCATCATCAGCCGGGCGCTGCACAACAACTCCTACTACCCCATCGACGCACAAAAGCCATGCAAGAACATGATGGACAAGTCGGACGAGGAAACAGAACGCCCCTGGAACGCTCCCCTGGTCCGCCCGTTTTACACCTAGTCACCGGACAGTGTATGTATCCCGCGAACTCTATGAATGAAAATGCGGACCCCCGCGAGATACCCGGGGGATCCCTGCTAGAATTTTGTGTGTCTTTGTTCCCGGTTCAGTTTTTCCGGCTTCGGCAACTCCTACCCGGGGGCTTACCGGCTGGCCCGACCTGTTGAATCAACAAATCGGCTGAGTAGTGTGCGATGATGTCAGAGGCCCACTCTTCATCCCAACTATAGACCGCAACCCGGCTGTCTGGCTAGCAAGAGCAAAAGCCCGAGGCATCCCACATGAAAAACAGGGAGAAAACGTGATGGATCGGGCATTCTGGCTTGGTTCCTAGTTTGAGACTATTCGGCTACTCAGCCGCCAGTACTATGCGCAATGTAGTGTCAGTTCCCTTCAATTCTGGCTGCAGACTGCAACCCAACTGCCTGGCAAGGAAGCAGTGTAAACATCAGAGCGCACGAGAAAGTGACTAAGTGTCTAGAGAAGCGCAAGCTAGTTTTCAAAAACTAAAACTGCCTTCCGGCTAAAAGGCACTGCCTTAACCTACTAACCTATCAACGAGTGGGAATATATATATATATATGTTTGTTTTGTACGACTACATCGAGTCGGAGTACAAGAAGAAGGAAGATTCGAAGTCCTTTCCTTCATCAAGCGCTCCGAATCTCGGGGGCTACACCCATTGGGTGCGCTCGCGCTCCCCCAGTGGAATCTTGTAGTTTCCGAACTGGCTAAAGGCGTTTTGCCGGATATTTGGAGTCTAGATGAGGGCAAGGGCAGGAAGAAAAGAAAGAAGAAGATTCAAAGCACCTGGCTTCGCTAGCTACTCTGAATCTCGGGAGCTACACCCAGTGGGTGCGCTGGCGCGCCCCCACTGGAATTGAAGTTCCCCTGGCTATTGGCGTTCAGTCGATGAAAGTAACCGGATACCTCCCAAGTTATGGTAGCCGGCAAGAGGTGTCTAGCCGGATGAAGCTAAAGACTTAATGAAAAGAAAGAAGAAGATTCAAAGCACCTGGCTGCGTCAGCTAATCCAAATCTCGGGGGCTACACCTAGTGGGTGCGATGGCGCACCTCCACTGGAGTTGGAGTTCCCCCGACTAAAGGCGTTCAGCCAGGAAAAGGTAGCCAGATAAGTTCAACCGACAAAATATCAAAACTTCGAAGCATACATAAACTCACAAGGAAGATAGAAGCAAGCCAAATAGTACAATGAGATAAAAAGGGAGACGAAGCTCCCATAAGTTCACCCGGCGTCAGAGACAGCCGGCACAGACAACAAGGTTCAACAAAACAAGATAAATACAAGTTCACCTGGCATTCCTGGGATTATATCTAGGCGGCACGGCCTTTGCCGTGTGGAGGATCCTGGCCAGAGATAGTTTCGGGAGGCGGAGGAGGCGCGCTGGCAGATCTGACTCCGATGTTCCCACCGGCCGGCTGCGACGAGGCTTCCGCATCAGGTGTCCTAGCAGACTCCGAGTTGGTGAGGACCTTGTCGATGTCCACGGAGTCGGCGATCTTGATGGCGGAGGCGCGGAGCTCCGAATGGGCTTGGCGGATGGCGGCGAGGTCGGTGCGAGCGCGGAAAACCCCGTCGATCTTCTCGACGCGTGCATGCTTGTACCAGAAGAGCATCAAGGCCAAGGCCATCTCTACTCCAGCTCGCGCCGCCAGATCCCTCAGGCGATCGACGGTAGCTAGCACCTCCACCACCTTGGCCGCCAGCTGCGCCATCGTCTCCGGAACCGGCGCGTCCGACCACAGGAACGTGAAGACCACTTGAGCTGCTTGGTGGAGCTTAGCGGCCTCCTCACCGAGAAGAATGACCAGCTCCTGGGTAGTGGGCTGCTCCCCTAGCCAGATCTCCTTTGCAACCGGTTATACGCCAGCAGGTCTACGCCGGGATAAAAGGCTGTCAGAAAAAAGGAAAGTCAAATCCGGCTACCGGATCTAGAAAGACAAAGATAGTCGGAGAGAAACTTACCCTTGGCAGTGTGCCCAACCTACATCAGCTCCTCCACCAGAGCCTTCTCCCGAACCATCAGGCGTTTGACCTCCTTATCTTTGTCCTTGTGCTGGGCGTCGAGGAGGTCAAAGGCCTGGGCCCGGCTGGCGAGGGCGGCATCACGCTCCTTGATGGTAGCCTCCAGGGCGTCCATCTTGGCATGCCAGTCCTTGTTCTATAGCTGGAGCATGGAATTGGACTTGCTTAGCCGGTCGTTCGCCTTCTCCAGACGATTGATTTCCCGCTGAGCGCACACCATGATGGATGTGGAAACCAACTATCAAAAAAAGAGAGAGGAGAAGGACAAAAGTATCCGGCAACGGAATCCAGATAAAGGGACTTACTCTAGGAGGTCCCGTTGGCAGCTGCGAGCTTCTGCTCCAGGGCCCGGTTCCCGCCGGCTGCGGCCTCGAGCAGCCGGATCTCCTTCACCGCCAGCTCGAGGGTGGCAGCGAGATCCACCAGCGAGGGGGCGAAGGAAGCATCATCGTCAATGGTGTTGACAACTAGCGGCGCCTTTGCCTCCACCGCCATCGTTCGCCACTCCTCCCCCGGCTCGTCGTAAGAGTTGTCGTCGGCAACGACCACAAGCTCCTTGCCAGTGGAGGCCCTCCATGCCGCCGTGGGGAACTACCTCCACTTTGTGAAGTAGCCGTAGTTGTTTCTGGCTGCACCACCGTGGTCGGCGGGGCGTCCCCTGCTCCGGCTGCGGTAGCCGGATCAGCTTGAGGCGGCGGCGGGGATGGAGCCCTAGGCAAAGGAGGGGGGAAGGTGCAGTAGGGGGTGGCGTGGTGTCCGGCGCGTGGGGCAGCGAGCCAGTGGGCGCTCACGCCGGGCTCGCGGCACCAAAGGAGACCAGCGAACTGCATAACATAAGAAAGGGGAAATACAAAGGCAAGTAAGGCAAAAAACAGGAAAGCCTACATAAGAGAAAGAAGGAAGAAAGAAGCTACAAGCAAGATCAAATGATGACTTACCCCGACACCACGGGGGCCGGCCCCTTCTTACGACCGAGGCGACTGGGGGAAGGGCGCCAGTCTGGCTCCTCTTTGGGGTCGGCTCTTCCACGACGTGCTGGCTGGACCTGCTCCCACCGGCGCTGGACCGGCTGGAGCCGCTCCCCCTAGCACCCGACCAGCTGGAAGCACCGTCCGCCACGCGACACTGGGCCGGCTCGGGAGCCGGTGCGGCCTCCTCCTCCTCGTCAACCTCTGCGTGGGGGTCGTGCGCCGGCTCATCGTTCCAGCTAGGGAAGACGTCGTCGTCCCCATCCGACTCCTCGTCAGACCGGCGAGCACATGGCTTAGGAATTTCAGGCATGAAGTTTTGGAGGGGGGCCTCGCCCTCCTCCCGGAGGAAGCAGGGAAAGATCTGTCAAGAAGAAAGGAGTGCAAGAGGTTAGCCGGACGGAAAAGAAGGCACAAGCAGAAAAAACTGGCTAACGAGAAACTTACCCAGGGCATGCGGTTGTCGCGGCTGTAGGGGACCAGCTCGAACATCCAGGCTTCCGGCAGCCGCTCCTTCGTTATCGTCCACACCCACTCCTTCAAGTTGTGGTAGCGGGGATCACGGCGGGACAGCTGGGTCGGGTCCAGCCAGCCGGAGTACAAGCACATCTTGTGTGCATGCTGTTGCAGCGGCATCATCAGCCGAGACATCCAATTGAGGGTGATGTCCAGGCCGGTTAAGACGGCGGTGACGAGGGCGCGCATCCGCTGCAACATCGCGTCCGACTCCGTCTTCTCCCTGTAGATCTTCAGATCCCATTGCTGCTGGCTAGATTCCATGTCCTAGAAAGCCGGCAGATTGATCCGGTCCTCATCAAAGAGGTTGTGGACATAGAAGTACGATTGCTGCCACAGTCACACTATGTCCTGCAGCCGGAACTTCGGGTAGCCGGTCTGCATGCAGGAGTAGATGGAGGTGCCGCCACATGTCACCAGTGGCCCTTGGGTAAACTGGACCTGCGGCCGGACACGGAAGAGCCGGCAGAAGAGCCCAAGATCCGGCTGGATCCCGAGGTAACTCTCGTAGAAGGCCACGAAGTGCGCTAGCATGCCGATGGTGTTGGCACCGAAGTGGTGGAGGCGGATGTCGAAGAAGGCGAGGAAGGTGAGGAAGAAGGGGTCACCGGCAGCACGAAGCCGCGGGCGAGGTGCGATAGGAAGATAACCCACTCCCCCTCTGTCGGGTGCGGCAATTCCTCTCCCGCCGGCGCCAGCCGCACTGCCACCTCCGTCTCCGGCGGCAGTACGTGGGTGGTGCGGTATTTCTCGATGTGCTCCTCCGTCACGGAGGATCCGCACCATGCTCTGCTCTCAGCAGCCATCCCCGGCTCGCTGGACGTCGCACCGGTTGAGGAGTGACGGTGGCCTATGTCTCCGATGATGCTAAACGGACGGCGCGGTGAATTACAGCGGCAGGAACAAGCGAAGCAGAACGAGAAGGCAAGGGTGCAGGGGCAAGACTGGGAAGGCAACGAGCGGAAGCAGGAACTGCCCTCCCCCGGGCGACCTTTTAAAAGCCCAGAAGCGCAACCGTCCGCACTACCACGCGGCGCCCATCGGGTCGTGCCCTGCTCCCTCCACTACACAGGATCCTTTGTGCAGGCGCCAGACACGCAGAAGATCCCGGAGCAAAAACCGAAGAGGCAGGCGACAGTTTCCCGAGGCGACGTGCGACGGGACGTTACACTGCCCGCCATAGTGCAATGATGGTGCGTGTGCGCATGGCCGGCGTCAACACTTACGTCACGGGTAGCACAACCGCCAGACGTAGCTGGCCAGAAATTTCAAAGTTGAGGAGGAGCGTGCGCACATTTCACTTAAGGGAGAAATCTACATGCGCTCGGGGGCTAGTGTCGAGGGGATGACCTTTGGACACCCCAACCGAACAAGAACTACGGCAGTCAGTTCGCGGCTAGCTGGCTGAGCGCAGCCGGACACTAACAGGTCATGCCGGCTACTTTACAGTAGCCGGAACCACGAGGAGCAGCAAGGCACGGGGCCGGCTACATCAGCATAGCCGGACTCAATCAGAAGGACAGAGCGACATGCTGCACAGTGCACGGTACGCCCTGGTACGAGGACATGACCCGCAACTACACAACCATACTGATGACTTTGCTAGGTGACGCGGGAATAGTGGTCAGATGCTCACGACAGGCTCGCACGACGTGCATTGTACCCATGACGACCCTACCGCATGTACCTCGATGGGATGTAAGTGTACATAATACTATAGATGACCAGCCGGCTAGGGCCTGCCTATGGGACTCGCCAGCCAGACTGGCCAGTGAGACCGTTGCCTCTCTGCCTATATAAGGAGAGGCAAGGCTCTCGTAGCAAGGGTTGGTCTCAGTGCATTTAAGGAGGTAGATAGAAAATACAGCTCCAGGAGCGATTGTAGCCCATATACTACTCATAGTCAGATCGGCAGGAGTAGGAGCTTTACCTCACCACGAGGGCTCCGAACCTGCGTACTTCTTGTGTCTCGCTACACTTGCTTGTATCCAATCCCGCCTGTGGACGCCATCGAGAGCTTCCCTGCTAGTCCCACACCTCTATCTAACCTGCTTAAGTACCGTCGTTCCCAATACAACGACACTTTCAATTCTACCTTTCTCTTTAAGAAGGTCTTCTGAATGAACAAGTTGATCCACGAGGGCCTCATAATGTTTCTTGTGCTCACCTCGCAGGTTAGTCACATAAGGATCCAAAGCAATAACTTCTTCTTTACCTTAATACTAGTAGGATCATCCATATAAACTTTCATAGTAGTCTTTCAAAAAGAAGTGGTAGAAGGTGTCAGAGGCCCTTGCCATAAGACAATTGATGTCCTTGTAGGAGATGTTCTCATTAGGAGAATTGAAGAGTGAAGGGGTTGGTGTAGAGGTGGTGATGATGGCTGCCACTTCCCGTGATCTTTCTTCTTCCTCTTTGTCTTCACTCCCGGATGAGTACTCTTCATGTGCCACCAACACGATTTTTAGTTGCTTCTTATATGGAATACTATTTTTAATGAAAGGCTTCTTGTGAGGAGCCTTTGACTTGTCCTTGAGAATGAGTCCACCCCATGATCTTCTCTAATTTGATAGGGCATTCTATAACAAAATGTAAATGGTCTCCATAATTGTAACATGATCTTACTTTTGGACCATTTTCCTTTCTTCCACTTGAGCCAGTTCTTCATTCAAGTTATGACTTTGCCTTGGCGGGATCTTTCCAAACATTTCTTACATAGAAAGCCATATACTCACCATGAGCGAGTTTGACTTCCTTGGGAAAGCTCATAGCACTGACTTTATTGTTTCTTCCCTCTTCCTCATGCTCAACCACATTGGCCTTCAAGGCAAGATTTACGCCATCTTACATTCCTATAGCCCAAGCACGAGCATCTTCAACTCTCTTCCGCCGCAACCTTGAAGGCAGCCATCTCTTCATAACTTCATTGGAAGTCATGAGATGGTAGTTGTGCCTTCCTTTGAGACTCTTCAAGTTAGTGGGTTCAAATGGCATGAGAACACTCACACACTTCCTCTTTATCCAAGCATCATCAACATGAGAAGCACCATGATTTCTAAAGGTGGTAGTAATTGACTTGAGCCTTTGATACATGTCCTCATGGTCTTCTCCGTCCATCATGTTAAAACTTTCAACTTGATTACTCAAGGTATCATACGAGTTTCTCTTCATGCTCTCATTTACAATGAACAACTCGGAGAGAGCATCCCAAGCTTCATTGGCGGTCTTGAGATGTTCAATGTGAGGCATGTCCTTGGGACCCACACCAAGTTGAATCATGTGCAAAGCAGTGGCGTTGAGTTGACTATCAACAACTTATCTTCTTGTCAAGTTAGTTCAATCTACAAAATTGATCCAAACTTCGATAATTCCACAACTCAATAGATGTACTACACACATATTTCATCAAGAATTGCATTGAGTAAAAGAAGATGCACTTAGCTTAGGTGGATCACCCCTATTGTTTATATGAGCATGATGAATTGGTGGATCGGGAGAGTACGAATGAGGAACATGGTTGTACTCCTCATTACCACTTCCATTTTTGGAAGAGGATCCATTATATTTGATTTCATCCCCCACCTCCACATCATTGGATTTAGCTGAAGCCTTATACTTTGATTTAGACGCTGTGTCCTCTAGAGGAGAAGTAGATGCGTATTTATTGGGTGGCATGAGCCACACAATCATTTCACACATCTCTTGCATTTGATTCTCCATGGTGTAAGTCAAGGGATTTTTCAATCCCTCAAGATCTTCCATGGTAACCATAACACTAGACGAAGCTTCACCCTCCGGCCGAGTACCCATACTCTATTATTTGGTAAATCCTGAAATAAGAACCGAGGATCTAATACCAATTGAAATGAGATCATGGGCACCTAGAGGGGGGGTGAATAGGTGCTACTCCAAATTGCAATTCTTTTTCAGTTTAGGCTTGACACAAAGGTCAATTCTTTTGATATGCAACTACGGTGAATTTACATATATGACAACTTATCTACTAAACTAGACAAACGAGTAAAGAGTAGTGAGAGGAATGAGGTAACCAAGAGTGGAGCATGCGGAGACTTAGGATTTAGTTACCGTGGTTCCTTCCTTTTGAAGGGAAGTACATCTGTGCTGGAGGGCTATATGGTACTAAGACCACCATGCCACTAAGGCCTCACCCTATTCTCTGGTGAATCTCGCCACGAGTGGCTTGATACACTCTTCCACTATACGGTATCCTTCAAGGTGGGAACCGGTGCCTTTACGACAAGATCGATACATGAATCCACAACTTAATTGGAGGCTCCCGAGTAGGACAACAAGCTATCACAACAAATCAAAATTAGCAATAGAGAAAATAAGATCTAGGATTTCAAAAGAAACTCTAGATCCAATGGGACCTCAAGTGAATGAGGGGAAATTCAGATCGCTTTGGTAATGATGTAGATCAAGGCATCTTCCTTTGATTCTCCAAAGATCAAGACCTTCAGATGGTTGAATGGGGAGATCTTGGCAATTTGTTGGCTCACAAGTACTGTTCTTTTTCAGAGGATTCGAGAGACTCCAGGTTGAAGATGGGTAGAGGTATTTGTACCCCTCCAGAATTGTAGCCGTTTGGAGTCGTGGGGAGATGGATAATCCGGTCCAAGTGGGGGTCGGGTAATCTAGTCGGGTCAAATATCTGTCTCAGAGAAAAAACTCCGGCCTAAACATCTGCACCCTCTTCTGCAAGCCGTGCTTCTAGTTCTTTGCAAAATTTGTAGGGGTAGATAATCAGAACCTTTGAGGGCAGATTATCTAGCCAGGGCAAAAAATCTAGCACTGTGCAAATATCCGGGGGAAATATCCATACCTCCATCAAAGCATCGCTCCATCTGTTACTCAGCTGAAAATGGGGAGGGGAGGATTATCCTGGCTTGGCTAGGGACAGATTATCCGGCCTGGGAAAACATATAGACCAGAGCCAAAAATCCGGCCAATTATCTTCCCCACATCTGAGCATCGTTCACGGGGTCCTTAGCCAAATTCTCCAGCCATGGGTGGATAATCCGACTTGGCAAGCTTGTTCCTGCTAAATTTGACTAGGGATTCTTTCCATTATTTTGGAGGGATGATGCTGACACATGATACAACTTTTGTATTTGCAGCACTCAACACACAATTAAAATATCCTTGGTAGTGTTATGTAACACACAAAACATTAGGGATCAAGAAATGCTCTTTCAACCACGACGATGGTTGTACTACTGGCATCCCCCTCGTCCAAGTAGGCAGTGATCTTGTCAGCTACTCCCTCGACCATGGTGATGTCGGACCATGGTGATGGCGGGCCTCCTGGCATCTCCCTCGTCCCCAAGCTCTGTTCTACATCATCTCTAATCGACTGTAAGAAACATATCACCTTGTTCGTAGATCTATAAGCATGTGCTTGATGTGGGCACATCTGTCATGAACCAATATTGTGCTTGTTGCCGGATCTGTCATGAATTGATGTTGTGGTTGTTTCTAGTTAGTGTTAGCATGTTAACTTAATTAATATGAACTATCGATTGTGTAGCTTACTACCGAAATCATGCTTTGTGTGTTCCTTGGTACTCTTGGACATCATGCTTAGTGTGTTTTTCACAACTGTAGGACAAATTGCTAGATAGGTCTCCCAATCTGTGTGCTTTCACTACTCCATATTTGGAGGCTGAGAATGCAGTCTTGACTCGAGCTATGCACATGCACCCAGTTCCAATGCAGTGGGAGCCTTATCTCTCCATATTCATCCTAGACAGGATTTGTGAGTTTGTTAGAGATGGGGTTAGGTGTGACAACTTGTTCAAAGAAATTAACCTACAGCGTGTATGCAACAATGTTCTTGGCTTCATTAGAAATACACTCATCCCGACTCAGGTTTACAACTGTCTGAGGAAGTGGAATAAGAAGTGGGTGCAGTTGTACATGCTCAAATATACCGATGGAGTCCGTTGGTATCATGAAGCCACGACCTTCATGATGGCCAATGCCAGGATGAGGGAACTAGTTCAGGTTTGTAAGCGTAAGAATGTTTTCTTGTTTCTGGACAAATTCCAGGGGTGTTTAACTAACATAGTTCTCTTGATCTCAGAAATTCCTGATGGATCTCCTCACCAACCCCGTGGTGAACTATGCTCAGATGGAACTCATCACGCCTAGGCCATCTTGTGACAAGAATCTATGCACTCCCCACTCAATAATATTGGCTATGGACCACCTTCCTAATAATAAGAACCCGAGAGGAGGATCTGGCTGAGAAACTGGCTTCGCAAGCACTACTGTTATTAGTCCTACTACTTATCAACACTATTGTTCTATGATGATGCCAATGAACAACTGAAGAACTTGTATATCCTGGGAGCTAGTGAAACATCCCCTCCATTAGCTAGGGCTTCATTAAAACTATTGTTGAAGGTGGTATTTAGTAAACCCTCCAACAATGCACTACTTATGATTGACTGCTTCTGCTTGTGATGAACTGGTTGTCGTGAAACGCTTGTGATGAACTTTTTTCTCTTTCGATGAACTACTCATGATCAAGTGTGTAACATTGGTTGAGGTGCTGGGTAACCTCACCATTCCAATGTAAGAGGTTATCACTGCAGTTCTGTTGCAGCAAATCAAAAGGTGCGCGTGTACTCAGTGGGTCACTGTAGGCAACCAAACACAGGTGATGAGACTCTCTCTTCATGAAAAAATTGTATGCATACTACTAACAAACAGGTTGCAAACCATGACTCAGAGGTTATTTTTTGTTGGCCCTGCTATCCTTAGCACTACCAGGCTGGGCCACTATGACTCACTGACTAGGGTGGCCCACTTCGGATTAGAGCTATGCTTCACGGTGGCCCAGTCAGGGAGAGAAGATGGAAGCCCATCCGACTACGGGAAGGCCTAGAAGACTTACCGACTTAGGCCTGTATAGTTACTTGTAGTCCAAGATATACTCTGTAACCAACTCTGTATCGTAGCCGGATAGGTCTCTCCTGTAACCCTAGGCCGGATATCTATATAAGTCGTCCTAGGGACCAACCTTTAGGCCACCCACAACTTACAACCTCAACTCGCACATGCGAAACCTCTCTTGTAATCTACATTCCGGCATGCCATATTACTAGATTGCTAGTAGGAGTAGGATCCATCCACCGCTTGCGGATTAGAACCTAGGTAAATATTGTGTGCTCACTGTCCCGAAACACCGTTGTCTCACACCCCATATTTCTCCACGCCTTGAGGACCCCCTTTTGGCGTACATGTCTTCAATCCGACGATAGTTGGCACCCATCGTGGGGCAGGTGACCTTCAGATCTATGTTCTGGGCAGAATCAGTGTGAATCAGAATCAGCAAGACAATCACTGTCGGCTGGGTCCTCTACGCCAGCGATGTCCCTCTTGTACTTCTCGACGAGACTTGGATTCCGGCTAGGGAACCTGTGACCAGCTACACAATCATGTCCTTTGGCGAGATTGATGTCTATCTTGGTTTCGCTGAACCTACCCAACCCACCCCATTGGTGATGATAGAGGTAGAAGAAGTTTCTGGATCCACTTTGTCCATGGAGTCAGCAGAGTTCCGGGTCTCAGAAAACCCTAACCCCACCCAGCCTGCACCTGAAGCGGAGATAGTGGAGAAGATCGGATCTGAAGAAGATATCTCCAAGGAGATCGAATCTTAGGAAGATCAAAGTAGCAATAGCTCTAGATCCGGCTCTACCGATGCTGGAGTAGGAAAATCGTTCCTGAGGTACACCATGAAGATGATGAATAATGCCATAGTCAACATGGATGCAATTTTCAAGACCATAAGATGTTTCGAGGAGGCCAACGAAGAAAGTCGCAACTACCTTAGGGCACACGCATCACACTTCGCCAGATACGTTGGATCCGGATCCGGCTCTGTCGATGCTGGAGATGACAATGACTCGATGTTGGATGCAATCAGAACAAACACTGATGTGCCGGCTTCCCCTGAGGATTACATGACGTCAGCAGAATTCTGAAAAATTGAAGCAGAAATTGAAGAGGAGATCAACTCCAAGGCTACAGAAGAAGGAGAAGATATGGATCAAAGCCCCTACAATAGTATGGATGAAGGATCTGGAGAAAACTCACCCAAACCACATGATGATACGGATCTCGGAGATAATCCCGATGTCTATATGTCTGAGAGCACTAATAGAAGCTTGACTCTAGGAATCAGACCCAAAGCCGTCTTTGCTATGGGTGTCAATAAGGCTAACAAAGCATAGAAGAAGAAGAAAACTCTAGCCAAGGACCCTTCGAATGAGGATGTGATCGCTGAAAAATACGAGGAGGACTCATATGATGCTCTGATCCCCTCAGACCCAAAAACATCTCTGGTGGACAGACACATGGTTACCCCAGGTGCCCGGGAATTCCTAGGATTACAACGCCAATCCCAACCGCGGCGGATCTCAATCCGGATGAGTTGGAGGAAAGAGCCATAGCTCTAGAGGCGTATCGTCAGAGACTCCTAGACGGAGCAACCAACCTCGCCGAGGAGAAGAAGTGCATTGCAGCGGTAGGGCAATTTAACTCCCTACAGCATCAGAAGACCCATAACGGCCCTGAATTGGCAAATAGAAATCTGGAAGTCTACAAGACCCTTTTCGAAGGAGACGTAGCTGTGGGAAAGCCTCGCATCGACAGCAAAGGAGACCAGGTATATAACATGCCTATGGAAAACACTGCTGTGGCATGAGAGATCCTAGCGAATAATCCAAGTCTAGACCAAGTCTGGTTGAGTGTGAAGCTACTCACCAACGGCTTGGAGAAACAGAAGGTCGCCAAGTCTGGAAGCAAAAAGTTGGTCTCTAAATCCGACCAATGCCACACAGACGCTGGTTGACAGCATGATACAAGACCGCAACGGGAATTGGATCGACACTATTGCTCCGACCCTCGGGATGACAATTACTCAAGAACCGGCTCTTTAGGACAACAACACAGAGCCGCACGTAACTAGAGCAATGTTGCCCCAGCTATGGAGTGAGATGCCGTCGTAGCAATGGTTCCACCACAACCTCCTCGACGACAGTCAGATCACCGCAGGGAAGAAGAAGAAGCACGATGTCGGGAGCGGGATCAACAAAGAATGCCACCCGCAGTCACACAAGTCGTTCGGCTGAGCCCCGTCACAATAATGGAAATGATGGACGATGGAACGATGAACACTGCACTAGATCAAGCTAGCATGGTGGCCATCACCATGAAGCCCCGGTCGGAGGAAACAACCCACCGACACCACCCTCTCCACCAAAGAGCCCCCATGGCTTCCATGGAGGCCACGAGGGGCACCGAGGTGGAGGTGGTGGTGGAGGAAGCAGAAATCCGGCTCCATGGTACTGCATCCATAGCCAACATCCGATACAATGCTCTCTATCACCATGTGACGCCAGGCACCGGATTAACTCGAACATAGAAGCACGGCGCTACGAGTCAGATAATTTTTACATGGGCCCAAAATGCTTTGGGCCACGCGTACGATAAACATATTTCCCGAAGGGATTTGCTATATCAAGGCATATTCAACCCTACGACAGTCTAGCTCAGCTAGACACGAGGCTCCAGGATTTCTTCCAGGCTTGCTACATCGCCAAAGGAGGAAACATCTTGGTCGCAACTCGATATCTCCCGCTTATGCTGAGGAAGACGGCTCAATCATGGCTCAATGAACTCCCGGAAAACACCATCCACAACTAGTATGATATGCAAAGTGTGTTCTTTTGGAACTTTGAGGGTACATACATGAGGCCTTGCACGGTCGGAGATCTGCAGCGTTGCGCCCAAAAACCCGGAGAAACTTGTTGGGATTACCTTGGACGATGGATCGACACAAAGAACTCCTATGAGGGAGTAAACGACTAGACCGCGATCGAGGCTTTCATCGCGGGACTCCCAATCGTATTACTACGTCATCGCCTGAAGTGTGACAAAGTTACCAACTTGGGGGAGTTGATAGAGATGAAGAGCAAATATGTAGACGCCGACGATGATTCAGAGGGATTGCTCGACGTACTGGCTGTACCGCAGTCAGCAAAACAGCCAAAACAACAACAAGCCTAGAAACACAAGAACACCTCAGAAGAAAAACCCAATCCAGAAACCGCGACTGTCAATGCAAATTTTGAGTCTGGAGGATGAGGAGGCCGCGGAGGCAGCCGGGGACGAGGCCGGGGAACTTCTAGAGTCCAAGGTTGACGAGACCAGCAACTTGGTAAAACCTACTCATCGGCCGACATCACCAATAATTTGTGCGTGCATCACCCGGATAGCAACGGGGGCTATTCTGCACCAGTGCTGAGTGTCATTTCAATGACGACATCAAGAAAGACAAATTTGCTAGCTACAGGGCCAAGCGACAGAAAGGAAAGAAAAATCCAGACAAAGAGAAAGAGTCCAAGGAAGATTCCGACATGAAGGAGGAAGATGCCTCAAATCCCAAGTCAGATGGAAAGAAGACCATCCCAACCAAGAAAGACACTTACATCTACTTCCTTGGATCCCAACCAGCTAAGGTAAAAAGGCAGTGATGCATGAACTCAACGCTGTTGTTCCGATTGTCCCTCAATTTCTAGATTGGTCGGAAGTGACAATTACTTTTGACCACAGTGATCATCCGCCTAAACCACACAGGCAAGGAAAGTACACTCTGGTCGTCAATCCACTAATCGATGGCTATGGGTTCTCTAAGACCCTCATGGATGGTGGCAGTATCATTAACATCATCTACATCGAAACACTACGCCGCATGAGGATATTAGAAACACAGCTGAATCATAGCTCTACGGTTTTCCATGGAATTGTCCCCGAAAGACAAGCAAATTCTCTAGGAGAGATCACTTTGGATATTACCTTTGGAACTCCAAAGAACTATTAGACGGAAGCACTATATTTTGAAGTGGTCCTGTTCAAGAGCGCATGCCATGCTATCTTTGGGCATCCAGCTTACTGGGATTTCATGGCTCGCCCTTGCTATATTTACAACATGATGAAAATTTCAGATCCCAATCGCATCATCACAATCCAGAGAGACCTGAAGAAGGAATGAGAATGCGAAGATGAAAATGCCGCCTTTGCTGAAGCTGTACTGCATGCCGAGGAGTACCAGGAGATCAAGAAGAACATTGACCCATCTGAGATGCCCGTGACAAAGAAGGAGGTGACAAAGCCGACTCCGAAGTTCAAGGCATCGGAAGAGACGAAGACGACTCCGTTGAAGGATGATGACCCTTCCAAGGTGACACCGATAGGCGTAGGTTTAGACCGCGCATAGGAAAGCGCGCTCATTGAGTTCCTCAAAGCTAATAAAGATATATTTGGATGGCAACCTTCTGACATGACCAGAGTACCTCGGGAACTTGCTGAGCACTCTTTGAACATGTATCCTAACGTTAAACCCATCAAACAATTCTTACGATGTTTTGGTGATGAAAAGCGCAAAGCAATAGCTAAGGAACTAGCCCGGCTCGAGTTAGCCGAATTCGTAGAAGAGGTCATTCACACTGAGTGGTCGGTCAATCCTATAATGGTCCCTAAAAAGGACACCACTTATTTAAGGATGTGTGTTGATTATACCACCTTGAACAAGGCTTGTCTCAAAGAACCATTCGCTCTGCCTAGAATCGATCAAGTTATGGACTCGACAGTAGGCTCAGAACTCCTATGTTTTCTCGACGCATATTCCAATTATCACCAAATTTGGATGAAGGAGTCAGATAAACTAAAGACTTCGTTCATCACCCCCTTCGGAACCTTCTGCTACATACCAGCGCACTATGCAGCGTTGCCTCCACGATCAAATTGGACGCAGTGTACATGCATATGTGGATGATATAACTGTGATGTCCTAAAAGAAGGAAACACTCATTTCCAACTTGGAGGAAACATTCACAAATCTACAAAAATACAACATAATGCTTAACCTGAAGAAGTTTCTTTGGAATACCAAATGGAAAATTGTTGGGTTTCATCGTGTCTCAAAGAGGCATAGAGGTGAACCGTGACAAATTAAAGGCTATACTCAACATTACCAGGCCGACTTGCCTGAAGGACATACAATGGCTTACTGGTTGCATTGTTGCAGTCATTCGGTTCGTAAGCCGGCTCGGTGAAATAGTCGCACCATTATACAAGCTCTTGAAAAATACCAATAAGTTCATCTAGACTGATGAAGCTGAAGCTGCACTTTAGGACCTGAAAGCCGAATTGTCTTCCCCTATCCTTAGCAGCGCCGGAACCACATGAATTGATGTTGCTCTACATGGATGTGACAAACAAAGTTGTCGGCATTGTAACGGTGGTGGAACGGCTAGAAGAAAAATAGGAACACCTGGTGCAGCGTCCCACTTACTACCTCAGCGAGGTCCTAACTGAATTGAAACAAAGTTACCCTCATTACCAAAAGTTAGCCTATGGTGTATTTTTTGCATCCATAAAGCAACAACATTATTTTCAAGAGCACAAGATTACCATGGTGAGCCTAGCTCCCATGAGAGATATAATCAACAACAGTGATGCCACAAGACATGTTGCTAAGTGGGGAATTGAGCTAGCAGCTTTTGACATTGAGTATAAACCTCGTACAACAATCAAATCCCAGATACTTGCCGATTTTGTCACTGATTGGACAGAGACGGCAGAAAACACAAGCCTCCTGGAGTCATAATATTGGACCTTGCACTTTGACTGGTCGAAAGCGCTCAGGGGATTGGGGGATGGCGTGGTACTCAAATCACCCCAATGAGACAAATTATTCTATGTTTTGTAGATTCACTTCAGGACGACGAATAACATTGCCGAATATGAAGCCCTGCTGCATGGAATTCGAATTGCAAAAGACATCAGCATTCGCCGACTCATGTGCTACGTAGATTCGGATCTAGTTGCTCAGCAAGTATCCGACCTCTGCAATGCAAATAAGCACATGGCAGCATATCGAGCTATCATGGATGAACTAGCAAAATCGTTTGAAGGGTTTGAAGTTCAACACATTCCCTGAACATAAAACGAGGAAGCAGATGCTCTATCAAGAATAGGCTATGCGCGCAAAAGGGTCCCGGATGGTGCTTTTTTGGAGCACCTAAGAGTTCCCTCTATCACAAGAGTTGATGAGGAGTATCCGACCAAATCCGACACACCGCTTATTGTAGTCCTGGCTGTAATTCCCAGCTAGACAAAACCCTACCTGCAATTCTTGGTAGACGGAAAATTACTCGAAGACGAAGTTATGAGCCGACAGATCATCCGTCGAGCAAAATCCTACACTGTAGTGAGTGGTGAGCTCTATAAACGGAGTGTGTCTGGGGTATTTCAGTTCTATGTTTCTCCAGAAGGAGTGGAAATCCTAAGGGAAATCCATGAAGGCGAATGTGGACATCACACCACAGCCAAATCTCTAGTGGCAAAAGCTTTTTGACACGGTTTTTTTCTGGCTTACAGCTAAGGCAGATGCCGATAGGCTAGTCAGAACGTGCAAAGGTTGCCAAAAGTACGCCAAACAAGCCCATGTTCTGGCTGATCAGCTGCGAACAATTCTGATTACATGGCCCTTTGCGGTCTAGGGGCTTGACATGGTAGGACCGTTTAAACAGGCTCTAAGTGGATTTACTCACCTCCTAGTGATGGTGGATAAATTTACGAAATGGATTGAGGCTAAACCCATCACAAGTTCTGATGGAGCAATAACCAAAAGATTCGTCGAGGACATTATAATCCGATTTGGATATCCACACAGTATTATTACAGACAATTGGAGAACTTGCTGAGTTTTGCGAAGATCAAAGGATCCGACTTGATATTGCATTAGTCGCACATCTACAAGCTAATGGAAAAGTCAAAAGGGCAAACGGTTTAATTCTTTAAGGCCTCCGTCCCAGACTTGAAGCACCACTTCATCGTGCTGCGGGGGCTTGGGCGGATGGGTTTCCATATATTTTATGGAGCTTACGAACTACTCCTAATAGGTCAATTGGATATACACCCTTCTTCTTGGTCTATGATGTAGAGGCAGTTCTTCCGAGTGACCTTATCTATACTTCTCCCCAAGGTGTTGTGTATATCGAAGAGGATGCCAAAGTTGCTCGACAAGATGACCTTGATATACTTGAGGAAGTACGCATGGTTGCTGAACAGAGATCTATAGCCTATCAGTAGAAGTTACGACTATCATAGTCAAAGACTCAAAAATCAATCTTTCAAGAAGGGCGATCTAGTTCTCCGACTAGTGCAAAAAAGAAAGCACAAACTTTTCCCAATCCGAGAAGGGCCCTTTATGGTTAGTCCAGTATTGCACAATGGCTCATACTACCTAACTGCCATGAGGCTGGAAAAAGAAAGACCTGCTACTAAGAAGAGAAAGAGAGCTGGAGGCAGTACAAACCCGGATGAGATAGACCGTCCATGGAATATTGCTCAGCTATGTCCCTTTTATTCTTAAAATTTCTTTCTTTGTAATCATATCAATGTACATGTTCAAAGTGAAATAAAGTATTGGTGTCCTCAATGTTTTCTGAGATGTATTTAAGTACCATCTTATTTCCGAATGATCATGTCATAATCAAAAATCCCAGGATCCTTGAATGTACTTTATGCTCATGTTTGTTCTGGTTAGATTTCTGATTCTAAAAATGCTATCTTCGGGTATAAGTCTAAAATTTTAGTTTATACTTAGGTTTTTTATCTGATTGTTGGACACAGATATTTTTCGAGTAGTGAATTGTTGGTACTAGCAGCCATCTTTGTTTCCAGGTTTAAACTGGTTTAGCAATTGAGTTTCATTGCTCGACAAAGTTTCCGTGCTAAAGGTTTGCCTACTAATGAAAGGGACGAGGCAGAAAGCCAGATAAACGATAAGCATAAACAAAACAGTGCTTAAGAAATTTTCAAGCACAAAAAACAAAAACATGCATGCTAAAGAGTAAAGCATTAGTTCTTACATAACAATACCTCAAAATGAATAAGTTTAAACCATTACAACAATGGCTTGTTTCAGAATAACACAAGTTTCTTGCAAATTATTCACTTTGCAGGAGAAGGATCTACCGACTCGCTAGTCCCCTCGTCGCCTTGATCTTTTTCCGAGACAGGGGCATCGGACTTAGTATCTTTATCATCGTCTTCGGAAATCTCCTTGTCTTGGGGGCTTGGAGGCAGGTCGACGGGCTTGAAGAATGGCTTCTCGTAGTTCGTTGCATCGGCTACGCGGTAAGCATAACCGGCGCAAGAGTCCCGTATAGCACCAACATTCTGATCTTTGCCATTTTCATCAATAGCTGAATATCCTTTGGTAACTTGCCAGATTTCCATGTTTCCATGGTGGCTCATCACCAAAGTGAGGGCGTTATGTGCTTCTGTGCGAGCATAGGACATCTTCCAGTCCTCGACCAACTACGGGATATCCTTCACCTTGTCACGCAGCTCAAAGGCGGATAGTTTGTCTAAGTCAGAGAGAGTAACGGGTTCCCCAATATCCTCACAGGATTGGAGGAAATCATGTATCAAATCTCCGACTGTGACAAGCTGACTGAGGCGTGATTCGAATGAATACGAATCTAGGAGGTTGAGAGGCCCTGAAAAGGGAAGTGTTAGAAAATCTGGTTTGAAAAGTCAGAAAAACCAAAATATGAGTCAGAATGGCCGTAAATCTTATCGAAGATAGTCATCTACTTTGGTCTTCTCCTCCCTCAGACTCTAGAGTTCGTCCCGAAGGGCCTAGGAGGTATCCTTCTGCTTATCCAACTTAGCTTTTAGTTCCGAGTTTTCTTTGTCTTGGCGAGAAATGGTCATGTCACGTTCTTCGGTGGCACAATCGCTCGACTCAAGTATGTTGTTGACACTGCGGTCATGGTCTTCTTGCAATTTCTTGATCCTATCATGCAAGCCAGCATTCTTGGATTCAATAGTTTTACAAACTTGAGCTTCCTCCACAAGTTTGCAGGATTCGGCAAGCAAGTCTGGAGTAAGGCATACATATTAGTCGAATTCAACTGAAACAAAAATCCGAGAAGAGTTTGTCGGAATACTTACTTTCGGCATCATCCTTCTCAACTTTTAACTTAGCATTTTCACGACGGAGAGTTTTGATCTCTCTTCGCTTCTTGCAGATGTTCTTTAGCAATTTCTGGTTGTAATTAGAAATTTTCTGTAAGTCAAAAAGCTAACCAGAGTCAGAAAGCTACTAAGACTCGATCTGCTATTTTAACTAAATTTTAGCACGATCCTTGGGGGCTATACTACTTTGTTCTTTGGCATCCTATTAAAGCAACTCGGAATTCTAGTTCTATCCAACTTTATGCTTGGGGGCTAGAGGATATGATATTAACTACAACAAAAGAGTCGGAAAAAGACTTACAAAGTGCTCATGCGTCAGTTTGTTGAGACTAATGTTGACTTCAGAATAAGCCTTCTCAGCAAGGGTTAGAGGAATAACTAATGGAGGCATAGCCGCACCAGCCTTTAGCTTCTCGTCCCGAAGACATACTTGTTCAAGCAGCTCGACAATTTTTACATCTTCAGCTTCTTGAGCCTCCTCCTCAGCAGTAATGTTTCTGGTCTCCAAACAGTGGAGGGCCATTTTCTAGATTTATTCCGCACTTTTCCGAGTGACACCAAGTTTGCCGACACCCGGATTTTGCAGAAGGTTCTCTGCAAAGGTTTCGTATGAGGGATCATACCTTAGAGGGTTCCCCATATCAACTACCGAGTCACCCATGGTGACGTCGGTTTGTGAACCTTGGTCCATGGGCTCTTCAGAGGGAGATGTAACATCCTCAATGCATGGAGACGGAATATCTTCCGACACTGAGGATGGGGTCGGAACAGGAGTTGGTGGCACAGTAGAGGGTGAGATAATGGTCAGCTTCTGCTGGCGCAAAACCTTTCCCATGTTTCCTTTCCCTTTACCCTTGATGAGTAGTTTAGCTCTGGATAATAACATAACAAGATTGTTATGACTCGGAAAGAACATAAACAAAAATACATGGTTTGATGGAAGAGCTTACTTCTCGACAACTAGCATCATTTGTGGGCCATCTTGCACAACCGGATTCTTGCGCTTCTGGGTAAGTGCTTCTGGAAGCACTTCCAGCTCTTCGTCCTCCTGAGGAACTGGGTCCTCAGGCGGATATCCCTCAAGAGGAGCAAGCACCGACTTGGGGAGGTTAGCAAGCTGAAAAGATAAAGTATCTCAGTATTACGGAATAAAATATACAAATAAGTAATTACAAAGGAAGTCAGTCAGAAAATCTTACGAGGGTCAAGGGCTTATCTGCCGTGAACATGTCCAGGGAGACATTTGGAATCTTTCGGTCTATCTGCTCCTTGATCAACCACTTGATCCGGGTCTCATAGTCCTTGCTGGAAATCGCGAGCCCATAGATCCTTAGGTTGTCTTTTTTCTCTTGGTGATCGTATGCATCAACCGATACACCCATGGTACTGGAGGGGTTGAATCCTACGTGCTAGCTAGCAATGGACAAATCTAGATCCTTTGAGACGTTTGTGCTTCATCAAAAACTCAATCCTCCTCTTGGCGCGGATCAAGTCTTCAGTAAGAGTCAGAGATTCCGCGTCCCATGACTCTTGGGGAGCGGCAACACCGTCAACAAAAGCCAACAAGCCTTCTTTCTTGCTGGGAGCATGCTTATCCTTGTGGTAGAAAAGTGGAGGGCCATCTTTTCACCGACTCACTGGCTATAACTTTAGGATAGACTCGGTCTCTCCTAAGGGTTAGGCTCAGTGTCCCGGTAATGTATGGAACACCGGTGGTGATGGAATTTTTCTGAGTACCAAAATAGTACCGAAATAAAGTAATAAGACTTGGTTTGATTCCGAGATAACCCTCACAAAGGGATGCATGGGCTCTAAGCTCTAGATTTTTATTGGGGGGAAGGTTATGAAGTTGAACACCATAATAATCAATCACCTCGAAGAAGAACTCCGAGGGAGTGAAACTCAAACCTTGGTCCTTATGGGTGCCAAAGTGAACTCTCTCGTTAGTGCGAGGGGTGGGAATGGTTTCGCTAAAGCCACTCCGCCACTCGATGGCGTAAAGAAGACCCTCCTCCTCGACAACATGGATCTTCTTGCCATCCAAGACATAAGGGACCCAAACACCATGATAGTTTTCTATCGCCATTTCTGCTACCGTCGTTGCTGCCATCATTGCCGCCGCACCAGAGTTGGAAGCATCAGCCATCCACTACAAGGAATGTGCTAACTAGTGACCCCAAATATTGGTCATAGAAAGGTCATAGTAATTCATCTATGACCTTTCTATGACCAAAAATAGTAGGTCACATAACGAGGGTCACTATAGATAGCTAACGACCTTTTTTTTGAATTGGTCATGGACAGTTATGACCAAAATAGATGGTCATAGAACTTATGACCAAAAAAATTGGTCATGGGTTATCTACTCTGTCCACATAAGATCCTACGTGGACGATCCTACATGGCAAATCAATGACCAAATCATATGGTCGTTGATCAGATTCAGCCTGACCCAATTCGATGCTTTACATGGGCTAGCCCAACAATTCCAGCCTTTTGTTTTCTAAGCCTTGGATTTTACTATCCATTTATTATGTGGGATTTATTACGTGGACAAGCCCATATATTTGGCCGTGGCAATTTTGTTGGCTCAACATTTTCATTTTTCCGATTTAATTTACAATTGGTCCCACATGTCAGATGGGTCCTACTTGTTAGTGGCGATTAAATACTGGACCCTACTAGTCAGGCGTAAGTTCCACACAGGTCCGCTAGTCAACATTCAAATTCCTATAGTACCCACTCATCAGATTCCAATTTCTCACAGATTACAGTTTTGCACTATTTAAAAGTAAACAACAAATATTTCAAATACACAATATAACAGATGGAACACTTTCAAGTAACAACAAAACAATTTCTATTAACATAGTAATACTACGATCTAAAATCTAGCTCTGACTTCTGACTTCAAACTTCAGACTGCGAGCTTCTTCAAACTTCAGACTGCAGCTCTTGTAAAGGAGAGGAACACCACTTAATATCTGGTAACAACAAAAGAACATGTTAAGCTATGCAAAAGAACGAGGGTAAAATATTTTCGAAAGCTCCAAAACAATGCAGAAATAGGGCATATTTAGTAGTTGATACTTAATAAAACTGAGTTGTACTTGACCATACCTAAACAGGAAAAAGAGATCCGCCTTCTCGGTTTGGTTAGTCTCCTCGCCCTCACTGGACGCTGACCGCCACTGCATGTCGCATAAAAAAAGGTGTGACAATGCTACATGAGTTTCCTGTAGTCACTACGCAAACAAACAAGCTAGCACATGACGCACCAACGACTTCCAACTTAATGTTACAACTTGGTATTATCTTTTGTATAAGTAATGGAAAAATGTCATGGTAACAGGGCAGCAAGATATCATATAAACTGACAACAACACCAAAGAGGTGAAAGATCACTTTCAGAACAGCAAATATTTCATGCTTAAACTCAGAAACAATATATATACAAGATAAACTCCAAGGGGTTCCAATTAGCTAAATTAACTCATGAGCAATCACATACGAAGTTTCAGTAGAATTACGAGAAACACATGAAGGGCAAAGATGAAAAGTCTGTAGTACCTGAGAGGAGAACTATGACACCCCCTGCAGGGCGTGATGCCACGATGGTATCGATAGGGACACCGACCATCCAGGAAAACTTCCGCTGCAACATGTCAGAATTCTGGTGGTAACACAGAAGACAACAAAATTGTGTCAACAACGAGTCTACAGAGTGTGAACATAAACATGGTATACTTGACAGTCTTACCGAATGAATGCATCATTTCGTTTAAAAAACATGGGTTCCATGACTCCCATATCCCCATCCCAAGATTACACTATGTATAAGCAAAAGCATAATCTACACTATGTAGAAGCAAACATAAGTGTAGTGGTTACTTGCCCACAATACAGCAACCATCTAAATTCAAGCCAAGGATCTGCTAGCAGAAGTGTTTACAACAACAATGTCTCAGCTATTCCATGTGGAATTGAACAGAGTCCTACATGGATGTTGTTTCTTTGTGATGATCAAATTGTAAATATACAAGAAAGAGAACTGGTTTTATGCTTCAATTATCAAGCACATGTACGTGTTTGTTCAACAATTGAGAGGACTATTAAAGTAACCTTAAATTTTTTCAGACATCTACAAAATTAAGGTGACCATACAAAACATACATCAGAGGATCGTCCATCCAATATCACAAGTATAACCAATGGTAGCTATGTACTAGTGTATTACCAATTGCAGAATATTCTAACAACAATACAATGGTTGAGTTATTATATTTATATCAAATCAAGGAGAGGCCTTGAGGAGATTATCATCTAATTTAATCACATCATATGCTAGAATATCATCATCCACAGTTAATATGCTAGAAGATCATCATCACACTCATCCATAGTGAATATGCTAGAATCAACAAGTTCTATCTATCTATGTAGCAGGATCATCATGTGTCTGATGTTGTGGTGGTACCAGTTCCAGAACCGACGCACCTTGGACATCTTGTCCAGCTGCACCAGCACCCGCTGTCACGTACCAGATGGAGATCTAGCCGGAGACCAGAGGAACGCACCAGGTGAGGAAGATGACGATGTCCTGGGTTGAGATCTCGGCGGCTAGCACAAAAATGTCGACAACGAATGCCTCCTTCACCTTGCTCTCGAGATCTGACGTGCGCGTCATGGCTCCCTCTCCACTGTCCATGCGTGCCGTCCTCTGGCATCCTCCCGCTCCACTATGTCGACGAAGACGGAGTGCTTCCCCTTGTCACTGTGCACCGTCCGCCGACATCCTCCGAGGAGCCCAAGGCCTCCACTGGCTCCCTTTGCCATAGAGACATTGACACGATATTTGGGCACCAGATCCGACGCATCCAGCCTCGTAGCCACCGACTCTGGCCACGCTGATGCCAGATACGGTGATTAATCCCCATGCCAACGGAGAGGAGGGGAGTGGGAGGGGCTAGGGTTTGGTTGGGGAAGGGGATGGTATCAAGTCAATGCAATGTTTGAGTCGTGTCCGCCGCTGGCTCCATCGTCAAGCACCTTGACGGAGAGAGAGGGGAGGGTTGGCCCTGCATCGAGATTTGGATGGGAGCTCACCGGGGTGCTCCATAATCGATGGCGGCACGCTCAGAGAACGGATCCTGAGCGGTTTGGTAGGGTCGGATGTGGTATGGGGAGAGGAAGGGCACTAGAGGCCTGGGATGGCCGACGGTGATGCGCCAGGGAAGGAGGAGATAGGGAGGGGATGGATGGGAGAGGAGAGGAGGGAGGCGGCACTCGTGGGTGGGTCTGGCACTCTGGCTATGCGACGGGATGGTTGGGGTGCGCCTAACCCTAGCGTCCACGCACGCAAATTTGGTGGGCGTGAGCGGTTCCTTCATGGCGTTTGATCGAGATGATATCGACGGGCAAGATCGAGTTTTGGACTCTGATCCGTGGCACTACGGTTACTGCGTTCTGATCGATTGGAGAAAATTGTCCACAGATTGACATGGCTTTCGACCCAAAATAGGCGTTTTATGAAGCAACCACTAAATAATAGTTTCAAAATGGTTCCACCCTATTTTTACCAAATACTAGACCACATTACATGGACAATGTCCCAACTGGGGTATCTAAAACCTTTCCTTCCATCCCTTGGCGAAAAAGACAAATTCCTGCCGAATCAGTAGGAAGTGGATCCGATTTGAACTACATGTACATGTCTAATGATCATGATTTTTTGCAAAAATCATTTTTAGACTCACAATATGTTGTTTCTTCAGAGGTCCAATGCAAGTTTAGTGAGGCTCATCCCCTATCTATGAACCCTCATGCCCGCTGTTTTGACCATAGTTTCAAACGGGCATGAAAAATTCAAAAATGGTCCGAACAAGGTAAATCCTTCGCATGGTGTCATATTATGTGAAGAAAAATACCAAACTTGGTATATTACGAACATCTGAAAAAACCTTCACAAAAATGACCTATCTTGTTCGAGGTTTCATGGCTTTTAGGTCAAACGACCAATGTTATGGCTAGAATCGCGTCATAGTTTGTGATAATGTGCCCATATTGCGCACACATGTGCATCTTGGGATGACGAACAATGTTGTAGGAGGAAGTTTTCCTTTTTGTCGCACAGAAAAAGCATTTTCCATTTTCTGAGTGCCAAAAACAGGGCGTTTTGTGAAGCAACCACCAAATGGTTAAGTCAAAATGCTACCACCATATTTTTCAAAAATACTAGACCACCTTACATAGACAATTTCCCAAGTAGGATATCTCAAACCTTTCCGTCCACCCTTGGCGAAAAAGACAAATGTATGCCGAATCGGTAGGAAGTGGGCCCGGTTTAAACTACAGCTACTAGATCTAGTGCTCCTGATTTTTTGAAAAAAATCATTTTTAGGTTCACAATATGATGTTTCTTCATAGATCCAATGAAATTTTAGCGAGGCTCATCCCCTATCTATGAACCTTCGTGCCCGCCGTTTTGACCATAGTTCGAAACGGGTATGAAAAATTCTAAAACGGTCCAAACAATGTAAAACCTGTGTGGTGTCATATTATGTGACATATTTTCAAGGAAAAATACCAAACTTGGTATATTGCAAACATCTTGAAAAAACCTTCACAAAAATGACCTATCTTGTTCGATGTTTCATGGTTTTTAGGTCAAACGACCAATGTTATGGCCAGAATTGTGACATAGTTTGTGATAATATGCTCATATTATGCACACATGTGCATCTTGGGATGGCTAACGATGTTGCAGGAGGAAGTTTTCCTTTTCGTCGCAAAGAAAAAGCATTTTCCATTTTCTAAGTGCCAAAAACAGGGCATTTTGTGAAGCAACCACCAAATGGTTAATTCAAAATACTACGCCATATTTTTCAAAAATACTAGACCACCTTACATAGACAATATCCCAAGTAGGATATCTCAAACCTTTCCGTCCACCCTTGGCGAAAAAGACAAATGTCTACCAAATCAGTAGGAAGTGGGTCTGTTTTGAACTACAGGTACATGATCTAATGCTCATGATTTTTTGTAAAAATCATTTTTAGACTCACAATATGATGTTTCTTCAGGGATCCGATGCAAATTTAGCGAGGATCATCTCCTATCTATGAACCTTCGTGCCTGCCGTTTTGACCATAGTTTGAAACGGGCATGAAAAATTCAAAAACGGTCCAAACAATGTAAAATCTTTGCGTGGTGTCATATTATGTGACATATTTGCAAGGAAAAATACCAAACTTGGTATATTGCGAACATCTCGAAAAAACCTTCACATAAATGACCTATCATGTTCGAGGTTTCATGGTTTCCGGGTTATGGCCAGAATCGCAACATAGTTTGTGATAATATTCCCATATTGTACACACATGTGCATCTTGGGATGGAAAACAATATTGTAGGAGGAAGTTTTCCATTTCGTCGCAAAGAAAATGCATTTTCCATTTTCCAAGTGCCAAAAACGGGGCGTTTTGTGAAGCAACCACAAAATGGTTAATTCAAAATGCTGCCACCATATTTTTCAAAAATATTAGACCACCTTACATAGATAATGTCACAAGTAGGATATCTCAAACCTTTCCGTTCATCCATGGTGAAAAAGAAAAATTTGTGCTAAATCGGTAGGAAGTGGGTCCGATTTGAACTACAGGTACATGATCTAATGCTCATGATTTTTTGTAAAAATTATTTTTAGACTCACAATATGATTTTTTTAGAGATCTAATGCAAGTTTTAGCGAGGCTCATCCCCTATCTTCATGACCACCATTTTGACCATAGTTTGACATGTGGATATGACACATAGGCCAAACTGCTTAGTTGGCAGCCTAGTTGTCATGTATCAGCATAACGACCATTTAAATTGGTCATAGTCGTCCAAAGTTAAGGTCATGGACCAGCGATATTTATGTTATGACCAACTGGTTTAAGCAAGATATGACCTTCCTGACAAAAAAATTCGTAGTTTTTCAGGGTTTGGACCCTCCCAAATGGCCTACGACCAGTTGGTTCAAAATTGTCATAGATCTGTGACCAAAAAACTCAGAGTCGTTAAGAAAAGGTCACTAGTCAACACATTTATTGTAGTGATCTGGCCAGAGAAGGCGACCTTTGGTGGGCGGCGTTGTGAGGATTGGGGGCAGAGAGAAGGGAGATAGGGGTGTTGGATCGCTAGGGGAGAAGGGAGGCAATGGCTAGGGTGAGAAGAGAATGGGGAGATTTTTACCCCTTATAATCCTCATGTGCGCTAAGATTAGTGTAAATGAAGTGGTATATGTCACGCATCGTGGAAGGGGCAAGGTAACTTCCCTGAGAAGATTGCGCCCCCTCGATCTCCAGGCACGCATTAAAACGGTTCTGCGGTTCCGTGAACCGCAGACCCACCAATGGTTACACTGACAGGAATGTCTGTTAGTGACAAGACTTGACCTTAACTAGTGTCAGGTTGCGTCAGAGACCAATTTCCGGCTTAGTTTGAAATCGAGTAGGGGAAAATCGTAGTGGAAGACAGGTACGACTCATTTTTAAGACCCAGATCATACTTTTGTTTTGGAGTTTTAGGAACCCTTCAAGACTCTACAGCCGAATAAGAATCAAGCTAGACGATGAAATCCGACTTTGGATCTTGGAGGCTTCCGGGGGCTACTGTTGGGGATATACTTTCCGGGTATAACTACTGTGACTCGCTGACCAGGGTGGCCCACTTCGGGTTAGAGCTATGCTTCACGGGTGGCCTAGTCAGGGAGAGAAGATGCAAGTCCATCCGGCTATGGGAAGGCCCAGAAGACTTACCGACTTAGACCTGTATAGTTACATGTAGTCCAAGATGTACTCTATAACCGACTCTGTATCGTAGCCGGATAGGTCTCTCCTGTAACCCTAGGACGGATATCTATATAAGCCGTCCTAGGGACCAGCCTTTAGGGCATCCAAAACTTACAACCTCATCTCGTACAAGCGGAACCTCTCTTGTAATCTATATTCTGGCTTTGCTGAATTATTGGATTGCTAGTAGGAGTAGGATCCGTCCACCGCTGGCGAATTCGAACCTAGGTAAAACTTGTGTGCTCACCGTCCCGGAACACCGTTGTCTTACACCCCATCGTTCTCCATGCCTCGAGGACCCCCTCTCGACGTATATGTCTTCAATCCGACGACAAGACCCAATATTTGTGTCCTACATTGTGCTAACAGAAGATAGATGTACACATACGAGGGTGGGGGGGGCTCCTCCCCCGGGGCCTGGCCTGCTGGTTATGTATTTGAGACATGGAATGGAACAATTCATCAGTGCATGCTGTATGTTAAAACAACACGACTCAAAGCCAGTCTATTAAATCAAAGAAACTAGATTATTTCTTAGTGATCGACGGCTTTGCCCAAAGAGTAAACTCACATGAATAATACTAGTCACACAACAAATTTTCACTGTACGACACAAATAGACACCATTAATAATAAGAAATTTTAGCGTACTTGTAGTGACGATCAATTCTAATCCTTGACTAATTGAATGCTGGTACATTACCACGGCCTCCACCAAAGAGGTCCGGCATGTTAGAAATAATGGGCTAAATAAATAAGCCCATATAGATTTCAGATTTTTCCTAAATCTCAAAGCCTATGTGTGTGGAAGCCCATGTGTGATTTGGCCAAATTTGGTGGCAGCTCACATATGAGTGAAATGGGAGCTAAAGTTTAGTCCCACACGGAAAGTTGGAGGAGAGTTACACCACCTTATAAGGTGGAGTGGTTCACCACTTAGTAAAGTGAGTGAGAAGAGGAGAACTACACGTGCGCTCCTCCTCCGACGATGATACCGCCGCTCGCACGCACACACGCACGCACGAACGCACGCCTGCCGTCACGACGCGCACGCGCGCCGCGGGTTGCGGGAATCTCGCCGAGCTGAACTTTATTTTTGCTGCTTGGGAAAACTTGTGCGGTTTTGACAGACGTGTCAACAGTTAGCCTATTCGGGTCGCTCCCAGATCGTGGGCTCTCTGTAACCGACCCGAACGTGCGCAACGTGGGCTTGGTCTACGACATGCCCTATGCGGGACTCCCGAGCCGCTCTATATAAACTCCAGTGCGGCTTCCACCACGTACACACCGAAAACCAATCTAGGGTTTGCCAACCTCTCTGCTTGCGTTGCCACCGTAGTCTACTCCATCCCGCTTGCCGGCGTGCACCGGCGGACGGGAGAGCAGGTCTCCGGAACCACTCGCCTTTGCGATCCTGTATGGGAGAGGGCGAATAAGGTTTTTGGGAAGCGCCCTGCGCGACTGCTCAAGTTCTGCATCACGGCTCGTCTTCCATCCAAGTCGGGCGGTGTTGCCTATCGTCGTCTTCGCCGCCGTCTGCTTCGACCAATCTTCCCCAAGGCTACTGCTGTGATTACTGTAATCGAACGGTACGTGCGACGTGCTGCTGTCTAGTTATTAATCATGTTCTGCAAGTACATGTTTAGCTGCTGCCTGTTTCCGCTCATCGTGTTGTTTAGTACATCTAGTATGTTTGAGTTACATGTGCGAGTAGCTGGTATTGTCATGTTTAATATTCTGAAATTAATCACGGAAATTGTGCCTAATTGTCCAACAATCCAAAAACCTTATTATAGGCAATTCTCCGAGATAAACATGGGACACTTGGCCGATGCAATGAAGCCGGAAAAGTTTACCGGTGTTCACTTTAAGAGGTGGCAGTATAAGACCACTATGTGGCTGCAAAATCTGAAAGTATTTGAGGCTAGTGAGGGTTTACCTGAAGGAACTATATCTGAAGAAGATCAGAACAAGTTCATGGAAACCAATCTAGCCTTTGTGGGATGCATTCTGAGTGTTCTTGACAACAAGTTGTTTGATGTGTACATGCACTTCAAAGATGGCAAAGAGCTCTGGGAGGCACTGAACGCTAAGTTTGGTGTAACAGATGCTGGCAGTGAACTGTACATCATGGAGAACTTTCATGATTACAGGATGGTTAACAATCGTTCTGTAGTCGAACAAGCTCATGAGATACAGTGCTTTGCCAAGGAGCTTGAAATCCTTAAGTGTAACTTACCCGACAAGTTTGTGGCTGGGTGCATCATTGCAAAGTTGCCTTCTTCATGGAGGAATTTTGCCACAACTCTCAAGCATAAGAGACAAGAGATATCGGTTGAAAACCTGATAGCGTCTCTTGATGTTGAGGAGAAGGCTCGGGCTAAGGACACTGCTGAGAAAGGAGGCGAGGATCAGTCTAGCGCCAACATGGTGCAGAAGAGGACCTTCGGCAAGAACAAAGGGAACTATAAGCCCTCCTTCAACAAGCCTGAAAAGACTACAACCTTCAAGAAGAAGAAGAAGCCGAACAAGGCCGAGCTAGGTTGCTTTACCTATGGAGAGCTCGGGCACTTTTCCAAGGACTGCCCAGTACGTGCAGATCGTAAAGGGGAAAAGGGGAAGACTGTCAACGTCGTGACTGCTAGCAATGCTGATGGGTATGGTAATATATTTACTGTTCTTTCAGTTTTTCAATCACCATGTTGGTGGATTGATACGGGTGCTAATATTCATGTGTGTGCTGACATCTCTACGTTCACTTCTTATCAGGTCGCTCGGGATTCATCCGTCCTAATGGGGAATGGGTCACATGCTTCTGTTCATGGTGTTGGCACGGTGGATCTGAAGTTCACTTCGGGAAAGATCGTGCAGCTGAAGAACGTGCAGCATGTCCCTTCCATGAACAAGAATCTCGTTAGCGGCTCCCTTCTATGCAGAGATGGGTTTAAGGTTATTTTTGAGTCTAATAAAGTCATTGTGTCGAGACATGGACAATTTATTGGTAAAGGATATGAGTGCAGAGGGTTGTTCCGCTTTTCACTTTCAGATTTTTGTAATAAGTCCGTAAACCATATTTGTGGCGTTGTTAATGATGATACCAGTGTTTGGCATTCTCGTTTATGTCACATTAATTTTGGTTTGATGTCCAAGTTGTCCAATATGAGTTTAATTCCAAATTTCACTATTGCCAAAGGTTCCAAGTGCCATAGTTGTGTGCAATCAAAGCAACCTCGAAAGCCTCACAAGGCAGCTGAGGAGAGAAACTTGGCACCTCTGGAGCTCGTACATTCTGATCTTTGTGAGATGAATGGTGTGTTGACAAAAGGTGAAAAGAGATATTTCATGACTTTGATTGATGATACGGCTAGATACTGCTATGTTTATTTGTTGCGCACAAAAGATGAAGCTTTAGACTACTTTAAAATTTATAAAGCCGAAGTTGAAAATCAACTAGAGAGAAAGATCAAACGTCTTAGGTCGGATCGTGGTGGTGAATATTTTCCCAAAATCTTCGATGAATTCTGTGAGGAACATGGCATTATTCATGAAAGGACGCCTCCCTACTCGCCTATATCAAACGGGGTTGCCGAGAGGAAAAACCGCACGCTGACTGACTTGGTGAATTCCATTTTTAGCCACCGCTGGTTTATCTAAGGCATGCTGGGGGGAGGCCTTGTTGACAGTGTGTCATGTCCTAAATAGAGTTACTAACAAGAATAAATATAAAACCCCTTATGAGGAGTGGGCTGGGAGAAAACCATCACTTTCTTACTTGCGCACTTGGGGGTGTTTGGCTAAGGTCAACATACCGATTCCTAAGAAACGCAAACTTGGACCAAAGACAGTGGATTGCATCTTTCTAGGATATGCTCCGCGGAGTGTAGGCTATAGATTTTTAGTAGTTAAATCTGAGGTTCCTGATATGCATGTTGATACTATAATGGAATCTCGTGATGCAACATTCTTTGAGAATATGTTTCCTATGAAAGATATGCATAGCACTGCTAGAATTTCTTCTGAAATACTTCCTGAAACTAGTGCATCTAGTGAGAATTTTGAGCAACCACGTGAGGAACAAGTCCTAGAGAAGGATGCCAATGAAGCTCCTACACGGAGTAAGAGACAGAGGGTTGCAAAATCCTTTGGAGATGATTTCATTGTGTACCTTGTGGATGATACTCCCACTTCCATTGCAGAGGCATATGCATCTCCTGATGCAGATGATTGGAAAGAAGCTGTTCATAATGAGATGGACTCGATTCTTTCTAATGGAACTTCGGAACTATCAGAACGACCCCATGGCTGTAAGCCTATGGGTTGCAAGTGGGTGTTCAAGAAGAAGCTAAGGCCTGATGGTACTATTGAAAATTACAAGGCTCGACTTGTAGCAAAAGGCTACACCCAGAGAGAAGGTGAAGATTACTTTGACACCTATTCACCTGTTGCTAGACTGACCACCATTCGAGTACTACTATCCCTGGCTGCCTCTTATGGTCTTATCGTTCATCAAATGGACGTTAAGACATCTTTCCTCAATGGAGAGTTGGAAGAGGAGATCTATATGGATCAGCCTGATGGGTTTGTGGTAAAAGGTGAAGAGAGAAAGGTGTGCAAGTTGTTAAAATCTTTATATGGCCTGAAGCAAGCACCTAAGCAATGGCATGAGAAGTTTGATAAAACATTAACTTTTGTTGGCTTTGTCGTTAATGAGGCTGACAAATGTGTCTACTATCGCCATGGTGGGGGCAAAGGTGTTATATTATGTTTGTACGTGGATGATATCCTTATCTTTGGTACAAACATGAATGTGATAAATGAAGTTAAGTCCTTTCTGTCAAAGAGCTTTGATATGAAAGATCTGGGAGAAGCTGATGTTATTCTGAATATCAAGCTGATTAAGCACGAGAGTGGGATTACTTTGACGCAATCACACTATGTTGAGAAGATCTTGAGCCGTTTCAGTTTCATTGATGGCAAGTCTTCCCCAACACCTTATGATCCTAGTGTGACATTACGGAAAAACAAGAAAGAGCCGAAAGAACAATTGAGATACTCTCAAATCGTTGGCTCACTCATGTACTTAGCTAGCGCGACAAGACCCAACATCTCTTTTGCTGTGAGCAAGTTGAGTAGGTTCATGTCTAACCCGGGTACTGAACATTAGTGTGCACTTGAAAGGGTCATGCGCTATCTATGTGGTACAATGAGTTATGGGATACACTATTCGGGGCATCCAGCGGTGCTCGAAGGATATATTGATGCGAACTGGATCTCGGATGTAGATGAACTCTACGCCACTAGCGGGTATGTATTTACCTTTGGAGGTGGCGCGGTATCATGGAGATCTTGCAAACAAACCATATTGACAAGGTCGACTATGGAAGCAGAACTTGCTGCTTTAGACACAACCACTGTAGAGTCAGAATGGCTGCGTGAACTCTTGATGGACTTGCCGGTGGTTGAGAAACCTATACCGGCCATCCTCTTGAATTGTGATAATCAAACTGTTATTGTCAAAGTGAACAATTCTAAGGATAACGCGAAGTCATCAAGACACGTCAAGAGACGTTTGAAGTCTGTCAGAAAATTGAGAAACTCCGGAGTAATTACTGTTACGTATATTCAAACTGACAAAAACCTGGCAGATCCCTTTACAAAGGGACTATCACGAAACGTGATAGAAAGAGCATCGAGAGAGATGGGTTTGAGACCCATGGATGTTACACAGTAGTGGCAACCCAACCTTTTTGATCGGAGATCCCGTGAATTAGGACCTGGGAAAAACAAGCTAGTGGTGTGACGGAGGAGAGTATTAGACAAACCCTCTCTATGTGAAGATGTACAACTCTCAAAAGCTGTAAGACATGTTGGCAACATGCCTTAATGTGTTTCCGTTGCCTATGATTAGCAAAGATGCTGTCCTACAGAGCATTCTTGAAAGAACACACCTATACGAGTTCTGATTGTTAAACGTCACAATCTATGAGATTTGGGTGATCTCTAGTAAACTCATGAAGAGACCAAGTAGTACGACGCATATGCTACACCCGCGGGGTAGGCTACTTGCAGCCATGTACTAGTTATGACTTTGTGTGAAATCTAAAAGCACCAAACTTGCAATTCAAGGTTCGTCCATTGTTCAAGTTGCTGATAGACGTAGCTCAAGCTTCTAGGCGGAAGTTCAACTTAACAGTCTCTGCTGAAACACTGGTATATAAACAAGTAGCGAGAATTGGCAAATCTTCAAATGGGCATTTGAGACCTGGTGGGGGATTGTTAGAAATAATGAGCTAAATAAATAAGTTCATATAGATTTCAGATTTTTCCTAAATCTCAAAGCCCATGTGCGTGGAAGCCCATGTGTGATTTGGCCCAATTTGGTGCCAGCTCACATATGAGTGGAGTGGGAGCTAAAGTTTAGTCCCACATGAAAAGTTGGAGGAGAGTTACACCACCTTATAAGGTGGAGTGGTTCACCACTTAGTAAAGTGAGTGAGAAGAGGAGAACTTCACGCGCGCTCCTCCTCCGACGACGCCGCCGCTCGCACGCACACCCGCCGTCACGACGCGCGCGCGCGCCGCGGGTTGCGGGAATCTCGCCGAGCCGAGCTTTATTTTTGTAGCTTGAGAAAACTTGTGCGGTTTTGACAGACGTGTCAACAGTTAGCCTATTCGGGTCGCTCCCGGATCGTGGGCTATCTGTAACCGACCCGAACGTGCGCAACATGGGCTTGGTCCACGACGTGTCCTATGCGGGATTCCCGAGCCGCTCTATATAAACTCCAGTGCGGCTTCCACCACGTACATACCGAAAACCAATCTACGGTTTGCCAACCTCTCTGCTTGCGCCGCCACCGTAGTCTACTCCATCCCGCTTGCCGGCGTGCCCCAGCGGACGGGAGAGCAGGTCTCCGGAACCACTCGCCTTTGCGATCCTGTACGGGAGAGGGCGAATAAGGTTTTTGGGAAGCGTCATGCGCGACTGCTTAAGTTCTGCATCACGACTCGTCTTCCATCCAAGTCGGGCGGTGTTGCCTATCGTCGTCTTCGCCGCCGTCTGCTTCGACCAATCTTCCCCAAGGCTACTGCTGTGATTACTGCAATCGAACGGTACGTGCGACGTGCTGCTACCTGGTTATTAATCATGTTCTGCGAGTACATGTTTAGCTGCTGCCTGTTTCCGTTCATCTTGTTGTTTAGTACATCTAATATGTTCGAGTTACATGTGGGAGTAGCTGGTATTGTCATGTTTAATATTCTGGAATTAATCACGGAAACTGTGGCTAATTGTCCAAGACAACATAACATCAACACCCTGTCGTACTCCGCAGAAGCTCTTTGTCTTGGAGTTTCACTCAGTTTTTGTTAGGAACACGAAACGGCTCGTAGACACTCTCCGGGGCTTCGAGGGCCTCCAGAAATGGTGGCAGCAGTACCACTGTGTCGCCCTTGATCAGGTCCAGCTCGATGATCCCACTATTTTGTATATCCCCTAGAGGAACTATAGAATATGGTGCTGCCATAGTTCACGCAGACAACGAACACGGGCTCCTTGCCGCCGAGGAAGTACAAGCATGAGACGTCCTGTTTCCACATGTTCGATCCTAGTGTGTCTACCCGGACGCCCCATGGAACGAACGATCTCCTCGCGAGGAAGCTAGAGGGCTGACCATGTGGATTGCCAAGCTTAGGTGGGTGGAGCATGTCAAGCATGACGTCCAACTCCACCTCCATCTAAGAGACGTCACTCTCTGGCAAACGGCAAATGGGAATGTTGAACAACAACTTACAGCGGATGGCGAAACACGGTTGAAGACACCAACGAACCTGATCTTTTTGTTCCCTAGAATATAGTACTCCCTCCGACCCATATTAGTTGACTTAAATTTGTCTAGATTCGAATGTATCTAGACATGTTTTAGTATTAGATACGTCCGAATCTAGATAAATCCAAGTCAACTAATATGGATCGGAAGAAGTACTAATTAGAAGGGGCGTGCTAGACGTCCCCCGGGGGATAACTCCCCCCGATCCCCCGGGTCGACAGGCCGCCACGTGTCCCCAGAAAACACCCCAATCCCGCTTTTGCTACAAAATCACACATATTTGTTACAACAAATCTCGCTTTTGCTACATGTAGCAAAAACGGTTCGGTCTAAAAAAATATAAAAATAGACTGGATCTCGCCGGAGATCTTCCCGGAGACCTCGCCGGCGAGACTTTCGCCGGAGACTTTCGCCGAAGACCTTGTAGCAAAAACTTTACGCTATTGTAGCAAAACTAGAAAACGTATGTAGCAAAAAAATTCCTATTGTAGCAAATCCAACTTCGCCGGTGACCTCGCCGGAGAAACATCACCGGAGGCTCGTCGGGAAAAACCTCGCCTGAGACTTTGAAGCAAAAAAATTACGCTATTGTAGCAATACCACAAAACAGATGTAGCAAATTTTCTCTCTAATGTAGCAAAAGGAGACATCGCCGGAGACATCGTCGGAGACATCGCCGGAGACATCGCCGGAGACATCGCCGGAGACCTCGTTGCAAAACCATATAAATTGGTTGTAGCAAAAACATTGCACGAAAGTAGCAAAAAATATATGAATACATAGCAAAAAATAATATACTAAGTTAGCAAAACTTCATAGCAAAGACGGATACAAAAGTAGCGACGCCGCCCAACTAGAGTAGCAGACGCTCTAAACTGTGATAGCAACACTAGACACCGTATGTAGCATTGCTGTCACTGGGTCCATGGTTCTATGTTACCGTGTGGTAGCAACGGCCATGGCTGCTCCATCCACAGGAGCACCTCCAAAGTGAAGTCCATCTCCGGCGACAATGGGGAGTAGCACCTCCTGTCGTGGTCTTCCTGCCGTCGGGCGCCTCCGACGGGATCTAGCTTGGTGCGGCGGAGTGCGACGGAGGGTTCGAGGGTACGTGGCGGCAGAGGCCGGGCTCCTGCGGCAGGTTCGAGGGCGCGTGGCGGCGGAGGCCGGGCTCCGGTGGCCTGGCCCAGCCGCGGTGGCGGCTGCCTTCCCCGACGGCGGCGGCGGCGGGTGCCTTCCCCGGCATGGGTACAGGCACGGGCACGGGCGGGATCTAGTTCGGCGGCGGCGGCGGCTCCATCTCCGGCGAGTTTGGTCCAGTGCGCGGCGGCGGCTCCATCTCCGACAAGTCTGGTCCGGTGCGCGGTGGTCTGGTCCGATGGCGGCGGCGGCTCCATCTCCGACGGGAGCATAGGTAGTTGGGGGAGGAGATGCGATGCAGGCCTGATAGTTAGAGAAGAGCCGTGCAGGCCTACTTCACTCGACGTGAGCAGCCAGAGCGTGACAATCGATCCCCCGGCGGATAGGTATCATTTCCCTAATTAGAAGGCCAAGTTTTACCTGTTCTTTTGTAAGGCCAAAAATATCTAGGTGTAGCCACGGGTTCTGGGACGGGCCAAGAAATAGGAGTGCAGTTTTTGTCTAAAAAAAGTCCATTTTTGTCTCAAAGAAATCGGAATGAAGATTGAATGAGGAACAACAAATGAGGAAATGAGTACTACAAAAAAACACTGACTTATGGCCAATTGCAATATCAGTTTAGACTACGAAAAAGGCCCGTGCGTTGCACCGGGATAATGAGAAATAAATTTCTAGATGAAAGAACACAATCCAAATTTTAATTGCTTTGAGTTTTGGAGAAGAAATTTATACTGAAAATTGATAGGAATATTTTTAGTGGCATTGAATCACAAACCCTATGTATTTTTTTTGAATGTTGCACCTCCAAATAATTAAAAGACACGATATGTTTAGTTGAAACGAAAAAATTCAAATAATCAAGACGTGGTGTTTTCTGGGTTGATCCTACATTCCAATAGTCTCCTTTAGCTCCGATTTTATGGTCTAGTGATATGTCTGCTATCTAAAATGCAAATGAATGTACTTAACCGACGGATCAAATTTAGAGCATGGTCGGACAATTCATCATAATAATATGGGCCAATCCTCCTACAAACTGGACAAAGGCTCTGAATATGTATGTGCCAAGGATTTATCTTGTTTGCATTTAATTCACGATGTGTGTTTAAACAAACGCAGCCACACTGATATGTTACACACGCTGCACACCCCACGTGCTGCACGCACGGACGCACGCGAAACCCCACCCAGTGGACACGCCCCGGTCACGCACGCACCCTGAGCCATCGCTACCTATCCCATGTCCCGCACGATCCTCCTTCCCCTCGCTCATTCCCAGAGGCACCGGTGGACCCACCTACCCGATCGATCCCCTCTCTCTGCTTCCGTACGCGACCAAGCGTCTCGCTCGTTCCCATCGCCTCTCTCCAGGACCCCGCCGCCGGGCTCCCTCCTCCCAGCTCTGCCGACTCACTCTCGCCATCTCCGGTCGCCACCACCGAGCGTCATCGCCCTGTTAGCCCCGCTCGACCTCGTTGGCCTCGCGGCGTCCTCGCCTCGTTGCCGCCCTCAGCCCTTCGTCCTCGCCACCAGCGCCGCCGCCTCCTCTTGCGCAAGCTCGTCGCCCGGTGCCTTGCGCGCGTCCTCGTCTTCCTCCTGCAGGCCGTCGCCCTCCTGCGTCTCTGTGACTCGACCAACACGACCTCGCGCCGCCCCGGGCGCGTCCCCGAGCTCGCCCGCCTCTCTTCTTCGTCCCGTGGGCGGCCTCCTCCTCTAGGCCGCCTCCCTCTATCCCCGCGCCTCCTGGAGCTCTGCACCGCCGTGGTGCCGCCGACGTCATCGACCCACCCCGTGCGCCTCTCTGCCGCTCAACTCGAAGTCCGCACCGACAGCCGCCGTCTGTCCCTAGCGACGCACCTCGCCAGTGGGCGCGTCTCTGCCCCGTGTTGCTCTCCTGCAACCACCGCTCACCTCCGCCCGCGTGGCCAGGATGCCGCCCTTGCTGGAGCTCCGACCGGGTCCTTCCCCTTATGTTCCTGTTGCTTCCCAACGGTGAGCTGTACACATCGATACCCGGCCCTGCCCCGTGTTGCTCGCCTGCAACCGCCGCTCACCTCCGCCCACGTAGCCAGGAGGAAATAGAGGAAAAGAACGACGAACCGGTACCGTGGCATTATGGTGTAATATGGGTGTTGGTGGCAGGGCAAAACGGTCCAAAGAAAAGACTGGTTGACTGAAGCGTTCCGTCATTTATTATTAGGTATAGATATAGATATAGATAAACGATGGTTAGACAGTCCCACGAAGGAAAACAGGGGATTACTCCCTAACTAAATTGGTCAAGTTGGACAGAGCCTCATGTTGCTCTCCCTTATTCTGTAATTTAGCAAGGCAAGATCGTCAATACAAAATGCATCGTGACTTGGTTGGATGTTTAAAAAATCTTCTGATTTCGGACCTTCCAAATGTTCCAGGCACTCGACAAACAGGGCATATTCCATCCGCTTTTAGCCTCTTCAATCATACCGCACATGCATGTGTCGTGTGCACAGTACTTCCGATTGTTGGCTGTGTTCCACCCAATTCCCAAGGTGTCCCACCATGTATTACCGAATTCACGTAACGTCGAGTATCGGAGTATCATCGGAATTCGTGAACATGTAATCCCAAGCACATTACAAGCTCAGTGCATGGCTCTCAGTCCTTTACAAGAACATGGTTTGAGTGGCCAACCAAACTACTCACCCTATTGCCATGATATGTATATTATCCTGACAGAAAAGATAGACCAACGTACTACATGTTATATGTTGATCCAAATTCTACAAAGTAAAGACCAACTTCTGATGGAGCGGAGCTAGGCCTGTGATGACCTAGGTTACCACCGCTATATATACTTCTTGTAAGCCGCCGGTTGGGATAAGTTGCATATGTGAAATCCCCGGCGTTGTGTAAGCACTCTCCGTTATAGTGAAGTTTCACTGGCTAGCGTCCGTGGTATTTCCCCTCTCTTTGTTGGAGAGGGTTTTCCACGTTAAATCTGTGTCCCCCTTGCTGCGATTTTATTTTCATTCTTCGTTATTTACTTGTCGCAAAGCTAACAAGTGGTATCAGAGCCCCATGTTCTAATCTAGGGTTTGCGACATGTCGTCATTGAAGTTCGATCTACCACAGCTAGACTACTCCACAAGATTTTGTTTGTGGCAGGTGAAGATGTGGGCGATTCTCGCCCAAACTTCATATCTGGATGATGCGCTGGATGGATTCGGGGAAAAGGATGCTAAGAGCTGGTCTGACGAAGAGAAGCGGAAGGACCGTAAGGCTTTTTCTATGATTCAACTTCATCTATCCAATAATATTTTACAGGAAGTCTTGATAGAGAAATCTACTGCTGCCCTTTGGGGGAAACTGGAATCGATCTGCATGTCAAAGGATCTAACCAGTAAGATGCATGTGAAGATAAAATTGTTCTCGCATAGATTGCAGGAAGGTGGATCGGTAATGAATCACTTATCTCTTTTTATAGAGATTATTTCTGATTTGCAATATATGGAAGTAAAATATGATGATGAGGATCTACCCCTATTACTCTTATGCTCGCTGCCTAGTTCTTATACCCACTTTCGTGATACAATGTTGTTGAGCTGTGATAAGATAAACCTTGATGAAGTACAAGATGCCCTCAAACAGAGGGAAAAGATGAAATCTATGGTGTAGGAAGATGTGGCGTCTTCCAAGGCTGAAGCTCTGCAGGTTCGTGGCAGGACCGAGCAGAGATTTAACAACCATGACAACCGAGATAAGAGCAAAGACGGTAGAAGTCGTTCAAAGTCCAAGGGAAAGGACAAGTTCTGCAGGTATTGTAAGAAATATAATCATATTATTGATGATTGTTGGAAGCTGCAGAATAAGGAGAAAAGGAACGGTACTTACCAACCGAAAGATAAGGATCAAGGTAATGGTAAGGCTGTTGTTGTTTCTAGTGATAGTTCTGACGGTGAATGTTTAGCCGTTTTTGCTGCTTGTACTTCTCGTGATGATGAATGGATACTTGATACTGTATGTTCGTTTCATATTTGTTGTAACAAAGATTGGTTTAGTTCATATGAGTCTGTGCAGACTGGAGATTTTGTACGTGTGGGGAATGACAACCAGAGTTGGATCTGTTAAGATCAGGACACATGATGGTGTGACACGTACGTTGACTAAGGTGAAGCACATACCAAGCATGGCCAGAAATTTGATCTCCATGAGTACCATGGACATTGATGGATACAAGTACGCCGGTGGGCGTAGATTGTTAAAGGTATCAAAAGGTTCTCTTATTCACATGATAGGTGATATAAATTCCGCTAAGTTATATGTCTTAGAGGTAGCACTTTGCCTGGTATTGCTGCTGCTGTTACTTCTAATGATTCTGATGATTGTGGTAAAACAAATATGTGGCATATGCGTCATGGGCATATGAGTGAACATGGCATGGCAGAATTGGTTAAGAGAGTGATGATTGATGGTTGCAACTTGGGTAAGTTTGAGTTTTGTGAGCACTGTGTTTTTGGTAAGCATAAAAGAGTTAAATTCAATGCTTCCGTTCATACCACCAAAGGCATTTTAGATTATGTGCATGCTGATGTTTGGGGGGCCTTCCCGTAAGACATCTATTGGTGGTGCTAATTACATGCTTACTATCATTGATGACTACTCAAGAAAAGTGTGGCCATATTTTCTGAAACATAAATCTGATGTTTTTGATGCTTTTAAGAAGTGGAAAGTTATGGTAGAAAAGCAAACTGAAAAGAAGGTAAAGGTACTACGTACTGATAATGGTATGGAATTCTGTTCTAATTAGTTTCAGGAGTTTTGCAGTATGATGGTATGATCAGGCACCACACCATCCCTTAACACTCCTCAACAGAATGGCGTGGCTGAGCGCATGAACAGAACCATCATCTCGAGGGCTCGCAGTATGTTGTCCAATGCAGGTATGCATAGACGTTTCTGGGCTGAACCAACCAACACAGCGTGTTACCTCATCAACAGGTCACCTTCTATTCCACTTGAGAAGAAAACTCCCATTGAGGTATGGTCAGGTTCGCCTGCTGATTATTCATAGTTGAGAGTTTTTGGTTGCACTGCTTATGCTCATGTTGATAATGGAAAGTTAGAGCCTAGAGCTGTCAAGTGCATATTCCTTGGTTATGGTTCAGGAGTTAAGGCATATAAACTTGTTGGGTTTGCGGCATAGAAAACAAAAAATTTCCTACGATGGGAACTATACGCCAAGATCTATCTACTAGATATAAGCAACGGGTGGATATACATCCATAGAGAACTTACCCTCGAAGACAACAAAGCTTTGTTAACGAGTTGGAACTCGTGGATGATGTAGTCGTACACTTGCCGATCTCAAGATCGTGATGAAGTACAGCAGGTCCGGCTCCAGCACGTCCTTCAGATCCAGCTCCAGCAAGTCCAGCACCACCAAGTCTAGAACCGCAAAGCAGTGGTGCATCCGTGATCGCACACACGTCCGGTACCCCGACAACCTCCGTCCCTCGCTCCAGCAAAGCAGCGAAAGCAGCAACTCCTTTCCAGATAAAGCCACCGGGAACATGTATCTCGCTAATCCGAGACCATGGGGAATAACTAGAGGGGGAGAGAGATCCTTCACGAGGAGGTGTGAGTATGAAGGTGTGAGAGGGGGGCCATTTGTAGGAGGAGGGGAGGGTACCCCTCCCATGGCCGGTGCCCATGGAGGATGTCCCTTCACCTCCCCCATTCATGTGGTGCTAACTCCCTCCACATAAATTTGCCCCTTCACATTCTCTTTTAAAGTCCCCACTTTAAATGCATTAAATTTCTCCAAATTTAATGCTTTCTCATTTAATAAAACTCTTTTATTAATTTTATTCAGAATTTTGTTAATTACTTTAATTAACAAACATTCACATAAAACCCCTTGCAACATTTCAATATTACACGCAGAACCAATTTCAGCAATTTCACCCGAAACGGTTTCGGTGTCTATTGAAATAATTCCAGCGCTTTCTTAAATATTTATCTGAAACATATTTGCTCCAAATGGTGTCGGTATCCCTTAAGTGTGTCACCCTACAGTTCGCGAATAATGCAGACATGATCGAGACCCCTCTCAAATCAATAATCAGAAGCGGGACCTGGAGATCCATACTGACTCCTACACATTCAACGATGACTTCTGTGATCGTGAGAACCTTTAATGCTAGTAACTAAATCCCTTTGTCTCGCGATATATTACATGTCCGAGATTCGATCATTGGCATCCAAATACCTAGTTTGATCTCGTTACTGACATGCACTCTTTTCTCGTTCCCGTGATGTAACATTCTAGTGATCTCATCACTTGCTTGCAAGCTATCTTAATGTGATATCACCGAGAGGGCCCAGAGTATATCTATCCGTCATCGGGATGAAAAAATCCCACTCTTGATCCATGAGCCTCAACATAACACCTTCGTAGCACTGAACCCACCTTTATAGTCACCCTATTACGGTGTGACGTTTGATGTTATCAAGATATTCTTCCGGTATTAGCAATTAACATGATCTCATGGTCTAAGGACTAAGATTACTTCATATGATGTTATACCAATCTAAACATAATGACTCTGATCGTAATGCTATACTTCAGATGAATGTTCATCACATCATTCCACCAATGTTGTGACCTCGTTATTAACAACATCCAATGTCCATGATCAGGAAACCTTGATCATCTTGTTAATCAACGAGCTAGTTTGATGAGAGGCATTACTAGGAACTTTGTATTTTGTTTATTAAACACACATGTATTAACGTTTCCAATTAATACAATTATAGCATGCAAAATAAACATTTATCATAAACATGGAATAAGATAATAACCACTTTATTTTTGCCTCTCGGGCATATTCCCTCCAGTCTCCCACTTGCACTAGAGTAAATAATCTAGTTTGAAAAACTTTGCGTATTGAACACCTATGGCTTTCTGGTGTTGCATATATGCGATTGCTAGTGGTTAACATAATCTCCAGATCTGACAGTTTCAGGTCCGTGTGTATTTGCATGTCTTTGCGTCTCTACGCATCACTAATTCTCAAATGAGATGGAATTGTATAAATTTGGTCCTTTGGTGAGACCTTTAGTTTTATCGGGTTAAAATATGTTGATATTATTGTCATACAATATATCTTTATAGTATTAGCCCACTTTGAACCACACCTAGTTTGATAACAAACTACTTAACACAAATGCCCTCCTTTGTTACTACTATAGCAGTCATATACTTAGCCTTTTGTTGTAGTATCCGTCACAATGTCTCAACTTTGGAACTCATCCAAATCCATCATGGAACATCCTTTCCATTACATTGTACCACCCATAGTCTAAATTGAGATAAATTTAATTTTTATCTTGTGACAAAACTAGTATCAATGTAACACTTTACAATGAACTACCTTTAACTATTTGTCACTTATACATGATATATTCTTAGTTCTTCCAAAGCTCATAAGAATATCTTTACTATTGTCCAATGATCATCTTATGAATCATTCTGGTATGTGCTCATAACATTCAGAGCATAGGACATTCTAGATATATACATATCATGGTATAATCGATCAAAATCTTCATGTGATTTTACTCACCAAGTGTTGAAACACTTGAATCTTGATACAATCTTTTCCATGCAGCAAGAACCTTTTTTGTTGTTTCCATATTGAACCATTTCAATATCTCATATATGTATGTCTGGCACAACCATATTAGCGCCTCAATCTATCCATATAGATATTGATGCCAAATATTCCGGTTTTGCCCAAGTCTTTCATCGAAATCTTATTTTAATGAAATTCTTAACTTGTGTCAATACAATATACATCATTTACAATCAACAATATGTTCTCTATATAATGTATTAGAAATATGTCTCAGCGCTCCCACTTAATTCTTGCAAATGCAAGCATCTTCATCATCTCTGATGAAATTAAACTCCTTTAACATTTTCATCATGGTGAAGATTCCAACTCCGCTATGCTGACTTCAACTATTGAAGTTTGCTGCCCTTTTAGCACCCTTTGAATTAACAAAACCCTTCGGACCATGTCTTGTACACGTCCTAGGTAACCATTCTATTAGAAGAACATTGTTTTGTTTGTTCAACTACCATACATCAAATTATATGTAGTGGTTGCTATATTAATCCATCAAGACTAAATACCGCTATGAAAGATCAAATCTTGTCATAGTCAACTCCTTGAACATTGTCGTAAACTTCTTTCCGACATGTCGACTATTTCATAGATGTTAAACATCCATGTCTATTTCTTTATAGATCCAAACACAACCGATAGGCTTCACGCCTTTCCGGAGGGTCTTCCAAGTTCAGAAACTTGATTTCTTGTGTATGGATACTATCACGGATTCTATGACTTCTAGTCATTTTATGGAGTCAGGGCCCATCATCGCTTCTTTGCATGTAGTCGGTTCATCATTGTCAAAACAATAACGACTTGCTTTTCAAATCACACTATTTGATTGTTACCGACCCACACGGTTCAATAGGAACTCTAATCTCTGAGATCACAACCTTTGTAATTACGGGAGCCATGAGCATTGTGGCCGCCACCGGGACACTTTCCGGCGATGCGCTACTTAGAACATATAGCTAAGGTTCAACAACCTTATCAAGTTCTATTGTCCTCCCACTTAACTTTTCGCAAAAAAATCCTTCTCAAGAAACTTGACGTTCCAAGTAACAAACTCTTTTGTCCTCGGTGTTATGGAGAAATTCCCAACAAATTCTTTGGGATAACCTACAAAGACGTGCTTATCCGACATTGGTTGTAAACATTTTACTTATGCATGCATACCAAAATTTAAGAAAAGACAATTCGGGTTTTATCCCAAACCATAACTTATATGGTGTCATTTCAACGGATCACGATGGTGCTCTTTTCAGTGTAAAAGCGGTAGTCTCTAAAGCTTCAATCCTTAAAACATAATGGCAGTTTTATAAATGGCACCTTTGATCTTACCATGTCAAACATGGTTTGATTTCATCTCTCGAATATGCCATACTTCTATGGTTATTCGGGAAACACAAATCATGGAACAATTCCTCAAATCTTAGGTGTTTTGCTAAACATGTAACTCAAATATCTTCCTTTATGATCAAATCATAAACTCTTTATTTTCTTGTTACAATGATTTTTCACTTCATCTGGAAAGTGTTTGAACAATTTTCAAATGTTTCATACATCTTCCTTATTAAGTAAATATATAAATATATTCACTCAAATTTCTGAAGAAAGCATATGAAGCAAAAAGATCCATCGCATATGGCTACACATAATGGACTATGCACATCAGCATGTACAATTTCCAATAAGTTAGTCATCCGTTCCTCTTTGGCCTATGAACAGAGTTTCAATTATCTCGAGGAAAGTCTCACAAGCGTCAATTGATCAAAATCAAAGACTCCAAAAATCCATCAACATGGATTTTCTTCATGTTTTCTTTCCATCATAATTTAGACAGTGATGTCACTTCATAAGTGATCTTTCAATCATTTGTCTTGCGACATTTTAGCAATAGTGTTTATGGATGTGATTTCTCCCACTAGACTTGTAAAAGTTCATCCATCCTTTATGGAATACGGTAATTATTTGAACAACCATTGTTCTCATAATACCGGAACAAAATAACAATTATTAAAACAAATCTTGAAGGCTAGTTTTGACGACAATGAAAAACACAATAACACTTTATTTTTTCGATGAACATCATCACTTATTCTCTTGCTAGTTACTTAGGCCATTGCAGTTCATGAATTGTGTTGTCCTGTATGACACTTCATACCAACCAATTTGGTATCCAATACCTCAGAACCACATTGTTTAACAAGCAAGGAATACAGCCATAACATGTATATCTTCTATATACCTAAGTTGGACATTTCCAACCTTTTCTTTTCTGCCAAATATTTTATAGATTCTCTTTCAACAATTCCTTTTCTTTTAAAAGAATCTATCAGCATCAATAGTGGTGTCATTCACATGACACATAGTACAAAGTGTATATAGTCAAATACGAATACCTTTGAACTTACACTTTGAAGTGGATCACCATCATCAAATGTTTGGTGTTCTTTCAAAAATCCATTCTTTAGTAATCTATTAGTGTATTAAACATTTTACTTACATCTTCTATTCATACTTATCATGACAACTTTCATGATCAAGCTACTATAGCCTGTAAGGAAGAATCGCGAGTATAATGTTAGTTCCCAAAACCTTTTTGGGAGATCCGGATGCTTAGCATCTCCATCCTTCACAAATTCTCATACAATATGAGAACATGTATTTTGCTAAATTATACTCTATCATAATGCAACCAAAAACATTGTTTTAGATATCACAATATCTTTCAGACATGATGGTTTCTGAAACAATTTTCAGCTCCTATATAATCTTGATATTAAAACAACTTTTGAATATCAATAATCATGGAGGCAAACATGATACTTTAGATACTAACATTGGAATTCTTACTCTTGATTTAATACTACTTATTAAACTTCATGGAGTAAATAGAGTTTGCTGAAATTTTGCAATAGGACTTACAAACTTTAAATTGACATTCAAAACAGTACGATACCAGTTCGTAAAGTAAATATTCAGAATTCTATAGTTCTTTTATCTCAATTAAAACTAAGCATAAGGTAGTGAAAAAACGCCAATGACTACAACAAATTATGCATATTCACTTCAATTTAGTTTATGACAAATTAGTTCGACTAATCCAAATTAGAAATGAACTCCCACTCAAAAACGACATCCCTCGTGCCTTTTTGGTGATTACATGAACCAAATCCACTACACCAAGTCCGACCATCACGTGAGTCGATGTAGCTTCAAAGGCGAGCATCAATATGGGCATCACATCAACTATATGACTCATGCTTAACCTTTCGGTCCGTGTTCCGAGGCCATGTCTGTACATGCTAGGCTCGCCAAGTAAGAACCTTAGTATTTGCGTGTGTAAAACGTTCTTACACCCGTTATATGAAAGCGTAGAGTCGAGTACACCCGATCATCACGTGATGTCTCGAAACACGATCCACAAAAAAGTGCATACTTAAGGAAGAACACATTTTATCTTGATATCTAAATGAGGGATCATCTTAAAATGCTACTAAAATGCCAATCTAGCAATATAAGATGCGAACATCTAATGTGTAAAGTGAGATGATATGGTCCATGCATTTGATCTCTATCATATGCATCATGGTATGATCTCTATCATTCTTTGTGTGTAAGGCCAACGTCTATGGAACTTACACGTTAAGTGTGTTGTAAGAGTATCTATCATACATCTACTTACAACAATACCATATCAAGACACTAGCCCAGCAACAATCTAAACTAGACACCTCTAATTTATCCATTGCAAGTTTTACGTGGCTTAGGGCTTTCGAAGATAGAACTGTTCTTACCTACGAACATGGTACCACAACGAGGATAACCAAGTTATTAGCAACTCGCTGTAAATCAGCTATTGACTATAGTAGGAGAGACAGACACCTGCCAACCACTTATGCAAAACTAGTTGCATGTCAGTCGTGGAAGTGGTCTCATGTACGATGACATGTAAGGTTGGTCCGGGCCGCTTCATCCCTCTATGCCACCAATATCCAAAATACATAGAAGATGCAATAACATGATCATCATCGCCCACATATAAACATATGTGTACTACCCATGCAAAGCACCTACGAATAGATTAGGCTCTGATACCACTATTGGGTTCGCAGCATAGAAAACAAAAAATTTCCTACGATGGGAACTATACGCCAAGATCTATCTACTAGGTACAAAGCAACGGGTGGACATACATCCAACGAGAACTTACCCTCGAAGACAACGAGTTTTGTTAACGAGTAGGAACTCGTGGTTGATGTAGTCGTACACTTGCCGATCTCAAGATCGTGAGGAAATCTGAGCGCCGCAACTCAGCAGCGCATCCGTACTCGCACACACGTTCAAGCCACCGGACAACCTCCACCTCCTCGCTCCAGCGATCTAGCGGAAGCAGCAACTCCTTCTAGACGAAATGCCACCGGGAACATGTATCTCGCTAATCCGAGACCATGGGGGAATAATTCTAGATGGGGAGAGAGATCCTTCACAAGGAGGTGTGAGGATGAAGGAGGGAGTGGGTGGCCTTTTATAGGAGGAGGGGGTGCCCCTCCTCTCCATGGCCGGCGCATGGGGGGTGACCCCTCACCTCCCCCATTCATGTGGTGGTAACCCCTCCACATTAAAATTCCACTTCACATTCCCTTTTAAAGTCTCCACTTTAAATGCATTAAAAATCTCCAAGTTTAATGCTCTCTCATTTAATAAAACTCTTTTATTAAATTTATTCAGAATTTTGTTAAAAATCTCCAAGTCAGGATGCGGGTCGGCAATGGATCAAAAGTTGATGTGATCGCCATCGGGGCGCTACCTCTCCATATGCCATCGGGATTAGTTATATGTCGTGGTGGTGTCACGGCAGATGCCATGGATAGGCTAAAGGTGGGGACTAATACACAGTAGGGGAATCCAGGGAGGGATAGCGGAGTGATTCTCCACACAGATGTTTGTATAGCTTTTTTTGAAGAATACAAGTGCTCCTTGAGCTGTATTAGAGAGAGGAGGAAGAAGGAGTTCTCTTACTCTCACCCACAGATCACCACTAAAACCCTAGCCAAAACATAATAGCAGAAAAACCCAACCCCTTCTACAGACGCCCCAGCCCCCCCTTTTATAGAGGAGGCTCGGTTTCTGCCTAGGGCATACGTGGAGGCATATTCCTAAGAATATGCCTCCTCCCAAAGTGGTAAGCCGACCGGGGTGCTTTTTCCCCCGCGTCACACACGCTTTAGCTACGTGAGCCTCTGCGGCGCCCGCGTCAGCCGACATGGGCGTCGTCCCCCCTGTCGGCCATGACCTGGCGGTCCTGCTCTTGTCTGCTTCGCTCATGCAGTGCGTACCGGGCCCTCTTTTTGACCAGCAAGATTCCTTCCTTCTCCTAGAAGCCAAACATGACCCGGATCACAGCTGATCCGGGCACCCCTGTTCCTGCATACAAGTAAACATATACTTCCGACTTACTGCTTAAGTTGGTTGAGACTTAGTTAGGCGAACACCCCCTGGTCCGGGTTACTCCGTGATTCAGCCTGCCTTGAGGTGACCCAGCCAGCATCTGCTTTGGCATTACCGAACCTCGGATAACTCGGCCTTTATACCCCGGCGTGACCCTACCCGGGGGTATCCCCCCAACATTAGTCCCCAAAGCTGGTGCGGTCTTAACTGCCTTGTGTAGCATCCCAATTGTCTAACCATTGTAATGCTACTTGGTCTAGTAATATAATGGCTACTCCTTACAGATAATTGTGGCATCATAATTATATCATGCTCATGTCATCATGCCACCTTGCATTTGAGCATCATATAAAACCCTTTTCCATTTGGTTCTTCTCTCATACACATTATTAATTGTATTTGGTTCTTGATACATTGTATTTGAATCTTGATTAATGCTTGATGCCCAAATTGAGTTGGGGGCATATCTTTTATTTCAACTCCACCACCTTTCTTTGTCACCACCTTATTATTCCACCATCCTAATTACCCATGGGCTTTTATTTATTTTTGGCATTTAATCTAGCTCATGTGGGTTAGTGTGGATCCAATCCCTTTTTCTTTTGCTTGGCCTTTATTCCACATTTTGGTAATGCATGGGATCATGCCATGTTATAATATTATTGTTTTCACAAGAATAAAACATGGCATTAATTATTTTTGCATGGGCCATGCAAGAGTACCACCACCTTTAGCCCATTTGTTTTCTCTTTGTTTTAGTGGTTCTTTCTTTGTGGAATCATCCCCATCTCTTTCCACCATCCCCATGTTCCCCAACAAAACCCTTTCTCCCTTCATGTATGATCATGAGGGATTTTTCTCTTTGATTTTTTAGCACCCTCTTCCTTTCTCTCTCTCTCTCTCTCTCTTGTATTTTCTCTTCACCAACAACTTGTGCTCAACCACTAAGCCTCACCTCACTCCTTAGCCACCTCTTTTCCCTTTTAAATCAAATTGCAAAAACTTCCAAAAAGGTTAATTTTGGGCTTGTTTAAATCTGCAACAAAACAAAGACAAAACAATTAATTTAAATAAATAAAAGAAAGCAAAACTAAGAGAAGAGCCTTACCTGCAGCCCAGCAGCAGTGCTAGTGCAGCGGCCCAACGACACAGCCCTCTCCCGGCCCATTTCCCCAGCCGCGGCCCAACCTTCCTCCCCAGCCCGTACCGGTTCGAGCTAGGCCGACGCCACACCCCCATGTTCCTCTTCTTCCCTCGTCTGACGCCGTCTCGCCTCGCTCCCTCTCGGCCGAAGACGAAAAGCGACAGCCGGGCAAGTCCCCGTCCACCTCCGTCTTCCTCGTCACACCGCTCCCCACCAGCCTCCCTCCTTATCCCCAAGCGAGACCCCCTCGAACCCTAGTTCTATTTTTCCCTTCCTACTTCTTCTTCCCTGCCACCGGCTCTGTACCGCAAGGCCGCCTTGACCAGCCACCGGAGGAGTTGAGCCGCGGGATCGGGTCCTCGTCTTCCTCTGCGTCGAAGCACCTCGCCAGGGAGGAGCAAACGCCGCTATGAGCTACCCCGGCTAGCCCCTCGTCTAGCTCGGCTGAACCCGCCCCTGTCGCCAGCGTCACCCCGGCCGCCATTCCTCGTGTCTCTTCGGGAATCCAGCGAGGTGAGCTCCCCGTCGTCTTTCCGCTCTCACTGTGCCTGGTGCACCCCGAATCGCGCCGCCGCCAGGAGCCCACGCCGCGCGCGCTGCCGCGACTATGGCAGAGGCAGCCGGTCGTGTTCTTGCCCGATATTCCCCGCAGCACGCCGAACCCTACGGCCCTCCTTGGACTAATCGTCCTTGACCAATCATGTAGCCCGTGATGCCCTTTACAACTTCGGTTTTAGCGCCAACGCGTTTCGTGTCCCCGTTCGGCCGCTTCCATCACCCAAAGATGGCCGGAATTGCCGCGCCGCGCTGTCGCTCTTCCTCGTCAGATTCGTCAGGCCAGTGCCGCCGCTAGCAGTTTGCGATTAGGTCCCCCAGTTTTCGTCTTCCCCAACCCGTGGTACCTCGTGGCCCACTGGTCAGCCCCCTGAGTTTTTGCAGATAAGCCCTCCAGCTCTCTAAACACTCAACCCGCACTCCCCACCGCTGCCTCTATCATGTGGGCCCCTTTTTCCCCATTGGGCCCGGACGTCAGACTCCTGGGCTAGCCTCTGTGCCGGTGTAAAAAAGCCTTTTCGCCGCGCCGTTTCACCTAGTCAGGCCGGACCCACTCGTCAGTGCCTGGGGCTGGGTCTGACTAAGTATAAAATGTTTTTAGCTATTCTGTTTTTAATTAAACTTTCCAGAAATTGTTTAAATTCAAATTCAAATCAGATTTTAAATAACTTTTAAATTATAAATCCAAATAATACAAATGATATATGTTTTTGAATCAGAAAAATGTAAGGAATTCAAACATGCTATTCAAAATAATGTTTGAGCACTTTAAAATTTCGAGATAATTAAAATTACAATAAAATACCCTATTTCTTAATAAATTAATAAGTTTAAATCTATAACTCCAAATTGGGCAAATAATATGTCTAAATCGATCAGCGCGACGAGCCCGTTCCATCTATGCATTCCTTGTTCCGAATGGAAGCATGCATCATGTCATTATTACAATTCAGAACTGTTTATGGTAATAAAATTGGACTAAATAAATAATAAAATGCTGTATTCTTGTACCCCACACCTCACCATGCCATGCTACTTTAATGCCATGTAAATTGTGCATCATTCATCATGGCATGCTTGTTTGCTTGTCGCATTTTAATTCATATGCTTATGCACTTTATTTATATTGGCCCTTGTTTGTTTGGTTCTTCTTCGAATAGACGCCTAACAGGCGAATTACCCGGAATCACAGGAGTACTACCCAGATCCATCTCTCGCTTCAACTGAGCTGCGAGGCAAGGACTACCACATGCTTGCATACATATAGTACCTATTGCCTCTATCTTATTCTTGCATCATTGAGTCGCGATTGCATTAAATTGAATCCCAAGTACTGCATAGCCTTACTTTCAAACCCCACCGAAGCTTGTTCCTCCATCCCATGAGCCATTACCACAGGAGTTGTTTGAGCCATGCGAGTCGTAGAAAAGCATGTGTAGGGTATGTGAGTGTTTGATGAATAATGAGGTACCTAAACAACACAAGCTGAGTAGTAATGGGATAACTAATGAAAGAGGCACCGGTGAGCAATATCTGCTATTTGGTTTTTCATGCTCACTTGTGTCCCGTAGGACCCCGAGTACTTGATTCCTGTTCCTTGACTATTCACACTATCCACATCCGGGAGGCCTTATGGACCCCCCTGAGCCAGAGCTTGGTTCATTCTTATTTCTTGAGGCCACAAAGTAGTTTGGGGCTTATTTCTTTGGAGCTTGGTTCATTCTTACTATCCTGTACTTATGCCATGCTTTACTGTTTATTTAAGATTGTGCGTGGAGCACCTGTACTGTTTTGGATGCGGAGTGTTTTCGCGGTATCGACAAGCCCAGTCACACTTTCAGGTTCCCAGTCGTTTACAGCCATTGACGCAAACCTTGGGTCCGTCTCGGAGCTGGCCAACTTCGTTGCGGGTAGCTTAATGGGGTGGCCCCCTGAAATATTTCTGAACCCTGTGATCGCTTTGTCGTGAATGCCTCGTTGGGTTTTGATTTGGTTTTTCCGAGGTTGATCGAGTGTGTGTTGCTATTTGTGCACCCCTGCAGGGTAAATCTTTCTGAAAGCCGTGTCCGCGGTTATGGACGACTTGGAGCACAGTTTCTCGATCATAGACAAGTATAACTAAAGTACCGCTTTTAATTTGACTAAGTACTTGACTAGTAAATAGTGCAATACTCATGGAAGGGTTAATAAAACTGCCAACGGATGAGGGTTGTTCGTCCGCTTCCTCGTTCGTAAGCGAGGAGGAGGATGGATCTGTTAATTATACTGTTATAACTGTTGTTCTTAATTAACGGACATCCGTCTATCATTGGTTAGGCGGATGGTTAGCGAGTATCTATAGACTTGTTAGATATCATCTTTTGCTACAATTGCGTCACCCCAGGTTGTGTCCCCTTTAGTGGCATAAAGACTTGCTGAGTACCCCTAGGGTCTCACACGATAAATTGTTTGATTCAGATGAACAGGTGTACCCGCAAAATGGATACTGGGTGGAGGAGACAGATGATGTTGGCAACGATCATCCGGTGTAGAGATTCCGGGAACGGGGATCCGTGAGATCTGTGGGCGGGATGTGTTTATTTATGTGGTATCTTATGCCGATTTGCTTCTTATCCGTACTCGGACTTTGTTTTCCGCTTCCGCCTGGTACTCTGATGTGTGATGTATGAGGAGCTATCCTAAAATATTATCTCTATCTAGGATATTTGAATCTTGCCGTATGGCGTTGCAATATTTCTATTTCTTTTAGATGGAATGGCTCTGAGAACTGTTGTATGTGGCTTGCATACATACTCACTTGTGTATGTAGTTGATCCCTTCGCCTGCCGATTACGCCGCTCGTTCTTGTCCCGATGCTCTGAAAGTGGTTAGGACGGCCGAAAGGTCTACCGTGAGTGGCCCCGGGCCCCACCGTACTATTTTAACCACTTTCGCTCATCTAGGCATGCAACTAAGAGCGTAATTCACCGAGGTAGTTACACCTTGGCCGCTAAGGCCGCATCAGGTTCAATTCTGTGCTCCGTTCGTTATTGCCGAGTTACCTCTTTACCTCGAATTATATGGATTTACGTTCCCTTCGCACATTCCAAGTTTTCACTTGCCGGCCGGGTTACCACTTTGACTCGGACCTCCTAGTTTTATTTTCCCTCCGCACATTCCAAGTTTTCACTTGTCGGTCGGGTTACCACAGTTTCATCCGGGTCTTGTTTCCTTCTCTTGTACGCTAACCCATGTGAAGGGTAATCATTATGTCGTCTTATTTTAAGGGCATGCACAGTAACCGCCGCAGTAATTGTCAGTTATCACTGTGCGCGGGTGATGTCATGCCTGCCTCCTCGTTTATCGCATCACGGTGTCACGTCATGGCATATTCTCCGCTCTATGGCCCTCTTTGTGGCTCCCCACTGATTGGTCCGAGCGGGCGATACACGACCATAGCGTGTGGCCGATCCGTAGGACATGATCCCACTCACCGCCCGAGGGCGTGGTTAAATAGCGGAGGGGCGCATTCCTTAGGATTTTTCTCCTTCTGCGCCCCTCTGCCTGTTGCTCTTCTTGTTCGTCTTCCTCGCGACCGCGCCGCCGCCAGTGCTCCAAATAGCAGCGTCGCCGCCACGCTTTTCCCTCGCATTTCTGCGCCGCCGCCATCGTTACGCAGCTCCTTCGCCACGGGTCGTCGACAATCCCGGCCTCTGCCCCTGCCGCCACTAACGCCAGCGAGGGCAGCGAAGATCTGATGACTGAAGAGGAGCTCATCGTTGCTGAGCAGGAGATGGAGGAGGACGCCGCGGCGGCAGACCGCGGTGCGTGGGCCGGGTCCTGGGTCTGCGAAGACGACCTGGACTGGCTCTACCGCACCAGGCGCATCCCCGCCGGCGTTGCGGCTCGCCTCGCCTCCTCCGAACTGGCCCCCTCACCCAATCCGGGTGAATACGTCGTCTTCTTGTCCCACTTCCAACGGGGCTTCGGGTTGCCGGTGAGCGATTTTTTCCAGGATTGGCTCAGTACATACCAGCTCCAGCCGCACCATCTTCCAGCCAACGCTATCACTTCTCTCTCTGCCTTTGCTTCTACGATCGAAGGCTACGCCGGACTGTGGCCCATGAAGGAGCTATGGATCCGGTTCTTCGGCCTCCATCGCAATGTCATCCCCAACATCCACGCTGATCCGGAGGACAAACAACTCACTCAATTCAGAGTGGCTTCCATTTCACCCCGGAGGTTTTCTGTTTTCCCCCGGGTCACTGGGTTAGAGTCCTGCAAAGGATGGGCCCGGACCTTCTTCTATGTCCGGAATACGGGCACTGAAGACTTGATCCGGTTGCTCCCCTATACTCCGGGTCCACCTAACCCGGATCTGTGGGATGAGATCCCCAAGAAGCCCACTGCCTTGGCCAATCAGGTCAACAAGATGTTCGCGGAGCTGAAGAAGCTCGGGCTGCGCAACGAGGACGCCATGATCACTTTCGTGTGCAACCGGATTTCCCCCCTCCAGAAGCACACCCACAAGGTGTGCCACATGAGCTTCGGCCGCGACACCAACCGGACCTCATCCTTCGAGCTGAGCAACACAGAGATCTATCGCCGGGTTAAGGCTCTTTTCACCACCCACAAGGACTTCTCCTCCGAGTGGACTTGGGGAATGGAGCATTACTGCCGTGATAGGCTTTCTCCCGTGGTAAGTTTCATGTTGCGAACTTACCCCGGACCAATTATATGTCAGTTATTGTTGCATTTTTGACTCTTTTGTTCATTCCTTTCCTCAGCAATTTCTCCAGCAGACCATCGAGGACGTCACCGATCCGAGCCTTAAGTGGGCGCCGGACCGGGAGACTCCGGATGAGGAGGAGACGGACCAGGAGATGTTCCTCCCGATGACCGACGCCACGAAACGACCCACGGGTAAATCCTCTTCCATTAGAGATTGGCCCGATGATGAAGATGACTCGGATGTCGAGGTGATTGAACCTGTTGAGGCCGTCCCCCTTTCTTTTGCTTTTCCGCCATCAGCTCACCCCAATGGTCACATCCACGAGGATCCTCCCCTCGCTACGGGCGAACCTGTTCCGGTGGCTCCGAAGAAGAAGCGCGGGGCTGCTTCAAGTTCGTCCTCCGGACCTTCTCAGCCCGCTAAAAGGTGAAAGAAATCCGGGGACAAGACTGCCTCCAAGCCAGCAGGCAAGGCCCCAGCACGAAGGGCTCAGAAACCCAAGGAGGCCCAAACCTCGGATGCGTAAGTTGTTTTGCCTTCTGTAACTTGCTCTCCCTTGCATCGTTGTGATTTCTCTTCTAACATTATTTTATTTTGCAGGGCTCCGGTGGAGGTCCCTCAAAGTGGATCGAGCATCTCTTCACCTCTCCGACCTAGCCCTTCTCCCCGCCGCGACGACGAGTCACGTCCGCTGAGCCCTATTCCAGAGGTTAAGTTCCACTTGGCCCAGATTTTAGTACACTTCGAATATGCATCGAGCTAACTTGTGTTTCTGTATCCTATTCAGGTGACCACCAATCGTCGGAGTGCGGAATTCCAACGCTTGTTGGATACCCACAAGATGCTACGCGCCAAGCAGGCCGCACTTATCGCGGAATACGAGAAGAGGGGTAAATTCTTACTTATCACTTCTTCCTTTCTCTTCATCTTCCTTTGCCGAACTAATCTCATCATTCGGTTTCCCCAGCTGGGGTGGAGGCTGAGAACATTATTATGCAAAAAAATCTGGAGCAGATCAAGGGTAAGTCATTTCTGTCTGACCTTGCCGTGCTTTCTACTTGTTTTTCTCCTTGGCTCGGCCAACATTCATACCTCGGCTCTGCCGGGCCAACACACTATTTCAGCATCGCTTGAAGATAGTGTGCCCGTGCCTGATATGATGCTGCATTTTCTCGAACAAGTAGGGCAGCACCAAGCCGAGCTTAAGAAGAAAGATGACGAGCTCGCCCTCCTCCGGACCAAGGACGATGAGATTTCTAGGCTCAAGGCTGAGATGGAGAAGATGAAGGCCGAGCACCAATCCGAACTTCAAAAGGCTGGCCAGAATTTCACAGAAGAGCGCGAGCGCCTCAACCTCCAGATCGCTAAGGACCAGGATCTTCTCAAGGAGTCCGGCATCCAGCTTGGGTCGGCGAACGCTGAGCTTGAGCAGCTCCGGAAGAGACGTGATGACTGCATGAAGGAGTTGACCCGGATCCTCAGTCATATATCACGTAAGTTCTTTCCCTTTTCCGACCTACTTCTCCGGGTTACTTCATATGTCTTTTCTTGACCTTTCTCCTTTGTCTCGTTTCCAGGAAAATTTCCAGAGGGCACTCCTATTGCGAGCGCAGCAGTTGCCAATTTCCGCCGACAAAGGGGTACTCCGGTTACTTCTGATATTGAAGGGATTCCTTATGACCTGGAGGACCTGTTGGTCAGCTTATCATCTCTCGTGGAGCTCATTAAGAATTACGGCAAGGACATCCTCAGCGCCGCAGCTCGCATCTTCAACACTTTCTGGCCCGGCGAAGAAGCCCCGGAGACCACCGCACTTCTCATTGAGAAGTTAATGGAAACCGAGACTCAGCTTGACCTCTAGAGAGAGTCCGCTGGACGTGCCGCAGCTGATACCATCCTTTACCACATACTGACGTTGTACGAGAAGATTGATCTCAACCTCCTGACACGTTTGCGCACAGGATCCAGATGGACCAATGACCCGCAGTGGGTAGCTCGGCGCTAGGCTTGTGCCTATAGCCTCATTGAATACGCTCCCATTCATGAATGGGTTGAGGGGCCGAGCTTCCTGGAAGTCGCTGGGGATGAAGAGGTTGATCACGGTGAAGATGGCTCGGATGATGAAGGAGACGATGATGCCTCTGATATTGAGGGCAGCGAGGACGATGCCGAACTTCCTCCTCCTGCTGCTCCTTGAGCGAAAACACTTAAAAATTTATCAGATCCCTGGTATGCCGGGTGGAGTTGTATTCCAAACACATGTGATATTTTTCTACTAAGTTCTTATGCCGTATTAACTTGGGCGTAGTCCCCGAGTTTCTTTTTCTTGTTCGTTCAATCTCTTGGCTCGGTTCGTGTCTACCTTGATTCGGTTTTATGACTTACGAATCGAGCTTCAAAAATTGTCTTAACAATATTGGGAAACTTTTAGACTTAGCACCAAAATAAAACTGCATAATAACTTGAAAATAAATGCAGGGTTAGTTCGAAAAACAAACGTCGGCTCGAATAAATTCTTCTCCTTAGTCGTTTTTCATGTGCTACGCAATTCCAAACTTGTTCTCTTGCTTGCCATGAAGCCAATTCTTGTTGGACAGCAGCAAGTCGAAGAGTTGGGTTCTTGGTGCTCGCACACTACTAATCCGAGTTAAGTAGAATAACTTATTCCAGCTGACGCGCAAAAAACAACAAACATTATTAAGGTAGTCCCCGAGTTACTGCTCGAGGTGCCAACATTTCATTGATAAGCTCATTGCCGACATACATACCGACATATGAGATAACTCGGATACATAGACTTCTTAGCTAAGTGTAGAAAGGACGAAGTAGAGTTATATTCCATCATCGCTTGGATTCCTCTCCGGACCTGTCCGCCTTGTTCTTTTCTTGTGGCTTTGCATCTATAAGATAGTAAGAATCATTGTGCAATGCTTTGCTCATGATGAATGGCCCTTCCCATGGGGGGGATAATTTATGCATGCCCGTAGTACGTTGTACGAACCGGAGCACTAGATTGCCTTCCCAAAAGACTCGGGGGCGCACTTTCCGGCTATGATAGCGTCGGAGATTTTGTTGATATATGGCGGATCTGGACAGTGCCAGTTCTCTCGCTTCTTCCAACAGATCAACATCATTTTGCCAGGCTTCTTGCACTTCGCTTCTGTGTATTGGGTGACCCTAGGAGAATCATGCTCTATGTCGGCTGGTAATACAGCTTCTGCCCCATATACCAGAAAGAATGGCGTATAGCCTGTAGATCGATTCGGAGTTGTTCTTAAACTCCACAGTACCGCTGGTAGTTCTTCTATCTAGCACCCCACTGATCTTTGCAACGGCTCAATGAGCCGGGGTTTTATCCCGGATAATACTAATCTGTTGGATCTTTCCACTTGCCCGTTCGATGCGGGGTGGGCTACCGAGGCTACGTCCAGCCGGATCCTCTTATCCCGGCAGAAACGAGCAAATGCTCCTTCCGCAAAATTTGTGCCATTATCTGTTAAGATACTGGTAGGATAACCGTACCTCAAGATGATATCTTTGAGAAACGTTACAGCCGTAGCTCCATCACATTTTCTTATAGGCTTTACCTCAATCCACTTCGTAAACTTGTCCACCATTACCAGAATGTGAGTCATATTTCCCCTTGCTGGTTTGAACGGGCCAACCATATCCAAGCACCATACGGCAAATGGCCAAGTGATTGGTATGGTCTTGAGTTCCGACATTGGCATATGTGTCTTGGTAGCGTACCTCTGACAACCATTACATTTTCTCACCAGATCTTCCGCTTGCTCTAAGGCATTTGGCCAGTAGAATCTGTGCTGGAAAGCTTTTGCCACCAAGGCTCAGGACGAGGCATGATGCCCACACTCCCGTTAGTGTATATCTCGGATGATGTCAAGCCCTTCTTCCAGGTCAACGCATCGCTGGAGGACATTGGTCACACTTCTCTTGTATAGTTCGGAATTGATGATCGTGTAGGCCTTTGCCCTCCTCTGTGTTTGCCTGGACAGTACCTCCTCAGTGGGTAACGTTCCATCTTTCAGGAATTGAAATATAGGTAGTGCCCAAGCCGGTATTGTTCGCACAGGGAATATATCCTCGTCTATCTCCATCTGATCCATCGGCATAACTTCAACTAGATCACGCTGAGCAGTCCCCGGGTTTTGCGCACCACTTCCTGTGTCAACGTCCATAGGCACAACTCCGGATTCGGTGTCCTCCGGGACATAGATTGACTCGGATTCTGGGGATGGCCTGATGGATGGTTTCCTGAGGTGCTCTAATGCTACACCCGGTGGAATTGCTTGTCGGGTTGACCCGAGCTTCGACAGCATGTCGGCAGCCTCATTTTCCACCCGTGGTACATGATGAAATTCGCATCCCTCAAAGTAACCAAATATATTTTGCACATGAAATCTGTATAGTGCCATGTTCGGATCCAGGGCGTCCCACACTCCCGATACTTGCTGCACCACCAAATCTGAGTCGCCAAAGCATATGATCCGACGTATCCCAATCTCTTTTGCTACCTTGAGCCCATGCACAAGTGCTTCATACTCAGCGACATTGTTCGATGCCGTGAAATGGATCTGCAGCACATATTTCAACTGGTCCTTTTTTGGCGACGTGAGTACAACTCCGGCACCTAGCCCGGTTTTGGTTTTTGATCCGTCAAAGTGCATTCGCCAATAGTTCGGATCAGGAAGTGGTGGTTCATACTGCACCTCGGCCCAGTCCACGAAAAAGTCCGCCACAACTTGAGATTTGATGGCTTCTCGTCTATCATACTATGGCGCGTAAGGAGCTAGTTCAATTGCCCATTTTGCAATTCTGCCGCTCGCATCCTTGTTACTCATTATCTCGGATATGGGGCCTCACATATGACCCGGATGGGATGCTCCTCAAAGTAGTGCTTCAGTTTCTTGGCGGCCATATACACGCCATATGCCACCTTTTGATAATGTGGATAGTTCTGCTTTGAGGCTGACAACACCTCGCTCAAGTAATACACTGGCCTTTGCACCGACTTACCTTCCTCGTCATGCTCCACCACTATCACTGCACTTACAACTCAGTTGGTTGCGGCTATATAAAGCAACATTGGCTCCTTTGATAGTGGTGAGGCTAGCACTGGTGCCGTGGCTAACATCTTCTTCAGGTGGGTAAAGGCTTCATCGGCCTGTGGTGTCTAAACAAACTTATCCGACTTTTTCATGAGTTGGTAAAGAGGCAATGCCTTCTCTCCCAACCGACATACAAACCGACTTAACGAGGCCAGGCAACCTGTGAACTTCTAGACATCGTTAAGACACTTCGGCAGTTCCATTCGTTCGATGGCCCAGATTTTGGTTGGATTAACCTCGTGTTGTGACCTTGGATCGTTAAGGATCCTAAGTCCCTGTGATTAACATGCTAGTCCCTGGATCAATAGCTAGCACTTCACAGTCGATGAATATCATGTAAAACACAAGTCATTATTACACAAATAATCCAGAGTATATTTATTACAACTTGCATAGCTTATAGCTAGCTCAAATAGAACAGCGGAAACTAAGTAAAACTGGAGTCCATCAACGCCTCAGGCTAGCTGCGTGAAGACCCGCGATCCCTACGCACCTTTTAATCTTCGGATTCTGCACATAAGACGTGCAGCCAACAAGTTGGGTCAATACTTTGAATGTATTGGCAAATTACACCAAGGAAAGAGTAAGACTATCTCTACATGCAAGGCTAAGAGTAGGCTCTGGGTTCATTTGCGTAACGCCAATTTTATCAATGTAATAAGAAAAGAGGAAGAAATTTTTCCCTACTTTGTAAACTTTGATAAATAGTATAGGGTCGATGGAACACGTGGATATTACTCACCAAGTGCCCAATCAACCTAGCACTTGGATATTACTCACCAAGTTCCCAAAATCCCACCCAATGGCGATATTACTCATGCCTTGGGGTTTATAAAATGTTAAGTTTTGGAAAAGAGAGAGGAAGATCTTTCAGAGGCTCCATCCTTTAGATGCTCAATGTTGTTCTGTTTCCGTGAACACGGCTGATCGATCAGATTGCAATTCTCTCGAGAGGTTGTGCACTTTCCCCACAATCCACGATCAAGTCCTTTTACAGACAAGACCATGGCGAAGCCTTTCCTTAGTAGCCCCTCTACCAGTTGGATCCAACCATGCCAAGAACCTCCAAATGTTGGTACCCCGGTGAGGTTTCCCACTAAGTACTAAGCCAAGACAGAGCCCATATGTATTGTGGTTGCACGGGAAGCTTCTGAATTCTGAAACATGGCAGACTTCTTTGATTCCCGGGCGGCCGTCCTCCACCAAAATCCCACTCGTTGTCCCGACAACCATTCCGCCCAGAAGAAAACTTAGTTTTATTTTGAAGGGGTTTCGGAGAAGAAAAGTTTGCTCGAGAGAGCTCCCATACTTAGAAAATTCTTGAGTCTTTCGAACCCTCCCAACGGTACTTGATATATATAAGTATATAGAATAGCAAGCGACTTAGAAAAACAGGATAACCTATTGGGATGAGAAATCCTAAGCATAGAGCTACTCATGGCATACTACAAAACCGCACTTGCGAAAATAGTTCTAAGAAAATCTACCAAAATCCTACACATGCATACTACAGAATTTGAAGAGTAAAACATGCATAGTCAAAACTGGGACATAACATGAACAAGTGGTGTAACTTGCCTTGATCCGAGCAGCAATCTACACAACAGTACTCCTCAGCGCACTCCGGGCAATCTAACGAAACAAACATGGATCCAAATACAATTTGCACAAAACAAAGTCATGAAGTCGAACATGCATGCATGCAACATGGTAATATGCAAGGATGGATTTGATTTCGACCAAGGGTTCTAACCAGGGGTGTTGTTGAGTTGGGGATGTCATTAGAATCGATTTCCCACAGATTTTAGGTATTTTGGGTTAAACCCTAAACAACCAAGCTCAAATCTAGATCTACAACTCCAATCTACCTCGAGACAGATCTGAACACCCTAAGTATGATAAGATAATTTTCTATAGAAGATCTTGTCGAAACAAAGCCAACGCAACAACAATCAACTAAAACGGAGCTACGGATAATTTTCTAGAATTAAAATACTCTAATCTAAACTTTAAATCCTACTGCAAGATTGCTGTGACAAAACAACAATATTATTGTAGATCTGTGTTCTACTCAAAAATATGAATCCAACGGTATATAATACACAATTTTTGGACTAATAATCGAATTACTATGGATTTTACAAGATTGGAGCTATTTCTGCCTATTTTAAAAGAAAAACAAAAGGGGCCAGCGACGCGGCGACACGTGGCGCAACGCGATTGGTCTGCGAGGCGCGTGCGACGTCGACGCGGTGCTGACGCGACGGCTGCCACGTGGCGCGGCGCGATTCGTCGGTACCGCTTCGGTGCGCTAGTCTAATCTGGGCCGTTAGATCGGTATCGGGCGGCTGAGGGGGGTGTGGCCGGCGGCTTACCGAGGTGTGTGGCGATGGGGTCGACGGCGTACGGCGTCGGCGGTCGGCGGCGGTCGGCGGCGGTCAGCGATGAGGAGGCGGTGCTCCCCCGGTTTGGTGGAGTAGACAACGGCGGCCGGTTTTTCGCCGCGGTTCCATTCCCGGGGGCAACGTCGGCTCTCCTCCTCCGAGGCGACGACGAACGGCGGCTGGAGGCAGCGGAGGCGGCGGGGCTCCAGCGAGGAATTGGCGGCGGCTCGACGGCGGCTAGCAGAAAAGGGAACTAGGGTTTTGGGGAGGCGTGCCGGGGCTTAAATAGGGGCAGAGACTTGGGGCGGGGTCGGGGAGTCCGCTCCGGATTCGCCAGAGGCGGTTGGCGCTGATGCGGCGGCGGCGGCGTGCTCGAGCCGGACTCGGGGAGGAGGCGGCTGACGGGTGGGGTCGAGGCGTCAGCGGCTACGGGTGGAGGCGGGCTGCGGCTGGAGGCGGCCCACGCTCTACGTGTCGCCCACCCGGCCAGGCGGGCGGCGGGTAAGCCCCGGGCTGGCTCGGCCGGCCCGGTTAAGTTAGGTTTCCCTTTTTTTATTCCTTTTATTATTTTCTGTTTTGATATTTGTTTAGTAACTTTTGCAAACGGACTCCGAATTAGACGAAATTTGTTTCTAAAATTTTGTAAAAAGAAGAGGGTTAGAGTAGGACTATAAAGTAACACTTTTGCAAGGGTTTTGGTGGTTCAAAAAGGTTTTACCCCTTTTAGTCTATAAGTGACTATGGGGTTTAAGAAAAATACCCGATATAGTTTTTGGTATGTGGTGCCATGATGCGATGATAAGATGCATGCTTCTAGTAACATCTGAAATTGCGAAATTTGGGATGTTACAAACCTACCCCCTTAAGAAGAATCTCGTCCCCGAGATTCAGGTTGGTTAGCAAATAGGTGTGGGTGTTCTTTCTTCAGGTCTTCTTCACGTTCCCACGTGGCCTCTTCCTCGGAATGGTGATTCCATTGAACTTTGCAAAATCTGATAGTCTTGGTACGAATAATTCTCTCGGCTGTTTCCAGAATCCTGGTGGGTTTTTCCTCATAGGTGAGATCGTTTTCCAATTGAACTTCTTCCAATGGAACTGTATCCTTTAGTGGGGTTTCAGCCATTTCTGGGTGACACTTCTTTAGTTGCGACACATGGAAAACATCGTGAACTGTTAGCACTTCGGGTAATTCCAACTAATAGGCAACTTCCCCTCTACGACCCAAGATCTTGTAGGGCCCTATGAATCGGGGTGCTAACTTACCCTTGATTCCAAACCTCTTAACTCCTCGTAGTGGTGAAACTCGGAGATACGCACGGTCTCCCACTTCATAAGTCACATCCTTGCGCTTGGAATCAGCATAACTCTTTTGTCTGGATTGGGCTATTCTTAACCTGTCTTGAATCTGTCTCACTTTCTCTTCGGCATCCTTGACCAGTTCAGGTCCAAACAAACTACGTTCTCCTACTCCACTCCATAGCAGCGGAGTCCTACACTTTCTGCCATATAGAACTTCAAATGGAGCCATCTTGATGCTAGTTTGGTAGCTGTTATTGTATGAGAATTCTGCATATGGCAAGTTATCATCCCAACTAGACCCATAGTCTAGCGCACAGGCTCTTAACATGTCCTCCAAGATCTGATTAACTCTTTCCGTCTGTCCATCGGTTTGTGGGTGGAAGGCAGTACTAAACTCCAGTCGTGTCCCTAGAGACTCGTGTAGCTGTCGCCAAAACTTAGAGGTGAATTGGGTACCTCTATCAGAGACAATCCCCTTGGGTACACCATGAAGGCTTACGATCCTTGACATATAAATCTTGGCAAGTTTAGCACTCGTATAGGTGGTCTTTACGGGAATGAAGTGGGCCACCTTTGTGAAGTGGTCGACCACTACCTAGATGGAGTTATACCCAGAACGAGTCCGCGGTAGCCCTGTGATAAAATCCATGCCTACCTTGTCCCACTTCCAATCGGGCACAGGTAATGGCTGCAGCAGTCCCGCTGGCTTTTGATGTTCGGCCTTAACTCTGTTGCATACGTCACACAAGGAGATATATTCAGCAATTTCTCTTTTCATGTTGCTCCACCAGAACCTATCTTTCACATCCATGTACATCTTTGTATTACCGGGATGAATTGAGTAAGGCGAATCGTGAGCTTCCTGAAAAATTAATTTCCGGATATTGGGATCATCGGGAACGCACAAACGCTTCTCATACCAAAGTGTTCCTTGTTCATCCGCGTGAAACCCTTTTGCTTTACTCTTGCTTATATTAGCTCTTATTTCTTCCAACTCTTTATTCCCCTTCTGGGCCTCTTTGATTTGGTCCAGAAGCGTTGGCACTATCTCCATAGTTGCTAAGTATCCCTCCGGAACTATTTCCAACCTGAGGTCCTTGAATTGTTCACACAAATCATTTGAAAGTTCTCCCACGGTAAGTCCATTTACATAGACCTTCCGTCTTAAGGCGTCAGCCACAACGTTGGCCTTTCCAGGATGGTACTGCAGGTCCAAGTCATAATCCTTGATGAGCTCAAGCCATCTCCTTTGCCTCATATTTAATTCCTTTTGAGTGAATATGTATTTAAGGCTCTTGTGGTCCGTGAACACATCACAATGTTTGCCCATTAGGTAATGTCTCCATACCTTGAGCGCATGCACAACTGATGCTAGTTCCAAATCGTGCGTGGGGTAGTTATTCTCATGGTTCTTAAGTTGCCGAGAGGCGTAAGACACTACTTTTCCATCTTGCATTAGTACACTACCAATTCCTTGTCGAGAAGCGTCGCAATAGACTTGAAAATCCTTTTGGATATCAGGGAGACACAGAACTGGTGCTATTACTAGGAGTTTCTTTAATTCCTGAAAACTTGCTTCACATCCCTCGGTCCATTGGAACTTCTTCTCTTTCTTCAGCAACTATGTCATAGGCTTTGCTATTTTGGAAAAGTTTTCAATGAATCTTCGGTAATATCCCGCAAGGCCCAGGAAACTCCTAATATCACCCACATTCTTGGGAGATTCCCATTCTGTCACGGAAGCTACCTTACTTGGGTCCACGGCAACACCTTCAGCTGATACAATATGACCAAGGAATCCCACTTCTTTCAACCAGAACTCACATTTGCTAAATTTGGCATACAACTTGTGTTCCCTTAACTTTTCCATGATTAGGCGCAGGTGCCTCTCATGTTCCGTCTCGTCCTTGGAGTATATGAGTATGTCATCAATGAATACCACAATAAACTTATCCAAGTACGCCATGAATACCTTGTTCATCATAGTCATGAAGTATGATGGGGCATTGGTTAAGCCAAATGACATCACAGTGTATTCATACAATCCGTATCTTGTGGTGAAGGCTGTCTTGGGTACATCTTGTTCTCGGATCTTTAGCTGGAAATATCCTAATCGGAGATCAATCTTAGAGAATACACTAGCTCCCTTTAATTGGTCAAACAGGTCATTAATATTGGGTAGAGGGTACTTGTTCTTGATTGTCACTTCATTCAACGACTGGTAGTCCACGACTAGTCTCTTGGTTTTATCCTTCTTCTCCACGAATAAGACAGGTGCTCCCCAAGATGACGCACTTGGTTGAATGAAGCCTTTGCTCAACTGCTCTCTCAGCTGTTTCTTAAGTTCCTTCAACTCATCCACATCCATCTTGTACGGTCTCTTTGCTATTGGTCCAGTACCAGGCATCAAGTCAATGAGAAACTCGATGTCTCGGTCGGGAGGCATCCCTGGCAGTTCTTCCGGAAACACATCTGGATACTCCTTCACAATTGGTACATCCTCCAAGCTAACCCCCTTAAGAGAGTTCACCATACTTCCTTTGAGTGCGAAAGCTGACTTAAAGCGGATCCTTTTCTTATCCGGAGTCGTGAGTGCAATAGTCCTTTTGGCACAATCTATGACTCCCTCATATTCGGTCATCCAATTCATGCCCGAAATTATGTCTAAGCCTTGCGATTCCAGAACGACTAGGCTAGTGGGAAAGGTGTGTGCCCCAATTCTTAGATCTAACCCACGGCATCCAGAGTTTGCCACTATTTCTCCTCCAGGAGAACTTACCCTTAGGGGAGTACTAATAGTCTCCGTAGGTATCTTGCCTCTATCCACAAATTCCCTTGATATGAATAAATGCGATGCACCAGTATCAAAAAGAACAACTGCAGGGGTGGAGTTAAGCTTGAACTTACCAATCACGGAGTCAGGTGCTTCACGAGCATCCTCCACGGAGACACGATTCACCGTGGCTTTGACGAACGGATTCGGCTTCTTCCCATTTCCATTACCACTGCCATGGTTGTGTCCGTTGCCGTTTCCATTACCATTCCCATTCTTCATCTTTTTAGGGCAAGTGGTCGCATAGTGCCCTGTCTTGTTACACTTGAAGCATGTCACTTCACTCAGATCCTTCTCATTGCCATTTCCATTGCGGTGTTTATGGACATTGTGGTTGTCCTCCATGACGATGACCGTTGTGGTTGTGGCCATTGTGGTTGTGGGGTGGGGGTGACGAAGTGCGTTGCTTCTGATATGGGGCAGAGTTGTGCTTGTGTGAGGTGGACTTTCTCTTTCGGTTCTCTATACTACTTTTCTTTGCTTCAACCACAACTGCCCTGTCCAGGAGTTCCTGATAGTTATCGAACTTCAGAGCCACAAGCTGAATAGATATCTCATCATTAAGTCCCCTTAAGAACTCCTCCTGTCTCTTGGCATCAGTGGATACATCATCAGGTGCATAACGTGCCAACTTGTTGAAAAGGTCCCCATACTCGGAGACAGAGCGGTGTAGTTGTTTCAAGTCGCGGAACTCACGTCTCTTAAGTGACATGACTCCCACGGCTACGTGATGAGTACGAAAGGCTGCTTCAAACTGGTTCCAGGTGATAGCTTCAATATCAGGGTGGGTGACCTGGTAGTTATCCCACCATTCAGCAGCTGGTCCCTCAAGTTGGTGCACGGCAAAGCGCACCCTATCAGCTCCAACAACTTGGACGGTGTCTAACTTCTTGTTGATGGTGCGGAGCCAGTCGTCTGCCACAATTGGCTCAGAACTACTAGAGAAAATTGGAGGGTTCAACCTCAAGAACTGAGTCAAGCGATGTTGTTGGGGCGGTGGGGGTGGCGGAGGCGGCGGGTTGTTGTTGTTGTTTTGCATGTTTTGAGTGAGGAGTTGGATCAACTGATTCTGGGAGTTCAGAAGTTGTGCTATCTCTGGGGGCATGTTGTTATTGTTGTTTCCACGTCTCGCCATCTGGAGGGTTTGGGAGGCAAGTTAAGAAATAGATAGAAAGTCTAAGGAATAAACTCCTACCCTTATGTAAACAAGAGAAGAAAAACACACGAGAAAAGCAAGGCACACAAGGCACATAGTTCCGCACACTCAACCAAGTTTAACTAACCAATATAATTTTTGGTACTCATTACAATCGTGAATAACATTCAACTATAGAGCTAAAGGTGGTCCAACTACTCTACTCATCATCCACTTCCTCATCCTCAATGATGAAGCCTTCCTTTTCCAGCAGTGACTTGTATAGCTCCATGTCCCTCGTCGTGGCTTCAAGCTTCTCTTGAAGTTCCTTCATCTCCTGTGGCTCCGGTGTTGCAGCTTCGAGCCTTCCTTGAAGTTCCTTCACCTCTTGTAGCTCCTGGGTAGCAGCTTCCAGCTTCGCTCGGAGTTCCTTCTTCTCCTTCTGTAGCTTCTTGATCAAACTTGACCCCATAGTCACGGGCGTGATCTTCTCATCCAAGCTCCTCTTGGCTGCTCGTAGGTCCTTCAACATGGTGGCAAGGTTCTTGAACTCCATCTCATTCTTTGCGAGCACTAGACTTTGCTCCCTAATCTTCTTGTTCTTGTCTTGCACCCTCTTCTCTTGATTAGCGAACCTCTTGTCTTGGGCGGTGAGCTCCCCTCCTAGGGACTAGATCTTCTCTTCCAGCTCTTCGATCTTCTCGTCCTTCTCCTTGACTAGGGTACAAAGCTCGTCATTCCTCACGATCTCAAGGCAGCTCCCCTTCTGAAGGTCATTGATGTGGAATTCCAAGTCTTGATATTGGATTCTTTGACGCTTGCATGTCTTCCTTTCCTCCGGGGTTAACTCGATTGGAACTCCCTTCTCATCACGTCTTCCAAAGAGTTTGATGTAGTGGCCTTCAACCTCTTCATGGTGGCGTCCGCAAAGGCGTCCAATGAGCTCCTGTAACAGATGTTAAGTCCTTTCTCCTTGGAGTCGCTGGTGACGTTGAGTACAATGGCCTCCGTCTTGGGTTCTGTCCGACTGCGCCCTGGTTGGATGACTTCAATCGCCCAGCATCCTTCCTTGTGAATCTTCCTCAACTCGCTTCCCTTGATTCATGGCATGGGTAACTGCAGTGTCTTGATGATGTCCAGAAGGCATTCCCCGAAGCGCAGGCACTTGATGTCTTCGGCGGTGTCGTAGTAGAAGGCCGTCATCTTTAGGTTAGGAGAGAGAAAATTAGACACAAGGTGATAAGAAAGAGGATTACTAGAAGAGTACAAAGAATATAGAAAGCAAAAGTACATATGGTAAAGGTGGTTTCCAATCCTAGGGTCACGTCCTACAGGCAACTTTGTGCTCTGATACCATCTGTTGCGACCTTGGATCGTTAAGGATCCTAAGTCCCTGTGATTAACATGCTAGTCCCTGGATCAATAGCTAGCACTTCACAGTCGATGAATATCATGTAAAACACAAGTCATTATTACACGAATAATCCAGAGTATATTTATTACAACTTGCATAGCTTATAGCTAGCTCAAATAGAACAGCGGAAACTAAGTAAAACTGGAGTCCATCAACGCCTCAGGCTAGCTGCGTGAAGACCCGCGATCCCTACGCACCTTTTAATCTTCGGATTCTGCACATAAGACGTGCAGCCAACAAGTTGGGTCAATACTTTGAATGTATTGGCAAATTACACCAAGGAAAGAGTAAGACTATCTCTACATGCAAGGCTAAGAGTAGGCTCTGGGTTCATTTGCGTAACGCCAATTTTATCAATGTAATAAGAAAAGAGGAAGAAAGTTTTCCCTACTTTGTAAACTTTGATAAATAGTATAGGGTCGATGGAACACGTGGATATTACTCACCAAGTGCCCAATCAACCTAGCACTTGGATATTACTCACCAAGTTCCCAAAATCCCACCCAATGGCGATATTACTCATGCCTTGGGGTTTATAAAATGTTAAGTTTTGGAAAAGAGAGAGGAAGATCTTTCAGAGGCTCCATCCTTCAGATGCTCAATGTTGTTCTGTTTCCGTGAACACGGCTGATCGATCAGATTGCAATTCTCTCGAGAGGTTGTGCACTTTCCCCACAATCCACGATCAAGTCCTTTTACAGACAAGACCATGGCGAAGCCTTTCCTTAGTAGCCCCTCTACCAGCTGGATCCAACCATGCCAAGAACCTCCAAATGTTGGTACCCCGGTGAGGTTTCCCACTAAGTACTAAGCCAAGACAGAGCCCATATGTATTGTGGTTGCACGGGAAGCTTGTGAATTCTGAAACATGGCAGACTTCTTTGATTCCTGGGCGGCCGTCCTCCACCAAAATCCCACTCGTTGTCCCGACAACCATTCCGCCCAGAAGAAAACTTAGTTTTATTTTGAAGGGGTTTTGGAGAAGAAAAGTTCGCTCGAGAGAGCTCCCATACTTAGAAAATTCTTGAGTCTTTCGAACCCTCCCAACGGTACTTGATATATATAAGTATAGAATAGCAAGCGACTTAGAAAAATAGGATAACCTATTGGGATGAGAAATCCTAAGCATAGATCTACTCATGGCATACTACAAACCGCACTTGCGAAAATAGTTCTAAGAAAATCTACCAAAATCCTACACATGCATACTACAGAATTTGAAGAGTAAAACATGCATAGTCAAAACTGGGACATAACATGAACAAGTGGTGTAACTTGCCTTGATCCGAGCAGCAATCTACACAACAGTACTCCTCAGCGCACTCCGAGCAATCTAACGAAACAAACATGGATCCAAATACAATTTGCACAAAACAAAGTCACGAAGTCGAACATGCATGCATGCAACATGGTAATATGCAAGGATGGATTTGATTTCGACCAAGGTTTCTAACCAGGGGTGTTGTTGAGTTGGGGATGTCATTAGAATCGATTTCCCACAGATTTTAGGTATTTTGGGTTAAACCCTAAACAACCAAGCTCAAATCTAGATCTACAACTCCAATCTACCTCGAGACAGATCTGAACACCCTAATTATGATAAGATAATTTTCTATAGAAGATCTTGTCGAAACAAAGCCAACGCAACAAGAATCAACTAAAACGGAGCTACGGATAATTTTCTAGAATTAAAATACTCTAATCTAAACTTTAAATCCTACTGCAATATTGCTGTGACAAAACAACAATATTATTGTAGATCTGTGTTCTACTCGAAAATATGAATCCAACGGTATATAATATGCAATTTTTGGACTAATAATCGAATTACTATGGATTTTACAAGATTGGAGCTATTTCTGCCTATTTTAAAAGAAAAACAAAAGGGGCCAGCGACGCGGCGACACGTGGCGCAACGCGATTGGTCCGGGAGGCGCACGTGACGTTGACGTGGTGCTGACGCGGCGACGACGCGGAGGCTGCCACGTGGCGCGGCACGATTCGCCGGTACCGCTTCGGTGCGCCAGTCTAATCTGGGCCGTTGGATCGGTATCGGGCGGCTGAGGGGGGTGTGGCCGGCAGCTTACCGAGGTGGGTGGCGACGGGGTCGACGGCGGACGGCGGCGGCGGTCGGCGGCGGTCGGCGATGAGGAGGTGGTGCTCCCCCAGCTTGGTGGAGTAGACGACGGCGGCCGGTTTTTTCGCCGCGGTTCCGTTCCCGGGGGCGGCGTCGGCTCTCCTCCTCCGAGGCGACGGCGAACGGCGGCTGGAGGCGGCGGGGCTCCGGCGAGGAATGGGCGGCGGCTCGGCGACGGCTAGCGGAAAAGGGAACTAGGGTTTTAGGGAGGCGTGCCAGGGCTTAAATAGGGGCATATACTTGGGGCGAGGTCGTGGAGTCCGCTCCGGATTCGCCGGAGGCGGTTGGCGCTGACGCGGCGGCGGCGGCGTGCTCGAGCCGGACTCAGGGAGGAGGCGGCTGACAGGTGGGGTCGGGGCGTCAGCGGCTGCGGGTGGAGGCGGGCTGCGGCTGGAGGCGGCCCACGCTCTGCGCGTCGCCCACCTGGCCAGGCGGGCGGCAGGTAAGCCCCGGGCTGGCTCGGCCGGCCCGGTTAAGTTAGGTTTCCCCTTTTTTTTATTCCTTTTATTATTTTCTGTTTTGATATTTGTTTAGTAACTTTTGCAAACGGACTCCGAATTAGACGAAATTTGTTTCTAAAATTTTGTAAAAAGAAGAGGGTTAGAGTAGGACTATAAAATAACACTTTTGCAAGGGTTTTGGTGGTTCAAAAAGGTTTTACCCTTTTTAGTCTATAAGTGACTATGGGGTTTAAGAAAAATACCTGGTGCAGTTTTTGGTATGTGGTGCCATGATGCGATGATAAGATGCATGCTTCTGGTAACATCTGAAATTGCAAAATTTGGGATGTTACACCTCGATACCTCGGCTGGAAACAAGAAAACCGAGCAATTTTCCAGCCGGGACACCGAAGGTGCATTTTTCCGGGTTAAGTTTCATCCGGAACCTCCTTAGGTTCGCAAACGTTTGCCTAATATCGTCAAGGAGCGTTTTGCTTTCCTTGGTCTTGATAACCACATCATCCACGTACACATGTACATTTGGACCTATTTGGTCGTGCAAACATTTTTGCATACATCTTTGGTACGTTGCCCCTGCATTACGTAAACCAAACGACATGGTGCGATAGAAATAAGCCCCATACGGAGTAATAAATGCAGTGTTTATTTGATCATCCGGATTTAGAGGTATCTGGTGGAAACCAGAATATGCATCAATGAATGACAACAGTTCACATCCAGCAGCTGAGTCTATGACCTGATCTATTCTTGGCAGTGGAAATGGATCTTTCGGACACGCCTTGTTTAGGTTCGTGTAATCAATACACATGCGCCAAACCACTGCCACGTTCGGGTCATCCTTCTTCTTCTCCACCAGCACCGAATTAGACAGCCAATCCGGGTAAAGAACTTCCATGATAAATCCTGTAGCTAGCAACCGAGCTATCTCATCCACAATGACTTTCCTCCTATCTTCGGCGAAGCGGCGGAGAGGTTGCTTCACCGGCTTAGCTCCGGGTCTCACATTCAAAGAGTGTTCGGCCAACTCCCTCGGAACACCTTGCAAGTCCTGTGTGGACCAAGCAAAAAAGTCCCGATTCTCACGGAGGAAGCTGACGAGCTCGCTTTCCTATTTATCACTTAACCCGGCACCAATTGTTACGGTGCGCTCTGGGAACATGTTATCAACAGGAACCTTCTTGGTATCTTTCGTGGCTTGAAAGGAGATAGATCCATGCGGGTTACTCAGCGCCAGCATACACTGCTGCACGGACTGAGCCAAAGCTGCCACTTCTTGAATTTTCCTTTTTTCCTACGCAATCACAAGTGACTCGGCTAAGTTCGACCCAGCCGACGCACACTCCATCGAGCGTCGGAAATCCCCTGCAATGGTTATCACCCCGTTTGGTCCGGGCAACTTCATCTTCAAGTAGCTAACATGACAACTTGCCATGAACTTGTTCAGCGCTGGCCTTCCGAGTAACACATGATACGCGCTCTCTAAGTTCACTACTTCGAACTCCAGATTTTCAGTTCGGCAGTTGTCCCTCGTGCCGAACAAGACGTCAACCCGGACCTTGCCTATGGGCTCACAAGAGATGCCGGGCACAATGCCATGGAAAGTTGTCCTCGTGGCCTACAGCATGTTCTCCGAGATGCCCAACTTGCGCATTGTGTCCGCATACATGATGTTAATGCTGCTGCCATTGTCGATCAGTACCTTTGAGAACCTAACATTAATTCTAGGCCCAATGAACGTCGGGTCCAGCACCAATGCATACGAACCAGGGCTTGGCATAAGCTTGGGATGATCCTTTATGCTGCAGGTAATTTCCTAGTCCGACCAAGGCATGAACCTCGTTACTGCCGGCATCACCGCATTCACCTCCATATGCCTATGTTGTAAGCTTTTTCTGTCCGTTTCCTCAGTGGTGAACACACAGTAGCTTTGATGATGCTCCCTGTACTCGTTTCTCCCCTCATTTCCGGGGTACCTCTGATCCCACTGATGCTGATTTTCTACCTGATGCACTGCATCCCTTCTCTCATTGTTATCATACCTCAACGGAGGGGGAGACAACATTAGCTGTTGCGTGTTCGCTCCGGAAAGCAGTTGCTGCCGGGGTAACTCCTGCCGAGGCTGATCATTCCGGGGTGCCTGAGCATTCCCCGAACCACCTTGTTCAATCTTGCGCATCCACTCACATTGCCTCGTCGTATGACCCGCTGGGTTGTTCGGATTCGGTGTATGAAACTTACACGGCTGGTCCAACATCGACTCATAAGTATACCTCGGACGGTCTTTCTTTTCTTGCCACTGCTTCTTTTGCTTTGGTGTCCAAGTTTTCTTGCCATCGTTTCTTGGAGTCCATTGCCCTCCAGTTTTCTGGCGCTGGCTACCCCCTGCTCCAGGCTGATCTTGATTCACAGCTGCAACTTGGTGCGAACCGTATCGATGATCTAGTCTATCATCTCTCCTTTTTCCCCTGTACTCATTCCTCCGGGATGATCCGGCTCCATCCCTCTGATAGTACTCATCGCTTGACTCGTTTGACGCGAGCCTAGGTTGAGTCGGATCACCCAAAGCATACGAATCTGCAATCCGGATCATTTCTGCCAACGTAGTTGGCATTTTCCTTTGCAACTTCATCCACAGCTCACTTGCATATCTGCACCCCTGTGCAAACCACGCTATGGCCTGTGATTCTATCACGCCCTCACACGAGTTTCTCACGGTACACCACCGGGTTAAGAACTCCCGGTTGGTCTCATTAGGTCTTTGCTTGCACATAGCTAGGGTCTGCAGCCTATTTGGTCTCTGATATGTACTCGAGAAATTGCTGATGAACATTTCCTCAAAGTCTATCCAGCAGTTGATGCTCCCTGGTGGCAAATTGTTCATCCATACTCTTGCCGGGCCTTCCAACATCTGGGGTACGTATCGTACTGCCCATCTCAAGTTGCCAGTGGCAATTTTCACGGCTGTAGCATAGTTTATCAGCCAATCCTCCGGCTTGGTACTGTCATCATACGTCTTCGTGCCCCTGGGTAACTGGAAGTTGGGTACTAGTGGCTCTTTCATGATCCGGGGTCCAAAACAGGCAGGACCCGGAGGACCTTGACATTCGATCTGTTCCGACCTATATAGTCGATCTATTTCAACCTGGCATCATCCGGCATCAAATCCCTGCTTCCCAATCTCGACCCTATCACATGATAGTCCGGTCTTGGGTATCCCGCGTTTGCCATCTCCGAATCACCGTCGTTGTACCGGTTTTGCTCTTGTGGCGCACCTTTCTATTGCATACCTCGGCCGTCACTTTGCTCTTGCCTTGGTATATTCCGCTGCTGCGGTTGTCCTGCTCCAGCCGAGTTTCGCTGTCCGGCATTGCCGTTGACAATGTTCCCTTGACCGGCATTGCCTTGGTCGCGGTTACCCTGGCTAGCTTCACCTCGGCTCACACTCCGTCGATCATCATTTTTCTGCGCTTCTTTTCCTTTCCCTGCCTGCGTTGGGTCATACGGGACGATCTTTCTGTTCCGTCTGGGCAAGGTTACTACCTCCTCTCTCCTTGGAACACCATGAGGGGACGATGCGGCTCCAGCGGATTTCTCTGGGTTACCCATCGCCGAATGGATGATCTTGGAGGCTCCAGCTCTCTCCGGGTTTGCTCTGAGTAGTTCCTCGTTTTGCCTATTTGCAATCCGAACCAGCTCGTTAACCCTATCTTGTTGTCTTTGTCGGGCTTCACCCGTCAGACCCTCTAACTCGGACGCAGCTGCATCCGCTGCTCTGAGGTTCTTGGCCGGGGTACTATACCTCGGCAGCCCCACGGACAAGCACGTTTCTGATTCCTCAACTCCATTATCACCTTCTCTGTTCATCTCACTCATGAGATTTCTCCCTTTTACCTTTACCGCCTCAACTTTGTTTGCTTTCGCGTACTCACGTAGCGTAATGTTCAATGACTGCTGAGCCGCGGCTATTTTCTTTGCACCCTCTAGTATTTTTTGCCTAGTTTCTTCCAGCTCGGCCTGCGCCCGAGCCGGATCTACCGCTGCTACTACAGGGTTTGCCAAGCTGTCCATTGCCTCTCTCAACACATTTTCCGGCCTCTCTAGCGGTGGACCCCTAGCTTTCCTTGGTGCCTTAGGCGTTACCTCCGGATCTGGCATTGGTTCCTTGCTTGCGCCCGCACCAGGCGCAGTCATCATCACTTCTGCGCGGTCCGGGGAGCGAGCGATACGTGCCCCGTGAGCCACAGTGAGGGGTGGTTCCCCTGCTTCGACGACGTGGCACGGATGAATGCAAGACACGTCCACCGCAACGTAGACCTTGTGCGCACCGAGCTTGACGAAGAGGCCGTTGCACGGAATAGGGTGCGTGCCTAAGCAGCCTGCGTTGTCGCTGACGAAATCTAGCGCTCCAAAGCGCTGAACGAGCCCGGAGACGATGCGTTCGCCGGTGGTGATGAGGTTTCCTGTCCGAATCTTGACCCCTGCTAGCGCCGCTAGCCCCACGGTGGGCACCAACTGTCGTGCTGGTGTCATGGATGCCATGGATAGGCTAAAGGTGGGGGACTAATACACGCTAGGGGAATCTAGGGAGGGATAGCGGAGTGATTCTCCACACAGATGTTTGTATAGCTTTTCTCCAAGAATACAAGTGCTCCTTGAGCTGTATTGGCGAGAGGAGGAAGAAGGAGCTCTCTTACTCTCACCCACAGATCCCCGCTAAAACCCTAGCCAAAACAGAATAGCACAAAAACCCAACCCCTTCTATAGAAGCCCCAGCCCCCCTTTTATAGAGGAGGCTCGGTTTCTGCCTAGGGCATACATAGAGGCATATTCCTAAGAATATGCCTCCTCCCAAAGTGGTAAGCCGACCGGGGTGCTTTTTCCCCCGCGTCACACACGCTTTAGCTACGTGAGCCTCTGTGGCGCCCGCGTCAGCCGACATGGGCGCCGTCACCCCTGTCGGCCATGACCCGGTGGTCCTGCTCTTGTCTGCTTCGCTCATGCAGTGCGTACCGGGCCCTCTTTTTGACCAGCAAGATTCCTTCCTTCTCCTAGAAGCCAAACATGACCCGGATCACAGCTGATCCGGGCACCCCTGTTCCTGCATACAAGTAAACATATACTTCCGACTTACTGCTTAAGTCGGTTGAGACTTAGTTAGGCGAACACCCCCTGGTCCGGGTTACTCCGTGATTCGGCCTGCCTTGAGGTAACCCGGCCAGCATCTGCTTTGGCCTTGCCGAACCTCGGCTAACTCGGCCTTTATACCCCGGCGTGACCCTACCCAGGGATATCCCCCCAACATTATAAACCTAAATAATTGTTATTTGGTGCCTGCACTGAGCATGAACATTGTATCCGGATCGTGTTTGATGCAAAGTGGTCATTCCTTTAAATCTGAAAACAATGGTTGTTCGATTTATAAGAATGATATCTTTTATGGTCATGCACCTATGTTGAATGGTTTATTTCTGATGGATCTCGATAGTAATATTACGCACATTCATAATGTTAATGCTAAAAAGATTAAACTTGATGATGATATATCTGCATATATGTGGCACTGCCGTCTAGGTCATATTGGTGTTAAATGCATGAAGAAACTCCATTCTGATGGACTTTTGGAATCACTTGATTTTGAATCATTTGATACATGTGAGCCATGCCTTATGGGCAAGATGACTAGAACGCCGTTTTCCGGTTCAATGGAATGGGCAACAGATTTATTGGAAATCATACATACTGATGTGTGTGGACCAATGAGTGTGTCGGCGCGAGGTGGATATCATTATTTTGTTACTTTCACGGATGATTTGAGTAGATACGGGTATATCTATTTGATGAAACACAAGTCTGAAACTTTTGAAAAGTTCAAGGAATTTCAGAATGAAGTGGAAAATCATCGTAATAGAAAGATCAAATTTCTACGGTCTGACCATGGAGGAGAGTATCTAAGTTACGAGTTTATCACACACATGAAAGAGTGTGGAATAGTTTCACAACTCACGCCTGCCGGAACACCACAACGTAATGGTGTGTCGGAACGTCGTAATCGTACTTTATTGGATATGGTTCGATCTATGATGTCTCTGACTGACTTGCCACTGTCATTTTGGGGTTATGCACCGGAAACAGCTACATTCACTTTAAATCGGGCACCATCTAAATCCGTTGAAACGATACCGTATGAATTTTGGTTTGGAAACAAACCTAAGTTGTCATTTCTTAAAGTTTGGGGATGCGATGTTTATGTAAAACAACTTCAGCCGGATAAACTCGAACCCAAAGCGGAAAAATGCGTCTTCATAGGATACCCTAAGGAAACGGTTGGGTATACCTTCTATTACAGATCCAAGGGCAAGGTTTTTGTTGCCAAGAATGGATCCTTTCTTGAGAAGGAGTTTCTCGCGAAAGGCGTGAGTAGTCGAAAGGTAGAACTCGAAGAGGTTATTGAACCTTCTCTTCATGAAATGGCGAGTAGCGCAGCACCGGAAGTTGTTTCGAAGTTGACTTCACCTAATGAAGAGAGAGCTAATGATATTGATCATGAAACTCCGAAAGAGGACACTACCGAACCTCGCAGATCAAGCAGGACACGTGCAGCTCCTGAACTGTACGGCAATCCTGTTGTGAATTTCATGGTTGATGAAATGGATGACCCTGCGACGTATGAAGAAGCGATGATGAACCCGGATTCCAACAAATGGCTAGAAGCCATGAAATCCGAGATGGAATCCATGTACGAGAACTAAGTTTGGACCTTGGTGGACTTACCTCACAATCGAAAGGCCGTTGAGAATAAATGGATTTTCAAAAGAAAAACTAATGCTGATGGTAATGTGACCATCTATAAGGCTCGACTTGTCGCAAAGGGGTTTCGACAAATTCAAGGAGTTGACTACGATGAGACATTCTCTCCCGTAGCGATGCTTAAGTCGGTTAGGATTATGTTAGCAGTTGCTGCATATTTCGATTATGAAATATGGTAGATGGATGTCAAAACTGCGTTCCTCAATGGTAATATTGAAGAAGAGTTGTATATGATACAACCTAAGGGTTTTATCGATCCTAAGGATGCTAATAAGGTATGCAAACTTCAGCGATCCATCTATGGACTGAAGCAAGCATCCCGGAGTTGGAATCTCCGCTTTGATGAGGTGATCAAAGAGTTTGGATTTGTCCAAACTTATGGAGAGGCTTGTATTTACAAGAAAGTGAGTGGGAGCAATGTGGCATTTCTGATATTATATGTGGATGACATATTATTGATTGGAAATGATATAGATCTTTTAAACAGTGTTAAAAGTTATCTAAACATCAAACCTTGGTGAAGCGTCATATACATTAGGCATTAAAATCTATAGAGATAGATCAAGGCGCCTAATTGGGTTATCGCAGAGTACATACCTTGATAAGATATTAAATAAGTTTAATATGGACGGAAGTAAGAAGGGGTTCTTACCTATGTTGCAAGGCAATACATTGAGTAAGACTCAAAGTCCAGCTACGGCGGAAGAAAGAGAGATGATGGATAAGATCCCCTATGCCTCGGCCATAGGATCTATTATGTATGCCATGCTATGTACATGACCAGATGTGGCACATGCTATTAGTTTGACTAGTAGGTACCAATCTGATCTAGGTTCGGAACACTGGATAGCGGTCAAGAACATCCTCAAGTACTTGAGAAGAACTAGGGATATGTTTGTTATATACAGATGTGAAGAAGAGCTTGTCGCTAAGTGTTATGTCGATGCTAGCGTTGACACCGATCCGGATGACTCTAAGTCTCAATCTGGATACGTATTTCTCTTGAACAGAGCAACATTTAGTTGGAGGAGTTCCAAACAACCTGTGGTGGCTGGATCAACGACGGAGGCGGAATATGTTGCTGCTTCAGAAGCGGCGCAGGAAGCGGTTTGGATGAAAGAGTTCATTACGGAACTAGGTGTGGTTCCAAGTGCGTTGGATCCGATGGTGATCTATTGTGACAACAATGGAGCCATAGCCAACGCAAAGGAACCAAGGTCTCACAAGAATTCTAAGCATATTAAGTGCCGGTTTCACTCCATCCGCGAGCATGTCAAGGATGGAGATATAAAGATTTGTAAAGTACACACATACCTAAATGTAGCAGATCCGTTGACTAAAGCTCTCCCTAGGGCAAAACATGATCAACACCAGAACTCCATGGGTGTTAGATTTATCACTATGTGAACTAGATTATTGTCTCTAGTGCAAGTGCGAGACTGAAGGAAATATGCCCTGAGAGGCAATAATAAAGTTGTTATTATGTATTCCTTATATATGATAGATGTTTATTTTACATGCTAGAATTGTATTGATCGGAAACATCAATAAATGTGTGTTTAATAAACAAAAAGGGTTCCTAGTTATGCCTCTCTTATAGACTAGCTTGTTGATTAACAAGATGATCAAGGTTTCCTGATCATGGACATTGGATGTTGTTAATAACAAGGTCACACCATTGGTGGAATGATGTGATGAACATTCATCCGAAGTATAGCATTACGATCAAGTCATTATGTTTATATTGCTATAACATCATACGAAGTAATCTTTATCCTTAGACCATGAGATCATGTTAATTGCTAACACCTGAAGAGTATCTTGATAACATCAAACGTCACACCGTAACAGGGTGACTATAAAGATGGGTTCAGTACTACGAAGGTGTTACGTTGAGGCTCATGGATCAAGAGTGAAATTTTTCAATCCCGATGACGGATAGATATACTCTGGGCCCTCTCGGTGATATCACATTGAGATAGCTTGCAAGCAAGTGATGTGATCACTAGAATGTTATATCACGGGAACGAGAAAAGAGTGCATGTCGTAAATGAGATCAAACTAGGTATGGAGATACCGATGATCGAATCTCGGACATGTAATATATCGCGAGACAAAGGGATTTAGTTACAAGCGTTAAAGGTTCTCACGATCATAGAAGTCATCGTTGAATATGCAGGAGTCAGTATGGATCTCCATGTCCCGCTTCTGACTATTGATCTGAGAGGAGTCTCAATCATGTCTGCATTATTCGCGAACCATAGGGTGACACACTTAAGAGTTACCGGACACCATTTTGGAGAACATATGTTTCAGACAAAAGAATTGCAAAGCGCAGGAATTGTTTCGATAGAAACCGGAAATTGTTTCGGGTGAAATTGCAGAAAGTGGTTCTGCGTGTGATATTGAAATATTGCAAGGGGATATATGTGAATGTTTGTTAATTAAAGTAATTAACAAAATTCTGAATAAATTTAATAAAAGAGTTTTATTAAATGAGAGAGCATTAAACTTGGAGATTTTTAATGCATTTAAAGTGGAGACTTTAAAAGGGAATATGAAGAGGCATTTTAATGTGGAGGGGTTACAACCACATGAATGGGGGAGGTGAGGGGTCACCCCCATGCGCCGGCCATGGAGAGGAGGGGCACCCCCTCCTCCTATAAAAGGCCACCCACTCCCTCCTTCATCCTCACACCTCCTTGTGAAGGATCTCTCTCCCCCTCTAGAATTATTCCCCCATGGTCTCGGATTAGCGAGATACATGTTCCTGGTGGCATTTCGTCTGGAAGGAGTTGCTTCCGCTGGATCGCTGGAGCGAGGAGGTGGAGGTTGTCCGGTGGCTTGAACGTGTGTGCAAGTATGGATGCGCTGTTGAGTTGCGGCGCTCGGACTTCCTCACGATCTTGAGATCGGCAAGTGTACGACTACATCAACCACGAGTTCCTACTCGTTAACAAAACTCGTTGTCTTCGAGGGTAAGTTCTCGTTGGATGTATGTCCACCCGTTGCTTTGTACCTATTAGATAGATCTTGGCGTGTAGTTCTCATCGTAGGAAATTTTTTGTTTTCTATGCTGCGGACCCAACAGATACAAGCAACGGGTGGATATACATCCATAGAGAACTTACCCTCGAAGAAAACAAAGCTTTGTTAACGAGTTGGAACTCGTGGATGATGTAGTCGTACACTTGCCGATCTCAAGATCGTGATGAAGTCCAGTAGGTCCGGCTCCAGCACATCCTTCAGATCCAGCTCCAGCAAGTACAGCACTACCAAGTCCAGCACCGCAAAGCAGTGGTGCATCCGTGATCACACACACGTCCGGTACCCTGACAACCTCCATCCCTCGCTCCAGCAAAGCAGCGGAAGCAGCAACTCCTTTCCAGATAAAGCCACCGGGAACATGTATCTCGCTAATCCGAGACCATGGGGAATAACTAGAGGGGGAGAGAGATCCTTCACGAGGAGGTGTGAGTATGAAGGTGTGAGAGGGGGGTCTTTTATAGGAGGAGGGGAGGGTACCCCTCCCATGGTCGGCGCCCATGGAGGGTGTCCTTCACCTCCCCCATTCATGTGGTGGTAACTCCCTCCACATAAACTTGCCCCTTCACATTCTCTTTTAAAGTCCCCACTGTAAATGCATTCAATTTCTCCAAATTTAATGCTCTCTCATTTAATAAAAATCTTTTATTAATTTTATTCATAATTTTGTTAATTACTTTAATTAAAAAACATTCACATAAAACCCCTTGCAACATTTCAATATTACATGCAGAACCAATTTCAGCAATTTCACCCAAAACAGTTTCGGTGTCTATTGAAATAATTCCAGCGCTTTCTTAAATCTTTATCTAAAACATATTTGCTCCAAATGGTGTCGGTATCCCTTAAGTGTGTCACCCTACGGTTCGCGAATAATGCAGACATGATCGAGACCCCTCTCAGATCAATAATCAGAAGCGGGACCTGGAGATCCATACTGACTCCTACACATTCAACGATGACTTCTGTGATCGTGAGAACCTTTAACGCTAGCAACTAAATCCCTTTGTCTCACGATATATTACATGTCCGAGATTCGATCATTGGCATCCAAATACCTAGTTTGATCTCGTTACCGACATGCACTCTTTTCTCGTTCCCGTGATATAACATTCTAGTGATCTCATCACTTGCTTGCAAGTTATCTTAATGTGATATCACCGAGAGGGCCTAGAGTATATCTATCCGTCATCGGGATGGACAAATCCCACTATTGATCCATGAGCCTCAACATAACACCTTCGTAGCACTTAACCCACCTTTATAGTCACCCTGTTACGGTGTGACATCTGATGTTATCAAGATACCCTTCTGGTGTTAGCAATTAACATGATCTCATGTTCTAAGGACTAAGATTACTTTGTATGATGTTATGGCAATATAAACATAATGACTCTGATCGTAATGCTATACTTCGGATGAATGTTCATCACATCATTCCACCAATGTTGTGACCTCGTTATTAACAACATCCAATGTCCATGATCAGGAAACCTTGATCATCTTGTTAATCAACGAGCTAGTTTATATGAGAGGCATTACTAGGAACTTTGTATTTTGTTTATTAAACACACATGTATTAACGTTTCCAATTAATACAATTATAGCATGCAAAATAAACATTTATCATAAACATGGAATAAGATAATAACCACTTTATTATTGCCTCTCGGGCATATTCCCTTCAAAACTATGGAATCCTGAAACTAAAAAGATTTTGTTGAGTAGGAACGTTGTTTTCAATGAATCTGTTATGTATCATGACAGCTTGCCTTTAGATCCTTCTCTTGTTGCTATTGGAGAGCAGGGAGTTCGTGTGCAGGTGGAGCACCTGCAGAAAACTGTTGATAATAATGTTATTGTTGATGATACTCATGAGGAAAATATTGATGATGATGTTGTTCAGCACTCACCTACTATTTTGCAGCAGCCACAGGAATCTATTGCTGCTGATAGACTGAGGCGTAACATAGTTCCACCTTGTTGTTTAATTGAAGAGTTTAATCTTGCTCATTATGCTTTGAGTTGTGCTGAACAGGTGGAGCATGATACTGAACCTGCTACATACAATGAGGCCTTTGCATCCGTTGACTGCGAGAAGTGGGTTTTTGCTATGCAAGAAGAGATGCAATCGCTTGATAAGAATGGCACATGGGAAGTTGTGTGCTTGGCTAAACAGAAGAAGGTCGTCCGCTGCAAGTGGATATACAAGAGAAAGGAAGGTTTGTCTCCTAATGAGCCTCCAAGGTTTAAGGCAAGGTTAGTAGCAAAAGGTTTTAGCTAGATTCTAGGTATTGACTATAATGATGTTTTCTCTCCGGTTGTGAAGCATAGCTCTATTCGTACTTTCTTTGGTATTGTTGCTATGCATGATCTTGATCTAGAGCAGCTAGATGTAAAGACTGCTTTTCTGCATGGTGAACTGGAGGAGGAGATTTACATGGACCAACCTAAAGGGTTCATAGTTCCTGGAAAAGAGGATTTTGTGTGCAAATTGAAGAGGTCGCTTTATGGTTTGAAGCAATCTCCAAGACAGTTGTACAAAAGGTTTGATTCATTTATGATCTCACAAGGTTTTAAGAGGTCTCAGTTTGATAGCTATGTTTATATAAAGTTTGTTAATGGATCACCTATTTACTTGCTGTTATATGTTGATGATATGTTAATTGCTGCCAAGAGCATGAAAGAAATCACTACTTTGAAGGCACACCTAAGTAGTGAATTTGAGATGAAAGATCTTGGTGCTGCTAAGAAAATCCTAGGTATGGAAATTAAACGGGACAGAAAATCTAGGTTGTTATTTCTTAGTCAGCAAAGTTATGTTGAGAAAGTTCTTCAACGTTTTAATATGCATGATGCAAATTCTATTAGTACTCATGTTGCTCCTCACTTTAAATTGTCAGCATTGCAATGTCCTAGTTCTGATGAAGATATTGAGTACATGTCTCGAGTTCCTTATTCTAGTGTTGTTGGTTCCTTGATGTATGCCATGGTTTGTTCTCGCCCTGATCTATCATATGCTATGAGTTTGGTGAGTCGTTACATGGCTAATCCTGGTAAAGAACATTGGAAAGTTGTTCAGTGGATTTTAAGGTACCTCCGTGGCACATCCAACGCTCGCTTGAAGTTTGGCAAGACTGGTGAGGGACTCGCAGGCTATGTGGATTCAGATTTTGCTGCCGACTTGGATAAGAGGAGGTCCCTCATAGGTTATGTGTTCACGATAGGTGGATGTGCCGTGAGTTGGAAGGCAACGCTGCAACCAGTTGTTGCTCTATCTATAACCGAAGCAGAATATATGGCTGTTGCTGAAGCTTGCAAAGAGTCTGCTTGGTTGAAAGGTTTGTATGCTGAGCTTTGTCAAGATGATTCTTGCATTAACCTGTTCTGTGACAGTCAAAGTGCTATTTACCTTACTAAGGATCAGATGTTCCATGAGAGAACAAAGCACACTGATATCAAGTACCATTATGTCCGTGATGTTGTTGCACAAGGTACGCTGAAGGTATGCAAGATAAGTACTCATGATAATCCTGCTGATATGATGACAAAGCCTGTTCCTGTTGCTAAGTTTGAGCTATGTTCAAGCTTAGTTGGTATAACTGTTTAGCCCAAGTGGCTATTGGCGCCGAAGGTGTTTTCTTTGTTTGTTCAGGGAGATGATTACTGTTGATGCTACAAGAAAGAATTTGTCTTAAGGTGGAGTTTGTTATATGTTGATTCAAATTCTACAAAGTAAAGGCCAACTTTTGACGGAGCGGAGCGAGGCCCGTCGCCGACCTAGGTTACCACCGATATATATACTTCTTGTAAGCCGCCGGTTGGGATAAGTTGCATCTGTGAAATCCCTGGCGTTGTGTAAACACTCTCTGTTATAGTGAGCTTCGCTGGCTGGCGCCCGTGGTTTTTCCCCTCTCTTTGTTGGAGAGGGTTTTTCACGTTAAATTTGTGTCCCCCTTTGCTGCGATTTTATTTCGTTCTTCGTTATTTACTTGTCGCAAACCTAACACTACAGCCAACGAAAACATGTTATACTAATTGTGCATGAGTACATGCAACATTTTGTACTCGATGAGAAAGAGGGTCAGAGTCAGAGAATTCATTGTAGAATGATGCAGAAATTATTGTGGTCACATAACTTTCAGTAACCATGGAAACTAGTATTTGCCTTGTTGTTCTGCCATTGTTGTTCTGCTATTAGGTAATTGTCGTGCCCTGATGTACTCATCGATTCTGGCCTGCGGCACCCTCTTTCGAAATTTCTTTCGTCTTATAGGCTTTTTACACGTCCTGGTCACTTTTCCACAAAAATATCTACATATGGAAGCCACATAAAAATAATTACTGAAAGTTCTAAAACATTCGAATTCTGTGAACATGAGTTTTAGGGTCATGTAGCATTCCATAGTGCATGACCATACATGCTATCGGAAAGGTTTCTGAGTCTCTTAGTCCTGTGCATGACTATACAGTAAGGTATATGGGGCAGAAACATATTACTTGTGCAAAAGACAATTATTTCAAAACTACACCGACTAATGTTAAATTCCAATTTGTACCCCCTAGTTTCATATTTTTGACACTAATTACCCCATTTAACAATTTTTCATCAATATTACCCCATTTAGTGGAAGTTTTGTCAATTTTTACCCTTTTTAAAAAACTGGGAGCAACCTACTATGTGAATCTTGGCCACCGTAGCGTGTGACGCCGCTCTTCTTCTCTTGTCGTTTTTTTCACCCCAAATCAGTCTAATAGCTAAGATGTGTCCAATCTTTGACTCGTGGTTTTAGGTGTAGGTACCATTGCTTCAACGATGCAATCGATAACCGCCGGGGCTCGTCGAGGTAATCACTATGGATCTTAGAGGCGAGGCAGCGATCACGCTAAGTGGGTTGCTTTGTTAATTCGGGCGGTGCATTTGGCCGATGGCGATATCGCGTACACAGCTGCTGGCTCATTTGAAATATAGTACTCTCTCCGTCTCGAAATGGATGTCGCAGGTTTGTCAAAATTTAGATGAATCTATATACTAAACAGTGTCTAGACTCATCCATCTGAAATATCGGGAGTATCTCGCTGGCAACCCACGGGAGACACCACTTACTTGTATTTCTTCCAACTTGACCAGTGCATGTGATTTATATGCTTACACCGTAACACGGCAAAGCCAAGACATAATAGTATTCTCGAATCGAATCTAACACAACTCGGGCACATGACATACGGACCCATGTACCCGTGTGTAAACAGAGGTCCGATTATTCACACGGACGAGATGGTGTACATAATTTTGTGTTTAAAAAGGTGCGGGCAAAAACACGAGGGAGGGGAACTAGTATATGCCAGATCATGTGCAAATCTTAGTAAGGGTAAAAACTGGTAAAACTTTCACTAAATGGGGTAATATAGATAAAAATTTGTTAAATAAGGTGATTAGTGTCAAAAAATGTTAAACTAGGGGGTAAAATTAGGAATTTACTCTTTTGGAGGCAAAAGGGCCACCAAGAACTTAGGAACGTAAGTTGCATCACTCTCGATAATTAAACAGATATTAGCATATCCGCAACCTTGAGCTCTGCACAAGTAGCCCATCAGGTCATCCACAGATCATAAAATCACCAGTCCACACCCAGTCCGCACTCACACATATATAAGAAGGCATAGGCTTCAGACGGAAAAAAAATGCAGAGCTTCACAGCCACCCTATCAGACATGCATCAAGCTGCTCCCTGATTCCTACATAGAATTCAGCAATATACCAGCTAGTCCCTAACGAGCTACTCCCTAATTTCAACAGAAAAACTGCTAGCATACGTTATTCAGCAAGCATTCATCTGTTGCTTCTCAGTCCTAGTGTAATTAGCTGCACCACGCCATGTCCCAATTGGTCACAGAGAGGGATCCATCCATGGAGACTACGGTCTCTGTACTTTGTAGACCACCTGGCCGAAGTTCAGGACGCAGCACGGTGCAAGTGCAAACCAGCTCAGGAAAGCCATCGCAGTAGCAGACATAAAGCTAGGGCAGGCATTTTCGTAGCAGAATTCCAGGTCATCGTTGATGAGAACGGTGATGCCCGCCGATGCGGATGCAGCGCTGATGGTCAGTGCTCCTGTGATCTGCAGAGAGCAACATCAAGGTCAAAAAGTGGGTTTTAGTTTCCGAGGAACGTGAAATGCACATGATCGTCGGACAACTTATTTGATTATTCATGCATTTAGAACATTTTAGTCTGCTATAGGTCCACAAGGGATGATAGATGATTGTTTGATTGAGGTGTCTGAGAAAACATGATTCACCCAGTCCCCAAGGCTAAGTATGCCGACAACTCGGGGAGTTCGGAAAGAACGTCCGACAAGAAGCGCATAGACATCCACGCTGGCCATAGCGAGGCTCCACAGGCATTGCAGAGCTGCTGTTGGTACGAAGTAGCTGGTCAAAATAACAACAGTGAGCTCATCAACAGAACAAAATAAATTTCGTATCCCGAGTTGTAGAAGCAGAGCATCCCAAGTGAACTATCTAATTGCATTATATGTAGCTTTTCAATCAGATTTTACAACATGTATGCATACACTCACGCTGTTCTGGATTCCGACAACCAGGATGTTGACCAACAAAATTATCAGCATACACAGACAGCGATATGCTTTTTGCTGAATGCAACAGGAAACTATGCAAGTATGCATGCAAACATCACACTCCAAATTTTCTTCACAGGAATGGTTACGATGAACAAACAAGACCCAATCTAAGCACTGCTGTATCGTTGCGAACAAGATGATCGAGAGCAATATCATATCACAGAGAACATGATCATGTTGCTGCATTTGCCTCTTTCAGGACACCAAACTAATTGGAAATGCTAAAACGGATAAGCATGAGAGTTTCTCTTTAGAGAAGTAAGAGAAGGGCCCAATGATAATATGTACTGGATCTGGATGGAAATTTGTTGCCCATATGCCTTACAGAGATACTCTGAAAAATCTGACCAATGCAGCCATCAATCTGCTCATCCTAATAAAGGGATTTGAACTGAAACTAACAAAACGAAGCTCCTAATTCTCGCAGAAACGGTCGTGTTCAGCAAACAAAGAACTCAAGCTACACATTGCTGTATAATTCCGAACAAGACAAGGGAGAGTGTTATCATATCACAGAGAACATGCTAAAACGTAGCCGCTCACGGATAAACATCAGAGTTTCTCTTTGGAGAAGTAAGAAAAGGGCCCAGTAAGTAGTTTGTACTGGAAACTGAAAAGGAGCTTCAGAACTCGTGTATTTCCCTGAATAAGAATAGGAGCCATATCTCTCACACAGAGAGACTCTGAAAATTCGACTAATGCTGCCATCGGTCTACTCATCCATGAAAATCGTTAGCTGAAACCTAACTTCACAGTCACAGTTAAGTAGATTTCAGGGTTTCCTGTTAAACCGTACGCATGGGGAGAGGAAGGCACGCACGCACCGGAAGGCGGTGATGGATGAGTAGTCGTCGGCGGAGGCCATAGCGCCAACCGCGGCGGCCGCGAGGAAGGCCTGCGCGAGGCGGAGGCCTAGCCCGGTCCGCGTCCCCGGCGCCCCCGGGAAGTTCCGCATCAGCACCCCGGGCGGCGCGTGCGGGCCCGCGTTCGCATTCCCCTGCACCTGCAGCGCAGCCGGTGCCGGAGCGGGAGCGGGAGCGGGCGGCGGCGCCGCGACTACCGGAGCTGGGTCCGGGTGGACCACAGGCTGGCTCGCTCGCAGCATCACCGTCCCTTTCCTTCCCCCGCCCGCTCCTCCTCGACCCGCCCTGGGAAACGGAAATGTGCGTGGCAGCTACGATGGGAACGGCAGGGTTTTGGAGGATTTTGTGAGGGGAGAGGAGCAGGAGAAGATGAATGCGGGATGGAGCAGGAGCAGGAGCAGGAGCAGGGGGGCCTACTCTCTTTGTACTACACAGCTACACTACTAGTCCGCACTCCTTCCTCGAAATTTCCTCCACCTTGTACATTTTCACACTCGGTGCTTTTGCTTTTTCTTTTTAAGTTGCTTTTGTTATCAAATCCTATTTATTGTTCTGTCAAAAAAAAACTCCTATTTATCGTCCTCCTCTCCTCTAATGTACTCATTGTTTACTTACTTTCCTCTCCTCCAATTGTACTCATTGTTTATTTACTTTTCGTTATTTCAAGAAACCCCCTCTTCGTGATATTATTGCCTTTCAGGGTCCCTTCATTGCTCTTTTCTCGTGCCGAGGTTCTGATGTGTTGCTTGAGCGTCTCGGCGTCCTTCGTACTCGTCGGTGAAGCGTGCCTGCTTCATCACCTGCACCATCAAACAAATTATGTCTCTTCTGATTCTAACTCTTCCTATGCTAAGCTCACACTAGTACCGGCTAACAACTTATACTTACTTCCTCTCGTCCATGTGTGTGTGGACGTCTTTGGAGTCGGTCAAGGTAGGGCCAAAACATATTCTAAATCTCCTGCTCCCCGCCAAGCTGAGATTCGGTACCTAATGGAAAATCAACTTTAGAACACAAGCTAATCAACATAAACAACTTAAGCATGCATGATCATATGGGTAAAAGCATAAGCGGTTCAATCTACCAAGCTAGTGTGATCCTACCAATCACACTAACTTGTATGGTGTCATCATCCCACCACCACATCAAAAAGGGTGTAATCCTACTACCACAAGTTCTCCATCATGTGAGGGGTTAGTATATACCACCTCATAATAAACAAGCCTTGGAATAAGTTTTTGTCATATCCTAGCTACTTCAACATGTACAACAAACAAGTTCATCTTCATTATGAATGCACCACCACCAGCTCCATGACCAGGGAGCGAGCATAAACCAGCCTACACCCCGACACTTTTCAGGTTTCTTTTTCATATTGGGACATTTATGACGGTGGCCTTAGTTCGCTCTGATATTATGACTGTGCCACTATGATCCATCGAATTGGAGCAACAACATCAAAAATCGCGGACTCGTTACATATATGCCCCTCATTCCGTCTATTGCCGCCTGCCACCATCCGCCGTTATGAATGACTTAGTTGCTATCTGGTTGACTTGTTTCAAGACATGTGGGTCTAGTCTGGCTTACTTACCACCTACTTGACTCATTTACTGACATGTAGGTTCGCTCGTTTGCTGACATGTGGGTCCAGTCTGCTTAGTTGCCACCTTGCCTCGTTTACTGACATGTGGGTTTACTCGTTTGCTGACATGTGAGTCTAGTCCGGCTTAGTTGCTGCCTGCTTGCCTCATTTACTAACATGTGGGTCTAGTCTGGTTCACTTGTTTACGTGGCATGTTTTCTGACTAGCAGGTCCCGCCACCTCCACCATCGATGACGCGCATCCTAGGTTCGAAGATTAGTGCCCCCCATTATTTTGCAATTTTCCATATTTTGTCGCTCCTAGCTCTGCTCCACTGCTTCGGTCCTCCCGCCGCCACTTCGTTCTGTCGTGCACCACTCTCGTCCACCCTTGGGCCATTGACCTCTCGCCCTCCCCTCCCTACCCTCCCCTCCCTGCCATGTCTCCTTTCCCTATGTCCTAGCCACCGTCCCCGCCCAGGCGCGTCTGGAAACGAAAAGCGTGAGGCGGCCGTTGGGTTTTGATCCGGATCCCGCTCGGTGATGGATCCTGCACGGTCGGGGAACACGGAGATGGGTCCTACGTGGCTGGAGAGCACGGAGATGGATCCTTCAAGGCTAGAGAGCACGAAGGAGGGCAAAACTAGGGAAGAGGACGCGTGGTGCAAAGCTTTGGAGGTCTGGAGCTCGATGAAGTGCCATACGTTCTCCCTAAAGGGTAAGAACTATAATTCTTTCTCTACATTCCCCAATTTGTGTTTCTAGTCTTGTGGTGATGGCGAGGATATGTGTTGGTAACCGTAGGGCGTCTACCGCATCCGGATTTCTGTTGAAGATTCGGCATGGGTGTCAGACTGAAACCTTGTCCGATGGTAGAATTGAAGCTACAAATGGATTTGATCATTGCCTAATAGTAGACACGGAGGACCTAACTCTAAGTGACTTGCACATGGAATTTGGCAAGTTTCCGATTGGTCGACATGATAAATTCATAAGAAGTTACTATGATAGAAATTTGCAGACTTTCTGCCACATTAGGACTGAGGAGGCCATGGCCACGATGTGGGGTAAACACCTCGGCATGAGGACTGTGCTGATGTTTATGCATATTGTTAACAAATATACTAAGGAAGAGACTATCATTAATGATCACGGACCATGTGCATACGAATAGCTGAATCGACCATAACAGAGTAGCCTCTGTTCGCGATACCGAACACGACCTCCCAACTTATCCTTGAGCATGATGCTTTGTCAAGCAAGCATGAAGACATTAAAATGGGTGGCGATGAGGATGATTTTGTGCTCGATGATGATGATGATGATGACGATGATGATGATGAGAAAGCATATCTAGATGTGGCTATTGACCCTGATAGGATGGAGAGTAGGGAATATTTGGTTGATTCGAACTTTAAGCCTGACTATGGGACTGACGAGGAAGAGGAATGTGAAGATGCAGAAATGGGATGCAGATACGATGACGAAGATGAGGATAGGCCAGTGATACACTTTGATAGGTACAACCCTACAATTGATGAGAAGACTGTCTTTGTGACTATGGAGGACTGCAGATATGTCATTCCTACCTATGCAATAAGAGTTGGTTTGAATTTATCATTGAAAAGAGTGACCACAGGAGATTTAGAGTGCATTGTAGGAAAAGTAAGGTGTATAAATGGAGATAGCATGCATCTCCAATGCGGGGTGGACACCCATTTCAGGTTGCTATAGCTACATTTAGTTTTAGCCTTTCTCATATTTATTTTGCTGACATGTCCTCTGATTTATTTTTATTCTTATCGAATGAAGATCAAGGTAAACACGAAGAAACACAACTGTCCTAATACTTATTTAAGTGATAAAATTAGACTAGCGACAACCAAGTGGATTGCTTCTACTGTATTTGACTGGGTGAGGCAGGATCATAACATTGGACCCGCTGAACTCAGAACTAGGCTTAGCAATAAGTTTAACATTATGATTCCTTACCATAGATTCTTTGATGGGAAGGAGATAGCTCTAGACATTATTCAAGGCAAGTGGAATGACAGTTTTCACATGTTGTATAGTTTCAAACCTGAGGTAAAAAAGACATCACATGGTAGTGTTGTTGACATTGATTACGAGGTTGTGAAAGGAAGAGAAAAGGTCTCAAGGGGCTCAAGTATAAGCAGACAGATAAGAAATGCTTTAGGAGATGTTTTTCTACCTGAAGGCATGCTAGAAGGGGTTCCTAGATGGCTGCAGGCCATACCTAGCAATAGACACAACTTATTTAATAGGAAAGTTTTGGGGGACAACTTGCTACTTCTTGTGTTATGGACGTGCATAATTGGATTTTCCCCATAGCTTATGATATTCTTGAGGATGAATCAAATTAAAGATGGGCATGGTTCATGCAGAGACTACGTGCATTACCTGGTCACCCTGAATGCTTTGTGATACACACTGATGCATGCATGGGGCTTGATAATATTGTTGATGTTGTGTTTCCTAGGGTTGAGCATAGAGAATGCATGCATCACCTTGCTACTAACTTCACGAAGAAGTTCAAAGGAAAGATCTTTGAAGACAACTTGTGGTCATCAGCATACACATACACCCCAAGAAGGCATACTACTTACATGCATAACATGTATATAGTGCTAAAGGTGAAAGAATTCCTTGAAGAACATCACGACAATCTATGGGCCACAACATAGTTTGGTGAGTTAAGCAAACTGGATTATGTTTGCAATAATTTGGCAGAGTTTTAGTGCTAAGATTAGGAGCATGAAGTCACTTGCAATTGTTATTTTGTTAAATGCAATAAGATAGTACATAATAGTGAAGATAGATTTTAGGCAAAGAATTTGTGCAAAAAAATGTAGGCCATAAAATAGTTCCAAAGGTGGTTTTGTTACTAAATGCAAGAACCAGGGCAATGAGGATAATAAAGATGAGGATGGTCAGAAGTTCCAGTATATTGGCTGAGGTTTATGCAAAAGACAAACATGGAATTGAATGGAGGTATCCTGTAAACATTGGAAACATGACTTGTTCATGCAGAAAGTGGCAGATTACTGGTATGTCATGTCACCATGCACTGTACTTAATCTTAAAGCTAAGATGTAGTGGTGCTGAAATAGAGAACTATATTTATAACTATTTCTCCGTGGACAAGTTTGTTGCAACTTATGCAGCAAACGTACCACCTATGGCTGATGAAAATGATTGGGAGATAGTCGCTCTAGAGTTCAAACTTGAACCACTAGTTCTTAGGAGGCCACCTGGGAGGCCTAGAAAGCTAAGGATCAAAGCCTACACTAAAAAATATTCAAGGCTAGGAGCAAGGATCAAAGCCTACGCTGAATTTGTCCCTATTCACATCCCAGAGGCAGAACATGAGGCTTCTTAGGAAGAAGATGAGGCTTCTCAAATAGAAGATGGGGCTTTTCCTTCAGAGAAACAGGGCAAAGGGAAAGAACCGAAGGAAGCGCAGTGAGATGATGAAGAACTTGAGGAAGTACAGGAGGTGGAGGAAAACGGTGATGAGCATGTGGAGGAAAACGGTGATAAGCAGGTGGAGGAAAATGATGTTGAGCATGTGGAGGAAAACGGTGATGAGCATGTGGAGGAAAATGATGTTGAGCATGTGGAGGAAAACATCGGTAAGGATCAAGTTGATGAAGAAGTTGAGGTGCCAACAGGGGTGAAAAAAAGGGTAAGCAGAAGTGGAAGGGGAAGGAAAAAGAAAATAATGGAGGTGAACTAGAATATGAAGAAGTTGCTAGGGTGATTGAGGATGTTCTTGAGGATATTTTGGCTAACAACAGGAGAAATAATAAATCTCTGCCAATTTCAACTTTTTACGATTCTCTAGATGAAAGGTAAGCTTAAAACTTTTTTATTTGCCATTTTGATCATTTTTGTTTCAATCGTCATCAACTATTTTCAAATGCAGCGCGGGCTTGAAGACTAATAAGAGGAGCCGAAATAAGCAGGTGCGGAATTGTTTCTTGAATTTTCATTGAAACTGAACTAGTCATGTAGACTTTATTTGTATCCAATGCGTGTAACATGTCTATGATGTGTGCGGATAACATTTGTATCTTGTGTACGGAACATGTGTGTGATGTGCGTGGACAACATTTTTGATTTTTAGAAACATTTTCATTGAAAATGAGCCCAGAATTCTATTGCATTTCCATAGCCAATCGGATCGCACAAACAACCTGCTCATAGATAGCCCTAAGAAAACCTGATCTTAACTGTCCACGTGCATCGATCTAGCAGCCCATAGCAAGAAGCGGCCTACTCGCGGATGGCCAGAAGACCCAATCCCCCAACTACAGTTGGGCTCTAGTGTTACGATAAACGACCACAATTAGGTGTTAGGGTTACGCGAAACCCTGTGGGGTTTTGAGCTGGTCAATAGGGTCTTCTATGGTTTGTCCAAATTTCAAATGAGCTCAGCGATTTTACAAAAAAAATTAAAAAGGAAACAACTATGGGAATCATCATTTTATGTGACCTAGCAACCATGGTATTTTATTTTGCCAATTACCGTGCTCAATTCTTGCACATCCTTTGGAAAAAAACTTGAAAAACTTTGAAATTTTGGGTGCAGAAAATGGAAAATCGTGATTTTTGTCAAATAACCCAAAAATATCTAGTTGGAGAAGTTGTTTGAAATGCCGAGAGGGGTTATGTGCCGAGTTTGGGCTCAATTCATGGAGGGGGTCCATGTTTTTAGGACTCATCATGACCACTAGGGTTTAAAGCCAAGTTAACTCCTACTCGATAGCCATTTGGGTGATGCCTTCCATGTCTAGAGTCTTGGTGTGTATTGTTTATTATTTTTAATGGGTAGTGGGTCACATATAAGGGTTTCATGTGCAAGTTTCCATTTTTTTGATTTTTTTGAATTTTGTTTGCTAGGCTTTAAAAAATAGGCCGAACTTGCCGACGTGTGTAACCATGCAAGGGTCATTGGAAACTTGATCCTAATCATGGATCCAACATAGGTATCCTATGGGGCACCCCAAACCATTTTTTCTAGAAATTTGAGTGCTTTTCTTAGGGTACCTACAGTTATTATAACATCCCACTTTCAACAACCCTGATTAGTATCCAGAATGCAAAAATCTGGGGGAACAAGAACTTTTTCTTGTTTACTGATGCAGTGTTGCTTGCTTGTTTTCCTTTGCTTATGCATATGAATGTGTAGTAGATGATATACTCCTTACCTAACCTTCATTTGACAAAAGCTATTTTACCAAAACTATCTTGGCTTATTTTCCATATTCTCAAATGATATGGCATTTCAAAACCCCGAGCCAATATGCCTTTGTAACCCTAACTATTTTAATAGCTTATATTGATAAAATTATGGAGATATATAAGATATAATCTCCTTATGTTCTCAAGACATAACCTTCAACTACTCTTACCCCTAGGCTTTCCAAAAACTTTTATAAAACCTTGAACTCTACTATTGGTAGAAATACCAAGGGACTCTTATCTACTTCAAAACACAACCTTCTCAAAATACCCATCCTTACCTTAAGGTAGGCTTTAAGGTATCCATAGTAGTAGATTTGTTTTGCTTGTAAGATGAGTGGCCTTGATCTGTTGTTTAATGATTTGCCTTGATCTGCTATCTGACTTGTTTACTTAGAAAGTAGTATGAGCTACCCTAGGAGCTCATCCCCTAGTATCTAGATAATCCAAGAATACTAACCCTAAGAAAGTTACTCAAGCATGATATCATCTCTAGCCACTAAAGTGACCATCTGTTTCCTTAACTAAAGCACCTTAGAGTTAACCCCTTCTAGAAGCTTCCAAGTCAATGAAGACCAACTCTAAGCATGGATCATTTCTAATCAATCCACACTTCAACACCATCTACTTGATGATGGGTTTGGATCCTTGCATCCTCTCAAAACCACCCCCTCTTGTATTCTAGTAAAAAACCCTAAATCTGCCAAAAATGACCCAAGTCTAGAAAATTGTTATCAATATCACATCTTTGAGACTCCATCTTTCTCAACCCTTCCGCATTTTTGGAAATGCACTTGAACTATCTTGTAGACCATATTAAGGACTTCCAAATCCCACACTTTCCCTTGGATAGACCATCCTTTAACCCACTTTTTCTTGATGGTTGTGCAAGCAAGAAAATAATCCTTCCTACAAATTTTCTCAACATGCATACTTTGGCAGAAGCCCACATCCCCATGTTAACTTATTTTGACCAAATATTTGCATGATTTTGCCCTACTTATGAACGTATATCCATCCATACTTAACTTGTTCCAATTGAAGCTCTGTGCTTTTAAAACACACATGATTTTTTAAGCTAAATAATATTCCACTATGACACCCTTATTTTTAGCCAATTTTGGCATCAACCCTAAGAAAGCACAATCATGATCAACCTCAACCTTCTAAACCATGGTGATATACATCACTTGTTATATCTATCCATCTAGTCCATGACCCAAGGGGAGCTTTGAGCTCCAAGATCCAACAAGGTTTTGAAGGTATAATAATAATGCCTAAGATCCTTTATCACATGATTTCGTTGAAAATCAAGCTTGATTTTCAAAACCCAAGGTTGCAATGATTGATATAGCATGTGGACACCATCCACCTTGAAGATAAAAAATTACCAAATATTATTCATAATTATTTTGACCCTAAAAGTATTTAATTCCTTTCATTTACAACAACTTAAAAACTCTCCCTCTAAAAGAAAGTATGTTTCTATCCAAGACACTTTGCCAACTTTAAACATTTATGAGGCCTATATATGATACCCTATCTTCTCACTTGAAGACCTTTAATAATTATTTTGGCCTATTTTCTTAAATGGCGGAAATAGAGAAATAAATGTTTTAAATACTTTTCTGCCTCAATAAATCTTGGGAAAATTCTCCAAAGTGTAAATTAATAATTGGGACAATCTCAAACAAAAAACCCAACATGTCCAATTCAAATTTATCAAATGAATTCAGTAAATTCATTTTAGCACTCTTTGAATAGTTGTTAGAAAGTGGATCAAAAATCATTGAATAAATCCCAAATAATTATCCATAGGGAATATTAACCATATCTATCTACCAGTACTCTTTAACCATCTATCCAGGATCAAAAATCAAGAAGTTCCTCATGACCATCTCTATGGCCAAGATTTGGAATTGTTCAATACTATGATCAAAACCAAATCAAACCTTCCTCAAAACTTGTCAAACAATACTCCATAGCATACCACCCCATCCCTGGTCGACATACACTGTAGCAACCCTATTACACTAGAGCCGCTTTTGTTGGATCGCTTCTTGATGAGAGGGGGTCGCGGAATCCATAACTCTAGCATTCTGATTTCCCATAGACGATGCCAATTGATAAGGGGTAACCTCAGCAATGCCCATGGTTATGGACTTAGGGTTTCGAGGAAAAGATAACATTGGGGATTTCGTTGGATGATCAGACAAACAAGGGAGTCGAAGTTGTTTGGTTTTTGGTGGACAATGAGGTTACAAATTGCTTAGGAATTTTTTGGTACCTCTCTGTTGGCTCCTCCCAGCCTATATATAATAGGCTGGCTCCCGAGTCCGTATACGAATAGGTTACAGTTTTATGATTACAACACCAACATAAGCGGTTTCTATTTACTTATCTAGCAAAACTACGCCTTCCGTCGGATTCTTCCTAGGCCTTCTTCTTGGTCTTCATTGGCCGTGAACCTTCATGTAGCTAGGGTAATGAAACATAAACAATCGAATAATCATACCCATGTTAGAAGGGAAAGAGAGAGCAATAATGGACAATATCCTTAAACATTGCTTGCAGCAGCTCCCTGCTCCCTCTCACTTTATGCATGACCAGGCCACCTCCCAGCATGTCCCCTGAGGGCCAATCCCCTGCCATCTCCTTCACTCCAAGCTCCTCCTACACCTTGTTGACCATAGACCACTCCCTCGATGTTAAATAGGCCAGAGGCCAAGAAACCCTCATTCCTGGCTCATTTCCACTCTCCCACCTCTCCTCTCTCGCCCCACCAGAGCCCTAGATCTGTCCCGAGTACTACAACACCATGGGGAATAGGAGAGAGCTCCCTAGGGTTGCAAGGGAGAAGAGGACCCTGCCAAGGCTCCCCTGCTCGGGTTTTCCTCATTCCACTCCCAATAGGACACCTTCTTCTAGATCTAAACCCTCCTAGAAGCTCAATGCCTCTCTCTCCCTACAGGCCACGATAAAGGAGGAATGCCTACTCTCGGCCACAAGCATGCATGGCGGGTTCTTCCTCAAACCCAACTTCCCCTGTCCTCCCTGCATGCAAGCACGACCACTTCTAACTCTTCCCTATCTAACCCTCCCCCCTACTCAGGAGTGTCCAAAGTAGTGTCGTCGGTGAGCTCCCGAGCACCTCCGTCGATGCAGGCACGCGAGTCACTTCACGCCACCAGAAACCCCTCATGCCGCTCCTCGTTCAACTCGCGATGGAGTCCCGCTTCACCTACGACCCTCGTCCATCACCGACAAGCCTCCAGTAAGCCTCTCTGTGTCCCTCTTCACTAGCTAGGGTTCCGTCCCCGCAGCATGTGTCGCGAGCAAGGAAACGATGCACGGTCATCGACCCTGACTAGATCGAACGGTCATGGGCACCTCGTACCACTTTGTCGGTCGCTTCCCGTTGACAGGCGGGCCCCTACACGCGGCAGTTTGAAAGCACTCCTCGCCCCCGCCTATGGTGCTGCTGGGCCGGACCAACCGATATCCTGCCGAAGCCACTGCATTGTGGCACGTCTGCCCCTTTTCTTTTCTTTTATCCAGAGTTGTTAAAAAAATAGTTGCAAGGATTAATTCAAAACCAAAATGGAAAGCACCCTAAATCTGATATATCAAAAGTTTTGTGTGTCCCCTGATGTTTTATCTAACATGAGGAGCAAGCCTCAGGTCAAAAATAATTTCCCCAATTTTCTCAGGATTAATCTACTAAAAAGTATCTAGATCACTAAATAATTTTTTCTAGAGGTTTACATAGGTCCAAATGAAATGGATCCAACTGCATCTGGTACCTACTAAGCATATCTACCCTATGACCCTTGGCCCATTCCAAGTTGAGCTTGGTTTTGACTATATCAAAAATGACAAGATAAATTCATTTCTGTCTTTAGAGATTTCTCTAGGTCAACCAGTACCAAATATTGACTTGATTTGAACTCTTAGTGATGTGGTAAATCAAGATCTATCAAAAACCAGGAGATCTAGATTTATTGATCCTCTTGTGAATTTTGGTAAATTAAAATCCTCTATGTAGGGTTATTCCACCAGATAAATAAACTATGTAGATCTACAACTCCTAAAATGATGAATCCAATTTCTATAGAAATGTATTTAACATACCTACCATGTGACCTTGGATTCATATCAAAAGCTTCTATATAATAAATCTAGTGAAAAGGACAAGTTGCTTGCAGAACTGACTTTGGGATTTTCCTAAGGGCATCGTGTAATTATTTTGAAGTGATTCCAACTCTCTAAATTCACAAATTCAAAGATGTACAAAAAAAACCTGAGGACAAATTTATTTGAGCTACAAATATTTTTTGGTGAATTATTCACCTAAAGTAGGGTTTCACTAGAAAATCCATATCTAATTAAAGAAAATTGATAAAATCATGAAACCACTTTTGGTGGCCTTGTTACATCAGTACCTATCTGATGATATCATATTTATACATTGATATCGGATGCCCACAAGTATAGGGGGTCACTAAAATCTTCGACGGGATTTATACTTTGACTCAAGAGGAACACAAGAATACCAATAAGACTTTAGCAATTGTGACGTCACTCTCAATCACACATGTATGTCAATAAACTTGCAAATAAAGTGGTGATTTATGGCAATTGATTCAGAGCAGTAAAATAAACAGTAAATAAAGCTGTAGATTTCCAGTTTTCACCGGAAGTAATGTTGTGAAATTTTTAGTGGCTAAAACGCAGGCATGAGGTGATAGCGGGGTGTTGCATGAATGATATCCATCATATAATGTATCATACTAAAATGGCATTTATCTCTAATTCACTTGTGCGTAGGTGTGTGTTCCAAACATAATCATGCATGTAAGTTTGCATAATCTCTTTTGTCCTGCCTGCCCATTTCACCAGGGCCAACTTGGTACTACATGCAATTAAGATATACCTTTTCAAATAGACCGGAACAAAGCATTAACACTTCATGAACACACAATATCCTCAAACTATCATATATTCCCATTGTTTTCCCTAATTGTCACCTTAGGGATCACAGGTTCAACATAATAATAGGTAATACACTTTGCAAATACATACCAAACTCAAATATATGATTGGGAAATAAAAGTTCAGTATAGAAATCATGTCACTCGGGCCCTATCAACAAGCATTAAACATAGTAAAAGTGTACCAACACTCAAACAAGAACCTCAAATCTCGATAAATATGGATGATTACATGATGGATCTCATCCAATCCCCATCCGCCTCACATGCCCACAGGGAACTACTCACACATGATGATGGGAGATGAACTCATGGTCATTGGTGATGATGTTGATGATGGTGGTGGTGGAGAAGACCTCAAAATCCCACTCCTCGGGGTGGAGAGTAGGACCAATCTGACCCTCGAAACGAAGATCATGGCTCTAGCGGTGCTCTGTTTCACGAAATGCTCAGTGCCTCTGGATACCTAGATTTTTCAGGTATATACGGGATACGCCAAAGGAGAGGCCGAGACGATTCTCCACGGCCAAAAGGGCCTGGGTGGCACGCCCACCCTTACTAGGCGTGCCACCTGGTCCCTTTTGGGCTTCGTGGCTCCATTTTCTTGATTCCAAGGCCCCATGCTTCATTATTCTATGAAAAACTGACGTGGTATTTTTCCTCGATTTTATTTCCTACAAAATCTGACAGAAATAAGACTTTTTCTTAAAACAGTGTTAGATTCAGTAGTTTTATCCAAGTATGGGAAGATTCTGGATCAAATCATTGAGCAAAGTACTTGGAAAAGTAGATACATTTGGGATGTATCAATATCACACAAACCCAAGCATTAGTCAAAACCCCTTCATTAGGTGGTATTTGACAATTAAATCCATAAACAAGTTCCACAAATGCTTTTTCAATAACTCCAATTGGAATAAATTCAATCCATCAAAACATACTGAAGATATTGATGTGTTGTATGTTTGTTTGTTGTATTGTATTGATGCTGGTATGCCTTGTATTGATTGTGGCCTTGTTTGCTTGCATGTATGATCCCTGACGACGATAGTTGCGATCATATCGAGGACCGAGGAAGATGGTTATTTAATTTGGTTATTATGGTATTCTAAAAAGAAGTCCAGGGACATATTGCTAGATTGCTGATCGCATGCAAGCCACCTTCTTGCTCATAAGCCTTTTCATATTGTTTTACTTATGCATCTTTTACCTACTATTTATGAAAGCTGCATTGTTTATTATATGATGATCTATATCTAGTAGTGGCTTGGCTCCTACAAACCATTACACATTTGTACTACTAAGTACAACCCCCTCGATGACACCTACTTGTCCCTAGTATGGTAGATGATGTACAACACCATACCCCTTTGGAGACCCCGTTTTAGCCGAATCAAAACTATAGGATGGGAAGACCCCCAGAAAAGTTTTACAAAATGTTTTATGGTAGAACCTTGATGAGGTTTGACCTACGAAGATAGTTTGAGAAAATAAAAAGGGTTTTGTTTTACAAAGGAAGGAGGAGGGAAAATGTTTTCAAAAATGCACCCGGTTCTTTGCACCTTTAGCTATAACAACTTAACCATGCAACCGCATTACTCCTATATGGGAGGGGGCTGGACTCAAAGTTTTTTCCCTCTAGTATAGGTTGACTCACAACTACTATAGGGGATTGTGATCCCTGGAGGGTGGGCCTTCTCCAGAAAAGGTCCATGCGAATCATCGACCAGGAGAAGGAATGAATGGTCTGCGGGCCGCCATGCGTTTACTATCAATGACTCATAGGGTAGGCGCTTATACTAAAGTGGGAATTCCGAAGGTCTTGACCGGTTACTCGACCCATGATCTATGCGAGATCAGGGTAGGATATCCAAATGGTGTGGGTAAAGTGTACAACCCTATAGAGTGTAAATCTATTCAAATAGCCGTGTGCACGGTAATGGACGGTTGGACAAACTACTATAGAGCGGTGCTGGTTTTGTTTTCAAAAAGGATTTTGGAAAATAAAGAGTTTTCTGGAAAGGGTGGTCCAGCATGACCATGGAGGAAGTGAGGTGATCTCGAAAGATCACGGAAGATGAAAGCCGGTCGAATGATGACCATGAGATGAGAAAATTAGTGACCCAATCCTAGTGTTTTCCAAAACTTTGCAAATGTTTTCAAAATGGTTTACAAAAAATTTCAACAAAGATATGTAGATGCTATATAAGAGAAACTATTTTAGAAAAGAACCTCTCGTGGAGCCCTCCTACTATCATAGTCATATTGCATATTCTGTTATTATTTTTGTTCTCTTAAGGTGGTTTACGAGTACATTCAAAGTACTCACTGGCATTGTCCCTGGCAATTAACTTGGTCAGATTTACAAGAAGATGGCGATATGAGAACTATGCGAGGTAGGATGTTCTCCCAGTTAGCTGCCTGTAGGTTAAGGCATGGCTTGGTCTCTATGCTTCGATAAAGTTCCGCAGATGATAACTAAGGTAACCATAAGGGAAATTGACTTGTATCCACTTAAATAATGGATGTTTACTTTGATACTTGTTGGTTATGTGCCACGATAGACTGATCATGGGATCATGGTGTACACATAATATGGATTCTCAGAGGATTAATCCGGGGGTCTGATGGCTCTGAGTATGGCGCCCAGAAAAGTGCTGGTGCGTGCTTGATGTAGAGCTCATTGGGAACCCCAAGAGGAAGGTATGATGAGCACAACAGCAAGTTTCCCTCAGTTATGAAACCAAGGTTTAATCGAACCAGTAGGAGCAAGGAAACACCCCAAAGGTGTTACTAGCTGAGCTTTGGCAGGGCGCACTACCGGTGCTAGTAGCAACGTGGAGACCTGCACAACACAATAACAGAACTTTGTCCCCAACTTGCGATGAGGTTGTCAATCTCATCGTGTTTTGTGGAAAACAAAGGATTAAACGTATCGAATGGAAAGAAGTAAAAGTTTGCAGAAAGTAAACACAAAGAAGTAAACAGACTGTAGATTGTATGTAAAGACAAGGACCGGGATCCATAGTTCACTAGAGGTGGCTCTCCTTAGATAGATAACATGCTGGGTGAACAAATTACAGCGGGGCAATTGACAAACATCGAGAAAGCAATACATGCATATACTAATCATCTTGACTCCTTTGAGACTTGATTGGGCATTACAACATTATACATAGACCGCCATCCAAATGCATCTATGACTAATAATCCACCTTCAGGTTATCATCCGAACCCCCTCTAGTATTAAGTTGCAAGCAACAGATTATTGCTTTACGAACTGCGTGTAAAGTAAACAATACGATTGTTCTATGAACAAAGGATTGTTGTTTTCTCCCTAGTAGCAACAGCACATCTAGTATCTTAGAGATTTCTGTCACTTCCCTAGATTACCAGAGGCATGAACCCACTATCGAGCATAAATACTAACTCTTGGAGTTGCTAGCATCTACTTGGCCAAGATATCTACTAACAACGGAAATCATGCAAGATCACAAATAACATAGACATGATAGAATCAATAATCAATCTGAAATAGCATCTCAATATCCATCGGATCCCCGCAAACACAACATGCAGAATTACAAATAGATGATCTTGATCATGAACGGAGCTCACAAGATCTAGACATGAAAGCACAAAGGAGGAGAACCAACCATCTAGCTACTACATGGATCTGTAGTCCAAGGATGAACTACTCACGCATCACACCGGAGGCTTGCATGATGATGAAGAAGGCCTCCAGGGTGAATTCCCCTCTCCTGCAGGGTGCTGGGAAGAGCTTCAGATCCCTCCCGATCTAGGGATGGAGATGACGGCGGCTACAGACTCTTTCCTAGATTTTTCATCGGGTACTTAGGGTTTACGTCCCGAGCGCATCTTATAGTCGGAAGGGGAGGCCGAGGGGGTGCCTGGGTGGCCACACCACCCCCTGGCGCGGGCCAGGCCTGGCCGCGTGGCCAGTTGGTGTGGCCGCCCTCTGGCCCCTCTCCTTCTCGTATTCTGGCACTTGATGACATCCGGAAAAATAGGCACTTTGGCTTTTGTCCCGTCCAATTCTGAGAATATTCATTTTCTGACTTTCCTAGAACCAAAAACAGCAGAAAACAGGCAGCTGGCACTGTGGCTCTTGTTAATAGGTTAGTCCAAGAAATCATATGAAAAGTACTCCAAAGTTGGAACAAAACACAAGAAAGTGGATAAAACCAAGCATGGAACACCAAAAATTACAGATACATTTGCATTGTATCAACATCCCCAAGCTTAACTCCTGCTCGTCCTCGAGTAGGTAAGTGATAAAAAGAAAGAATAATTTTTGAGGTGACATGCACCATCAAAGACTTGATCAAAGTATTTGCAAAACATTCAAAGCTGGGATCATAGTACTTCAATCATAACATGAAAGACAAATTTCTAGCAATAAACAAAGAAACTATGATGCAACATGAAAAGGCACAAACATAAGATTCATGAATAACAATGCTTTGCAAGACGTTTGTTTGTTTCACATAAAGAAAACATGGCATACTAGTATTCAGCTTGTCCCTCATGAGTAGCAAATATAAATGCATAGGCACCTTCAAAGTTCATAATAGTGACTAGATACAATAGTTTAAAACACACAATATCAAAGTATGCATCAATCAACTAGTCTTGGGACAATGCACATAGAACTAAGAATGGCCACTATGCTCTCAAAGTAAGTGCATAAAGATAGAAGGTGGAGACTCAATATAGTGGTGGAAGAAAGGCCTTTGTAAAAGGAAGTAGGGATTAAAGTCTCATAAAGAGCTTCCAAAAATTATGGTACTCATAGCTTTCAGCTCTCATTGCCCCTATCATAACCATCTTGAAGTGATTAAGGTTAAAGTGAACAAACTATGGTGTACATGCTTGACGAAGTATAAGTCAGAAATCTCATCCCTTGTATACGAGGGCCGCTCCTCATGCTACTGAAGTTTAGTCACCGGTAAGTTCTTGTCATTGTAAGTACATGTGTATCATTGAGAACCGCAACGGGGTACCCCTTGCCCGATGATACAGAAGAATCCCCATATCAAAATGACAAGGCAAGCAGACAACAAGCATCTCAGCAATCTTCTTATTTACCATGGGAATATGGTGCTTTTTCTCTCTTTCCTCTTTTCATAATCACTTTTTTTCTCTTTTCTCTTGTTTTCTCAATATATGACTCTTTTTTTATAAGAAGAATGCTTCATAGACAGCTCATTATGGTTACGCTGTAGGTTTCCACCATGTCAGCATGGATTAGACCAGCGACCCAGGCATTTCTCTAACACATATACATAAATCCATGGACTTACAAGCTCCCCTTGTATTTCACACCGATGACATCCATATACAAAAGAGCATGATATCAACTAGGTACAAGTACCAAGTGCAATGTTGAAAGAGTTCCCCATGAAAGCATGGTTCTGCTAATTCCCAACAAATAAGTGTAAGCATATACAACATAGAAGACACAATGGTTCAAGTTTATTAAGGGCAAGAAAAGTAAAGTGCGCCATCAAGTTCGTGGGAGCTTTAATCACTAGTTTTCTCATAACAAGTTTAATTTGGAAGATAAACAAAAGCATGAATATACTTGGAATATCATAAGCTAGTAGGTAGGTATGGTGGACTCTTTGGAATAACTTGGTTTAGGGAGTTGGATGCATGAGTGGAACTCATACTTAGTTGTGGAGGTTAGCAAAAGACTGGGAGCGACAAACTAAGAGAGCAATAATGGCCATAATCATGTAGAGCGACAAAACATCATTGATCAAAGCATAAAGTGATACTACAAGTTGAAAACTAAAGGATCATAAAGGCTATGGTGACTTGAGATAGTCATAACATGGTGTGAGCATGCGCTAAGTCAACCCAAATATAGCATTAAAGGAGAATACCACTATACTATGCTTTAATATGCTAAAACAACGCATGATTCATCCAAGGCACATTAAGCAATAACAATTGTTTATAACAAGTCATGCTACAGAAAAGAATATTAAGCATAAAGCCAAAACAATATCAAGTATAGCATGACAAAGCATAGCCACAGTCAAAAACGAGCTCTTTTACCACATAAGTATGAACTTTCCTACTCTTTTCCAAAGCAAACCAAACTATTTGCAAACCAATGTATGAAACAGGGGGTCCAACCAATTTATTCAGAAAACTAAGGAAAGCAAACGAAAAACCAAAATGAAAACGAAAAAGAAGACGCTCCAAGAAAAACACAACTGTGCATGAAACAATAAAAATGAAGCGTTTGGAAGAAACCTAGGATTTTTATTAATGAAGAAGGGGGATGCCTTGGGCATCCCCAAGCTTTGACGCTTGTACTTCTTGGATATTTCTTGGGGTGACACGCCTGGCATCCCCAATCTTGAGCTTTAGTCCATCCTTCATCTCATTACTCATTCCTTCCATACACCTGAAATGTTTCCTTCATACAAAACTTCACACAATCCTTATTAGCAACATTAGTGCACTCAAGATAAATAAGTCTTAAGGTTCAGTTCTAACACACCAAATAAACTTCCATTAGAACACTAGATAATTTAGCACTTCCCTCAAAAAGCTCAATTCCCCAAAAGAACTCAAAGAGGAACCAACAAGAAGCAAATGCAGAAAATGGCAGAAATCTGTCAAAACAGACCAACAGGTAAAGACGATTTTTTTAGAAGACCTTCTGTTGCTCAAATCACAAAGTGCTGAACTAACGAAAGTTAGATAACAACCTGGGGCATAAGCACAAAAATTTACGCCTCAAAAATACGTTCAGAGATTTTACACGAATTTTTACGGTGAAGTACAGAAATCTGTTTCAGGACAACAACTTTCCCAATCATTACTTCTCTCTCATTAGAGGTTACTCTTGGCACAAAAAGCAAATAAAAAGGATAAGGAGAGGTTATTACAGAGGCAATAACTTCCAAGACTCGTCTAAAACTTTTGGGTTATCTCCCAATAAGTACTTTTCTTTAACGCCTTTAAGTTAGGCATAAGAAGCAAGAAAAAGAATCAAGTGTTCTCAAATGAAGAAGCATTAAGATCAAATTTTGTTTTCATAAGAGAAGCAAAAGAAATCTTTTATCTCTTTTTGGGGAAGTGGTCTATACCTTTCTTGAGTGGGAGTTGATATTTAATGGTGTCTTCTTTCATGTCAATGATGGCACCAACAGTTCTAAGAAAAGGTCTTCCCAAAGTAATAGGACAAGAAGCATTGCATTCAACATCCAAAACATAGAAATCAACGGGGACATAAGAATTTTTAACCATAATAAGAACATCATTAAGACTCCCCATGAGTTTCTTTTTAGCATTATCATCAAGTGGGACATTCAAATAACAATCTTCAAGTGGAGGCAAATCAAGCATATCATAAATCCTTCTAGGCATAATAGAAACACTACTATCAAGATCACATAAAGATTTGAAATCAAAGTCATTAACTTTCATATTAATGATGGGTTCCCAACCATCTTCTTGTTTTATAGGAATAGAAGCTTTATGTTTCATCGTTTATTCTTTATTCTTTATGAGAGCATCGGTAATGTGTTTTGTAAAAGCCATGTTCATAACACTAGCATTAGGACTTTTAGCAAGCTTTTGTAGGAACTTAATAAATTCAGAGATGTTGCAACCATCAAGATCAAAATCAAAATTATCATCTAAATTAGTAGAACTATTACTAGCCTCAACACTAGTGGTGGTAATAGTAGAAACACTAATGTTTCTAGCAATTTCATCTTCTCTTTCCCACTTAGCATGTAATTCAGCTAATAGTCTAACATTTTCATCAATTCTTACTTGTATGGCATTAGTAGCTCCAAAGGGATTATCATTAGTTTTAGGTTTAGCAGCCATTTTATTCAAAGAAGATTGAGCTTCAGCCGAAGATGCTATATTTCTTTCAGCATTAGAGAGTTTTTCCTCAATAGTTTTATTGTAAGCAGTTTGTTTGCTAATAAACTCTTTAAGCATAACTTCAAGTTCAGAGGGAGCACTCTTATTATTGTTGTAAGAATTTCCATAAGCATTACCATTGTTGGGAGGATAAGGCTTATAATTGTTGTTACCAAAATTGTTCCTATAAGCGTTATTACCATAAGCATTGTTGCCAAAATTGTTATTTCTTATGAAGTTCACATCAACTTGCTCTTCTTGAGCAACCAAAGAGGCTAAAGGAACATTATTTGGATCAATATGGCTTTCCCATTAACAAGCATAGACATAATAATATCAATCTTATCACTCAAGGATGAGGTTTCCTTAACAGAATTTACCTTCTTACCTTGTGGAGCTCTCTCAGTATGCCATTCAGAATAATTAACCATCATATTGTCCAGAAGTTTTGTTGCAGCACCCAAAGTAATGGTCATAAAGGTACCTCCAGCAACAGAGTCCAATAGGTTCCTTGAAGAATAGTTCAATCCTGCATAAAAAGTTTGGATGATCATCCAAGCAGTCAGTCCATGAGTGGGGCAATTCTTTACCAAAGATTTCATTCTTTAACAAGCTTGAGCAACATTCTCATTATCAAGTTGTTTAAACTTCATTATTTCACTTCTCATGTATATAATCTTAGCAGGAGGATAGTATTTTCCAACAAAAGCATCTTTGCACTTAGTCCAAGAATCAATACTATTCCTAGTTAAGGAATTCAACCATTCTTTAGCTTTTCCTCTCAAAGAGAAAGGAAACAATTTCAGCTTAACAATATCACCATCTATATCCCTATGCTTTTGATCTCACAAAGTTCAACAAAGTTATTTAGATGGGAAGCAGCATCTTCATTACCAATACCAGAAAATTGTTCTCTCATAACAAGATTGAGCAAATCAGGTTTTATCTCAAAGAAAGTATCTTCAGGCACATGTGGAGCAATAGGTGTGCTCATAAAATCATTGTTGTTGGTGCTAGTGAAGTCACACAACTTAGTGTTTTCAAGAGTAGTCATTTTTTGGGTTTTCAAATAAGGAAGCAAACTTGTAAAACTAATTTTTTTGTGTTTTTGATAAAGAAACAAGCAAACAAAGCAAAAAGAAAACTAAGCAAAGCAAAAATAACAAAGTAAAGAGATTGGTTATGAGGGACTCCCCTTGTGAAGCTGTCCTTGACTCCCCGGCAAACGGCGCCAGAAAAATGCTTGATGGCTCTGAGTATGGCACCCAGAAAAGTGTTGGTGTGTGGTTGATGTAGAGCTCGTTGGGAACCCCAAGAGGAAGGTATGATGAGCATAGCAGCAAGTTTCCCTCAGTTATGAAACCAAGGTTTAATCGAACCAGTAGGAGCAAGGAAACACCCCAAAGGTGTTACTAGCTGAGCTTTGGCAGGGCGCACTATCGGTGCTAGTAGCAACATGGAGACCTGCACAACACAACCACAGAACTTTGTCCCTAACTTGCGATGAGGTTGTCAATCTCACCGTGTTTTGCGCAAAACAAAAGATTAAACGTATCGAATGGAAAGAAGTAAAAGTTTGCAGAAAGTAAACACAAAGAAGTAAACAGACTGTAGATTGTATGTAAAAGACAAGGACCGGGATCCATAGTTCACTAGAGGTGGCTCTCCTTAGATAGATAACATGCTGGGTGAACAAATTACAGCGGGGCAATTGACAAACATCGAGAAAGCAATACATGCATATACTAATCATCTTGACTCCTTTGAGACTTGATTGGGCATTACAACATTATACATAGACCGCCATCCAAATGCATCTATGACTAATAATCCACCTTCAGGTTATCATCCGAACCCCCTCTAGTATTAAGTTGCAAGCAACAGATTATTGCTTTACGAACTGCGTGTAAAGTAAACAATACAATTGTTCTATGAACAAAGGATTGTTGTTTTCTCCCTAGTAGCAACAGCACATCTAGTACCTTAGAGATTTCTGTCACTTCCCTAGATTACCAGAGGCATGAACCCACTATCGAGCATAAATACTAACTCTTGGAGTTGCTAGCATCTACTTGGCCAAGATATCAACTAACAACGGAAATCATGCAAGATCACAAATAACAAAGAGATGATAGAATCAATAATCAATCTGAAATAGCATCTCAATATCCATCGGATCCCTGCAAACACAACATGTAGAATTACAAATTGATGATCTTGATCATGAATAGAGCTCACAAGATCCAGACATGAAAGCACAAAGGAGGAGAACCAACCATCTAGATACTACATGGATCCGTAGTCCAAGGATGAACTACTCACGCATCACACCGGAGGCTTACATGATGATGAAGAAGGCCTCCAGGGTGAATTCCCCTCTCCGGCAGGGTGTCGGGAAGAGCTTCAGATCCCTCCCGATCTAGGGATGGAGATGACGGCGGCTACAGACTCTTTTGTGGAGTTTTGATCGGGTACTTAGGGTTTACGTCCCGAGGGCATCTTATAGTCGGAAGGGGAGCCGAGGGGGTGCCTGGGCTGGCCACACCACCCCCTGGCGCGGGCAAGGCCTGGCCGCTCGGCCAGGTGGTGTGGCCACCCTCTGGCCCCTCTCCGTCTCGTATTCTGGCACGTGATGACATCCGGAAAATAGGCACTTTGGCTTTTGTCCCGTCCAATTCCGAGAATATTCATTTTCTGACTTTCCTGGAACCAAAAACAGTAGAAAACAGGCCACTCGCACTGTGGCTCTTGTTAATAGGTTAGTCCAAGAAATCATATGAAAAGTACTCCAAAGTTGGAACAAAACACAAGAAAGTGGATAAAACCAAGCATGGAACATCAAAAATTATAGATACATTTGCAATGTATCAACATCCCCAAGCTTAACTCCTACTCGTCCTCGAGTAGGTAAGTGATAAAAAGAAAGAATAATTTTTGAGGTGACATGCACCATCAAAGACTTGATCAAAGTATTTGCAAAAAATTCAAAGCTAGGATCATAGTACTTCAATCATAACATGAAAGACAAAGTTCTAGCAATAAACAAAGAAACTATGATGCAACATGAAAAGGCACAAACAAAAGATTCATGAATAACAATGCTTTGCAAGACGTTTGTTTGTTTCACATAAAGAAAACATGGAATAATAGTATTCATCTTGTCCCTCATAGAGTAGCAAATATAAATGCATAGGACACCTTCAAAGTTCATAAGAGTGACTAGATACAATAGTTTAAAACAAGCAATATCAAAGTATGCATCAATCAACTAGTCTTGGGACAATGCACATAGAACTAAGAATGGCCACTATGCTCTCAAAGTAAGAGCATAAAGATAGAAGGTGGAGACTCAATATAATGGTGGAAGAAAGGCCTTTGTAAAAGGAAGTAGGGATTAAAGTCTCATAAAGAGCTTCCAAACATTATGGTACTCATAGCTTTCCGCTCTCATTGCCCCTATCCTAAGCATCTTGAAGTGATTAAGGTTAAAGTGAACAAACTATGGTGTACATGCTTGATGAAGTATAAGTCAGAAATCTCATCCCTTGTATACGAGGGCCGCTCCTCATGCTACTCAAGTTTAGCCACCGGTAAGTTCTTGTCATTGTAAGTACATGTGTATCATTGAGAACCACCAAGGGGTACCCCTTGCCCGATGCTACGGAAGAATCCCCATATCAAAATGACAAGGCAAGCAGACAACAAGCATCTCAGCAATCTTCTTATTTACCATGGGAATATGGTGCTTTTTTCTCTCTTTCCTCTTTTCATAATCTATTTTTTTCTCTTTTCTCTTGTTTTCTCAATATATGACTCTTTTTTATAAGAAGAATGCTTCATAGACAGCTCATTATGGTTACGCTGTAGGTTTCCACCATGTCAGCATGGATTAGACCAACGGCCCAGACGTTTCTCTAACACATATACATAACTCCATGGACTTACAAGCTCCCCTTTCATTTCACACCTGCGCCATACATATACAAAAGAGCATGATATCAACTAGGTACAAGTACCAAGTGCAATGTTGAAAGCGTTCCCCATGAAAGCATGGTTCTGCTAATTCCCAACAAATAAGTGCAAGCATATACAACATAGAAGACACAATGGTTCAAGTTTATTAAGGGCAAGAAAATTAAAATGTGCCATCAAGGTCGTGAGAGGTTTAATCACTAGTTTTCTCATAAAAAGTTTAATTTGGAAGATAAACAAAATCATGAATATACTTGGAATAGCATAAGCTAGTAGGTATGTATGGTGGAATCTTTGGAATAACTCGGTTTAGGGAGTTGGATGCATGAGTGCAACTCATACTTAGTTGTGGAGGCTAGCAAAAGACTGGGAGCGACAAACTAAGAAAGCAATAATGGCCATAATCATGCAGAGCGACAAAACATCATTCATCAAAGCATAAAGTGATACTATAAGTTGAAAACTAAAGGATCATAAAGGCTATGGTGACTTGAGATAGTCATAACATGGTGTGAGCATGCGCCAAGTCAACCCAAATAAAGCATCAAAGGAGAATACCACTATACTATGCTTTAATATGCTAAAACAACGCATGATTCATCCAAGGCACATTAAGCAATCTTAATTGTTTATAACAAGTCATGCTACAGCAAAGAATACTAACTCTTGGAGTTTCTAGCATCTACTTGGACAAGATATCTACTAACAACGGAAAGCATGCAAGATCACAAAATAACAAAGACATGATAGAATCAATAATCAATCTGAAATAACATCTCAATATCCATCGGATCCCCGCAAACACAACATGCAGAATTACAAATAGATGATCTTGATCATGAACGGAGATCATAAGATCTAGACATGAAAGCACAAAGGAGGAGAACCAGCCATCTAGCTACTACATGGATCCATAGTCCAATGATGAACTACTCACGCATCACACCAGAGGCTTGCAGGATGATGAAGAAGGCCTCCAGGGTGCATTCCCCTCTCCGGCAGGGTGCCGGGAAGAGCTTCAGATCCCTCCGGATCTAGGGATGGAGATGATGGCGTCTACAGACTTTTTCGTGGATTTTTGATCGGGTACTTAGGGTTTACGTCCCGAGGGCATCTTATAGTCGGAAGGGGAGGCCGAGGGGGTGCCTGGGCTGGCTACACCACCCCCTGGCGCGGGCCAGGCCTGGCCACGCGGCCAGGTGGTGTGGCCACCCTCTGGCCCCTCACCGTCTCGTATTCTGGCACTTGATGACATCCGGAAAAATAGGCACTTTGGCTTTTGTCCCGTCCAATTCCGAGAATATTCATTTTCTGACTTTCCTGGAACCAAAAACAGCAGAAAACAGGCAACTCGCACTGTGGCTCTTGTTAATAGGTTAGTCCAAGAAATCATATGAAAAGTACTCCAAAGTTGGAACAAAACACAAGAAAGTGGATAAAACCAAGCATGGAACATCAAAAATTATAGATACATTTGCAATGTATCAACATCCCCAAGCTTAACTCCTGCTCGTCCTCGAGTAGGTAAGTGATAAAAAGAAAGAATAATTTTTGAGGTGACATGCACCATCAAAGACTTGATCAAAGTATTTGCAAAAAATTCAAAGCTAGGATCATAGTACTTCAATCATAACATGAAAGACAAAGTTCTAGCAATTAACAAAGAAACTATGATGCAACATGAAAAGGCACAGACAAAAGATTCATGAATAACAATGCTTTGCAAGACGTTTGTTTGTTTCACATAAAGAAAACATGGCATAATAGTATTCAGCTTGTCCCTCATAGAGTAGCAAATATAAATGCATAGGACACCTTCAAAGTTCATAAGAGTGACTAGATACAATAGTTTAAAACAAGCAATATCAAAGTATGCATCAATCAACTAGTCTTGGGACAATGCACATAGAACTAAGAATGGCCACTATGCTCTCAAAGTAAGAGCATAAAGATAGAAGGTGGAGACTCAATACAATGGTGGAAGAAAGGCCTTTGTAAAAGGAAGTAGGGATTAAAGTCTCATAAAGAGCTTCCAAAAATTATGGTACTCATAGCTTTCAGCTCTCATTGCCCCTATCATAAGCATCTTGAAGTGATTAAGGTTAAAGTGAACAAACTATGGTGTACATGCTTGACGAAGTATAAGTCAGAAATCTCATCCCCTGTATACGAGGGCCGCTCCTCATGCTACTCAAGTTTAGCCACCGGTAAGTTCTTGTCATTGTAAGTACATGTGTATCATTGAGAACTGCCAAGGGGTACCCCTTGCCCGATGATACGGAAGAATCCCCATATCAAAATGACAAGGCAAGCAGACAACAAGCATCTCAACAATCTTCTTATTTACCATGGGAAGATGGTGCTTTTTTCTCTCTTTCCTCTTTTCATAATCTCTTTTTTTATCTTTTCTCTTGTTTTCTCAATATATGACTCTTTTTTTATAAGAAGAATGCTTCATAGACAGCTCATTATGGTTACGCTGTAGGTTTCCACCATGTCAGCATGGATTAGACCAGCGGCCCAGGCGTTTCTCTAACACATATACATAACTCCATGGACTTACAAGCTCCCCTTTCATTTCACACCTACAACATCCATATACAAAAGAGCATGATATCAACTAGGTACAAGTACCAAGTGCAATGTTGAAAGCGTTCCCCATGAAAGCATGGTTCTGCTAATTCCCAACAAATAAGTGCAAGCATATACAACATAGAAGACACAATGGTTCAAGTTTATTAAGGGCAAGAAAATTAAAATGTGCCATCAAGTTCGTGAGAGTTTTAATCACTAGTTTTCTCATAACAAGTTTAATTTGGAAGATAAACAAAAGCATGAATATACTTGGAATAGCATAAGCTAGTAGGTAGGTATGGTGGACTCTTTGGAATAACTCGGTTTAGGGAGTTGGATGCATGAGTGGAACTCATACTTAGTTGTGGAGGCTACCAAAAGACTGGGAGCGACAAACTAAGAGAGCAATAATGGCCATAATCATGCAGAGCAACAAAAAATCATTCATCAAAGCATAAAGTGATACTATAAGTTGAAAACTAAAGGATCATAAAGGCTATGGTGACTTGAGATAGTCATAACATGGTGTGAGCATGCGCCAAGTCAACCCAAATAAAGCATCAAAGGAGAATACCACTATACTATGCTTTAATATGCTAAAACAACACATGATTCATCCAAGGCACATTAAGCAATCTCAATTGTTTATAACAAGTCATGCTACAACAAAGAATACTAACTCTTGGAGTTGCTAGCATCTACTTGGACAAGATATCTGCTAACAACGGAAAGCATGCAAGATCACAAATAACATAGACATGATAGAATCAATAATCAATCTGAAATAACATCTCAATATCCATCGGATCCCCGCAAATACAACATGCAAAATTACAAATAGATGATCTTGATCATGAATGGAGCTCACAAGATCTAGACATGAAAGCACAAAGGAGGAGAACCATCCATCTAGCTACTACATGGATCCATAGTCCAATGATAAACTACTCACGCATCACACTAGAGGCTTGCATGATGATGAAGAAGGCCTCCAGGGTGAATTCCCCTCTCCGGCAGGGTGTCGGGAAGAGATTCAGATCCCTCCCGATCTAGGGATGGAGATGATGGCGTCTATAGACTTTTTCGTGGATTTTTGATCGGGTACTTAGGGTTACGTCCCGAGGGCATCTTATATTCGGAAGGGGAGGCCGAGGGGGTGCCTGGGCTGGCCACACCACCCCCTGGCGCGGGCCTGGCCGCGCGACCAGGTGGTGTGGCCGCCCTCTGGCCCCTCTCCGTCTCGTATTCTGGCACTTGATGACATCCGGAAAAATAGGCACTTTGGCTTCTATCCCGTCCAATTCCGAGAATATTCATTTTTTGACTTTCCTGGAACCAAAAACAGCAGAAAACAGGTAGCTGGCACTGTGGCTCTTGTTAATAGGTTAGTCCAAAATCATATGAAAAGTACTCCGAAGTTGGAACAAAACACAAGAAAGTGGATAAAACCAAGCATGGAACATCAAAAATTATAGATACATTTGCAATGTATCAGGGTCCCACAATTATAATCCGCGATTATGGAGGCCCACCTCAAGAAAAAATAGTATATGGCTACACCATGAGACAAATACCCATATTCCAGGAATGGCCATACATAGCGATGTATCATGCATGAAAATTGCATAGGGGCAATTCTTGTGCTCAATTCTTGCACCTCCTTTGGAAAAAACTTGAAAAACTTCAAAATTCTAGGTTCAGAAAATGGAAAACCGAGATTTTTCAGATAACACAAAAATCGCTAGTTGGAGAAGTTGTTTGAAATATTGAGAGGGAGCTATGTGCTTAGTTTGGGCTCAATCCATGGAGGGGTTCCATGTTTTTGGCACTCAACATGACCACTAGGGTTTAAAGCCAAGTCAACTCCTACTAGGTAACCATTTGGGTGATGCCTTCCATGTCTAGAGTCTTGGTGTGTCTTATTTATTATTTTTAATGGGTAGTGGGTCACATATAAGGACTTCATGCGCAAGTTTCCATTTTTTTTGATTTTGTTTGTGGGGCTTCAAAAAATAGGCCGAACTTGTCAGCGTGCGCAACCATGCAAGGGTCATTGGAAATTTGATCCTAAGCATGGATCCAGCCTAGGTGTAACACCCACTTTCAGAAACCTTGACTAGTTATCTAGAATGAAAAAACAGGGGGAACAAAAAAAATCTTGTTTAGTAATGCAGAGTTTGCTTGCTTGTTTGTTTGTGCTTATGCATGTGAATGTGTAGTAGATGATATACTCCTTTACCTTCCCCTTAGTTTACCAAAGCTACTTAACAAAACTTTCTTGGCTTATTCTACATATTCTCAAATGTTCTGGCATTTCAAAAACTGAGCCAAGATGCCCTTGCAACAACAATTATTTTCCTAGCTTCTATTAACAAAATTATGGAGATCTATATGATATAATCTCCATATGCTTTCGAGACAGAAATTCCAACTACTCTTACCTCTAGGTTTTCCAAAACCTTTTATAATACTTTTTGAACTCTACTCTTGGTAGAAGTACCAAGGACCTTACCTTGTTCCAAACTCCAACCTCTTTAAAATACTCCTCTTCACCTCACGCTAAGCTTGATGGTATCCATAGTAGTAGTTTTGAGATGCTTGCAAGATGACATGCCTTGATCTGTTTTTTGTGTTGCTTGCTTAATAAGTAGAGTAGGCTACCCTAGGAGCTAATTCCCTAGTATCAAGATAAGTTAAGAATACAAACCCTAAGCAAGTTTCCAAAGCTTGTTCTGACCTCTAAGCACTAAAGTGACCATCTAATCCCCTTAAGTAAGATCAATTTAGAGTTAATCCCTTCTAATACCTTCCAAGTCAATGAAGACCAATTTTAAGCATGGATCCCTTCTACTCATTCTAGACTTCAACCTCATACACTTGATGATGAGTTTGGATCCTTGGATCCCCTCAAAATCATCCCCTCATGTATCCTAGTCAAAAACCCTAAAACTGCCAAATTTTTAATAAGTCTAGAACTACTATCAACATCACATCCTTGAGTCCTTAACTTTATCAACCCTTGTGCATTTTTGGAAATGCACTTGAACCATCTTGTAAACTATCCTAAGGAGTTCCAAATCCCACTCTTGACCTTAACTAAATCATCCTCTGACCCACTTATTCTTGATGGTTTTGCAGGCAAGAAAATAATCTTTTCTGCAAATATTACCAACATGCCTACTTTGGCAGAAGCTCACATCTCCATGTTATCCTATTTTGGCCAACTATTTGTATGTGATGACCCACAAGTATAGGGGATCGCAACAGTCTTCGAGGGAAGTAAAACCCAATTTATTGATTCGACACAAGGGGAGCCAAAGAATATTTATAAGCCTTAAGAACTGAGTTGTCAATTCAGCTGCACCTGGAAACAGTCTTGCTCACAATAGTTTATCAACAGTAACAGTTTTGTAGTAGCAATAGCAACAGTAAAAGTAAAGACGGTAGTAACAATTGTAGTAAACAGTAGGATTAAAACGCGGTAGGCATAGGGATGGATGGACGGGTGTTGCATGGACAAGACGATTCATATAGCAATCAAGATATAGGGAATTTGCAGATAAATAAGGTAAAGAATCCAAGTACTAAATAATCATAGGCATGTGTTCCATATATAGTCATATGTGCTTGTAATGAGAACTTGCACAACATCTTTTGTCCTGCCAGCCTGTTGCAGTGGGGCCTTTAGCGAAACTACTGGCAATTAAGGTGCTCCTTTTAATAGAGCACCGGAGCAAAGCATTAACACTCCATGAACATACGTGATCCTCATATCACAGCCATTCCCTCTGGTTATCCCAATTCTTGTCACTTCGGGGCCTTTGGTTCCGGACAATAATATGTGTATACAACTTGCAGGTAAGATCATAAACAATACTTATCATCATGAATCAATAACATGTTCAGATCTGAAATCATGGCACTCGGGCCCTAGTGACACTTATTAAGCATAACAAGGTGCAACAATGTCAAAAAGCACTAACAATAGATACTAGGCACCATGCCCTAACAATCTGATGCAATTACATGAACGATCTCATCCAATCCCTACCATCCCCATAGCCTACAACGGGGGATTACTCACTCATGGATGGTTGATGGAGAAGAGATGGTGATGATGATGGCGATGATCTCCTCCAATTCCCTGTCCCGGCAGGGTGCCAGAACGAAGTTTCTGGTTCCGAATCATGGTATCTGGTGGTGGCGGCGCAGCGGAACTCTATCTGGAAAAACGTCAACCCCCCGTCTGTTTTAAGTTAGAGGGCTTATATAGGCGAAAGGAGAGGTCAAGGCGGAGTCTGAGGCGGCCACACCACCCCCTGGCGCGGCCTAGCCTGGCCCGCGTGGCCAGGTGGTGTGGGCCCCTCGCGACACTTCTTCGTCTTGACTTCTGGCTCCGTGAGTCTTCTAGTAAAATAGGAGTTTTGTGATATTTTCCGGGATTTTTCCTAAAAGTTGATTTCCTGCACAAAAACGAGACACCAAGGCAATTCTGCTGAAAACAGCGTTAGTCCGCATTAGTTATATCCAAATCACACAAATTAGAGAAGAAACAATAGCAAAAGTGTTCGGGAAAGTAGATACGTTTTGGACGTATCAACTCCCCCAAGCTTAGCTTATTGCTTGTCCTCAAGCAATTCAGTTGAAAACTGAGTGCGATAAAAGAAACTTTCACGAACACATTTGCTTCGTAAGATGTATATATTCCCAGCATATGATCAAATACTTAGGCAATTCATAATAAGGAGTATGCAAATAAGTTTACCCAATGGTCATGCAAGCTATGAAGAGATTCCAACTCATTAATAATAAGCAACATGACACATAATGTTAACACCCGGATTTTTAATCCCAAATGCCTGTTATGCCATACCTTGAAATCCTAGGATTACCATTTTTGCGAGACATAACAGATTGGATATCACAGTACATCATCCATTACAAACCATAATAAGGTCTTACACGAATAAAGGATCTCATGATCCAGTCTTAATACAACAAGCAGCGGAATAAAATAATAAGCGTAGCGGTGGGGTCCATCTTCAAGGTCACAGGTAATGCTGACGATGGAAGATAGTCCTAGTTATCATAGCCGTCCTGCTGTCCATCATCTTGGTACTCCTCTTCATAGTCTGGCCATGAGAATAGCCAGGGACAAAAGCCTTGAGTACTCTTTAAGTACTCGCAAACTATCACTAATAAGTAAGGTAGTTCTAGTAGGAATGCTAAACTCTAAGTTTACTTGCAAAGTTAAGTTTGAAACCTAAGCTGAGTTCTAAACTCACTTAAGTTGGGAAACTAGTTTCATAGTCACAACCCTGTTGTGGTCAAGTCAAAGTCATCATTCATTTCATAAGTTGTTTTGAAAACATCTGGCAACGGAATAGTATGGCCACTCCAACTGTCCATAACCGCGGACGTGGCTATTCGAATAGTTTGACACTCTGCAGAGGTGGTACACTTTCACCACAAGATTCGATACATCTGTCAGGGATAGCCCTATATCATCATACTTAGTATGCAGATAATCAAACATAACCTTTCAATTACACACTCTAGTATAAGGACCTCTCCTATGAGCTTGGCCTCCCAGCCATGACCATTTGTCATCCTGGGCACTGCATAGGTGGAAAAAATTGAGAGGTAGCCTCAGCTCAAACCTCTCCCGCGCAGGAACTAATACTAATGCATATAAACTTCCGGCTAAGCCTTACCCAATTCAGGTAATGTGGTTGTACGGTAAATTTGGAATGGTATCGCATCCGAACCCAACCATCAGTTTTTATAAAAGGGCTAAGGCTCATGCCTCAACATTTTCATCATCATAAACCATTTGTGTTTCTCAACACATGTCAAAACATCAAAATAAAATGACTCATCATTCCAAGGTTTTCACAAGTCATTTTCACCAAGTATTCCCATCTAAAGTGATCAAGTTTTGGATTAGCTCTAAACTACTAAGTTAAGAGTGTTCACTAAGGTAGGATGCTAATGTCAATTTCATGCCATAGAATGACATCTAAGTCTAACTAGATAGGTCAAGTTTTATACTTTTTATGCTACCTTTAAACAAAGTAAAGAACTTTGGTAAAGTAAAACAAGGTAAAGCTTGTAAGAAAACTTGGGGTAGGTATAAGTCAATATATAACCAAAGCATGTTTAAGGCATCTTGCTTAGGCCATCTAGCTTCCAAGGTTTAGCTTGCATTGTTAAAGATGGCTTGCAAGAAAAACTTGGAAGGGTTAACTTGTATAATGCTAGCTTGCCTTGTGTAGTGCAGTGATTGAAGTTTTCTTCCTCTTCTTCCTGGTAGAACTCCTCCTCCTCGAAAGCTTGGTCGGCACTACCATCTATAAATACATACGGGATACACAATCACCAAACAATACTAAACTAGTCTAATTAGCACACTAAGGCACACTTTTGATGATCTAGTATCATCACAAACATCACAAGGTTTAATGAACTAGATTCATTCTTTTTGTCTGAGAAAAGTAATTTCTACTCACTGAAAATAACTAAGATTTAATATTCTCCATTTAAAATATGGGATCATGTGGACACATGTCATCACCACATATTCTAATATATGGGAATGTGATTTAAAGGTTGGATCACATTTTAATAAGTTTAAGTTTAATATTTAATGATTTAAAGTGACTAGAAATGCCTATATAGCATTAGTTTGGTCCTAGTCCAAAGTCACTGCATGCAAACCTTAATATTATTGTATATTCAGATAGGTATGGTTAAATGTGATTTTTGAGAGTTGGAAACAACTCAAAAGATATTATGGTTGATTTTATAAAAATGTTTGAATGTGAAAAAGCTTCTGTCTTGTTATTTCTACTAGGAGATATCTCTAACTTTAAATGATTGAAATCCAATGGTCTTGGATAGAGATTTTATGTACCTTTCCAACAAAATTGGAATCACTCAATTTGTATTTGTAAAACTCTCTGAATTGATTTTTAAACTAACGGAAAAATTCTAGTTTAAGCTTAAAAAGAAAAATCCTAATTTGAATTAACTGGGTCACGCAGGAAACTAATTGAGCCAGCCCAGATTCACTCCGCGGTGCAGAGGATAGCTGACAGGGGGGTCCGCCTGTCAGTGGCTCATTACACGCGAAGCGGTACGGGGCGATACGGACCGCATGATTAGAACAAGATCAACGGCTCACGGTCGTCGTCGACGACGAACTCGTCGCCAGCGAGACTGAACCCTAGCGGTTCGGTGGGTGTGCAATGGGGATGTACCGGGGCTCCAGCTAGTGCGGCGAGGCGGGCAAACAAACAAGACGACGACGGTGGGCTCAGGTGAAGTCGCGGTAGGGGCTGAGGTGGACGAAATCAACGACAACGCCTCCTCCTCTGCTGCGGCTGCCTCCGGTGAAATTCCGATGACCTGCTGCTCGAGCTGCTCCGGTGAGAGGTGGGGAAGGACTGGTAAAAAGAGGGGAGTGGAATGGTGTGGCGATTGAGGCTGGGGAAGGCCTCCTTATATAGGCTCGAGGAGGGGACCGAAGGGTGTGGGCAGAGCTTGTCGGTGACGACGGCACAGGGGGCTACCGGCATGGGCGAGGTAGGCGGACAGTGGGTGGTTCCCTGGCGGTCCTCTATGTCGTAATGGCGTGGCTAGGGGCGGTGGCAATTTGTCGGGGGCTTCCCGCGCTCTGAGAGACAGAGGCGGTGCTCGACGCGGCTCCCGACGACTGTGGGTCACACGGTGGTGCACGGCCATGTCTGGCGGGGTGAGAGGGTTGAGGCGGAGAGGCGTGCGCGGTTTGGTGTCGAAGCGCGGTCTGTGGCGTGCTGGCGGCGAGGAAGCTCTAGCGCGCTCTGGCTACACGCAGAAAGAAAGGGTGGCACTGCTCTGGGGTGGTCGAGTGGCTAGCAGGGGCCGTGGGGTGGACCGTGGGCGGCGGTGAGGTCACACCTCACTCCCTAGAGCAGCGGAGAAGGGCTGGCGGTCTGCTGCGACTTGTGCACGTTTGGCCGACGAGAATGGCCTCGGGGTGGCGGCGCACTGGCGCCAGGGCTAGGGCATGGGGTGGTTTTGGTCTAGTTGGGCCTTGGGGAGACCAAGGTGATCAATGCGCATCAAATGGCTCGAAAAGTTTTGCTCCAAAATAGTATTAGTTAGGCCATAATGATTCTACTCACAAGGTGCTCGATCAAATGGCCGCATGAACAAAATATTTGAATTTTTCAAAGATTTTAAGTGGAGTGGTTTATCTTATGCTTAAGCATCTAGGTTTGCATGGGATTTTGAAATGGAGTTCATTTGGATGGTTTTTGAAAAAGTGTGATCTATGCATATGAACTAGATTCAATTTTCAAATGTCATTTTAATTAGAGTTTGAATGTTTGTGGAAGATCAAAAAGTGGGCCTTGGCACATCACTACTTGTACTAGCAAGGGGTGCAAAGATCCATAATTGTTTATGTTGGCAATTGAGTCCTAGGAACAGCCAAAGTGTCCTAGTTAGTTAAAATGGCAAGAGTGACCATTTCCTTATTTCCTTATTTAATTCTTTTTGATTTTATTTTTCTTTGGGATTTGCTTGGGGATGATCTAGATGATGTGACATTCATCATAGAATCATTTTACAACCAATAGATCACTCAATCATGTTATTTCAAACAACTCCTATTTTAAAGGCACACACATATGAATGCTTAAATATTTTTAAATGGAAAAGTTTTTGTTAACCCTAAATTGGGTAGATTTGATCTTGATTAACTTGGATTTAAGTTTTGGGATGTTACAAACCTTCCCCTCTTAAACAAAATCTCGTCCTGAGATTTAAGAAAGAAAACTAGGAACTAAAGAGATCTGGAAACTCTGTCCTAATGTAATCTTCCCGCTCCCAAGTAGCTTCTTCTTCAGTATGGTTGCTCCATTGGATCTTGAGAAATTTGATACTTCGGGTCCTGGTGGTTCTATAAGCTTCCTCTAATATACGGATGGGCACTTCACGATACGTCAGATCCTTGTTCATATCAACAGCTCAGTGATCGATGTTCTTGAAAACTTCGGTCTTCTCTGGCACTTCTAGACATTTGCGAAGTAACAAGATATGGAACACATTGTGGATGGCTGACATCTCCTCGGGAAGTTCCAGTTGATATGATACTTCTCCTCGGCGGTTTAGAATTTTGAAGGGTCCGATATATCTGGGGGCTAACTTTCCTTTCAGACTAAAACGTTGTGTTCCCTTCAATGTCGAAACCTTGAGATACACAAAATCTCTGACATTGAAAGTCTGGTCTCTCCTTCTCTTTTTAGCATAACTCTTTTGTGTGGATTGGGCGGTCTTGAGGTGCTCACGAACTTTGTGAACCTTCTGTTCGGCTTCTCGTAGGATGTCGGGTCCGAAAATCTGACTCTCTCCTACTTGCGACCAATTCAGAGGGGTGCGACACTTTCTTCCGTACAAGAACTCAAATGGGGCTATTTGCAGACTGGCTTGATAACTGTTGTTGTATGAGAATTCTGTGAAAGGAAGACAATCTTCCCATTTTGATTCGTACTCTAGTACACAAGCTCTCAACATATCTTCTAAGATCTGGTTGACTCTTTCAGTCTGTCCATCGGTCTGCGGGTGATAAGTTGTGCTGAAGTTCAACTTGGTTCCCAATCCTTCTTAGACTTTCTGCCAAAATCTTGAGGTAAATTGGGTTCCTCGATCTGATTCTATGGTCTTGGGGGTTCCATGCAGACTAACAATTCTAGCAATGTATAGCTCTGCTAGCTTCGAACTCTGGTAGGTTGTCTTGATGGGGATAAAATGGGCTACCTTGGACATTCTATCAATTATGACCCAGATTGAGTCATTTCCCCTACTAGAAGTAGGCAAACCGGTGATAAAGTCCACTCCGACGGAATCCCATTTCCATTCCGGAATCTTCAATGGTTGCAACAGTCCTACAGGTCTCTGATGTTCTGCTTTGACTCTCTGGCAGATATCACATTTGGCTATGTAGCTTCCGATTTCTCTCTTCATCTTGTGCCACCAAAATTGCTCCTTTATATCCTGATACATCTTTGTTCCTCCGGGGTGGATAGAATAAAGAGTATCATGAGCTTCTTGCATGATAACTTGCTTCAGCTCCGAATCTGCTGGCACACAGATACGTCCTTTGTACCACAGAACTGCTTCTTCGTGTTCGGTGAATCCAGGTACCTTTCCTATACCAATACGACGTTTGATTCCGTCGATACTTTCATTTCCCTTCTGGCTTCCTTGATTTGACTGATCAATGTGGGTTGAAGTTCGATGCTAGCTAAGAATCCCTTACTAACTAGCAAAGTTCTAAACTGCTCCAACTCCTCATACAAACTTGGTTTCTTCTCCTTGATGATGGTGTTTAACCTACACGGCAATCTACTCAGAGCATCCGCTACCACATTGGCTTTGCCGAGGTGATAGTGAATGTCAAGGTCATAATCCTTGATTAACTCTATCCATCTCCTTTGCCTCATATTCAGATCCTTCTGAGTGAAGATATAGTTCAAGCTTTTGTGATCTAAGTAAATCTCACAACGATTACCCATAAGATAATGACGCCATGTCTTCAATGCTAGAACTACAACTGCTAGTTCTAGATCATGGGTAGGATAGTTCTTCTCATGCTGCTTCAGTTGTCGAGACAGATATGCTATGACTTTGCCTTCTTGCATCAATACACATCCGAGACCAATCTTGGATGCATCACAATACACATAAAATGACTTCTTGATATCTGGCATGATCAATATTGGGGCTGAAATCAATCTCTTCTTGAGCTCTTGGAAACTGGCTTCACATTTGTCTATGCATTCAAACTTCTTGTCCTTCTTCAACAATTGTGTCATTGGTCTTGCGATGCTCGAAAATCCTTCAACGAACTTGCAGTAATATCCCGCTAATCCTAGAAATGCACGGACTTGGGTTTGAGTGGTTGGGGCTTCCCATTCTTCAACATCTCTGATCTTGGCAGGGTCAACAGCGACTCCTCCGGCTGACACAATATGTCCTAGGAATCCTACTTCCTTCAGCCAAAACTCACATTTGCTGAACTTGGCATATAACCAATGCTCTCTAAGGGTTTCCAGGATGATTCCCAGATGTTGTTCATGCTCTTCTTCTGACTTGGAGTAGATAAGGATATCGTCGATAAACACAACGACAAACTTGTCTAGGAAATTCATAAAAATCTTATTCATGAGATTCATGAAATAAGCAGGGGCATTGGTTAATCCAAAAGACATGACCGTATACTCATATAATCCATAACATGTAGTAAAGGAGGTCTTTGGAATATCCGTTGCACGAATCTTAAGTTGGTGATAACCAGTCCTAAGATCAATCTTAGAGAACACGCTGGCACCAGTCAACTGATCAAACAGATCCTTGATCTTTGGCAGGGGGTACTTGTTTTTGATGGTGACGTCATTCAGCTTCCTGTAATATGTGCACAAACGGTTGCCTCCATCCTTCTTGTCGACGAATAACACCGGTGATCTCCATGGCGATGCACTTGGTTGAATCAAGCCTATGGCTAACATAGCATCCATTTGCTTCTTCAGTTCTACTAACTCTGATGGGTTCATGCTATAGGGTCTCTAGGCTATGGGTCCAGTTCCAGGGATTAGTTCGATAATGAACTCAATATCCCAATCTGGGGGCATACCAGGCAATTCATCTGGGAATACGTCGGGGTATTCACAGACTACTCTGACTTGGTCAATGGTGGGTAGGGCTAGACTCTTGTTGCACTTGAATTGACGAGGTAAGGTTTCAGATACATGCTCTACTATTACTCCAGAGCTACTGGTCATGGTGATGGCTTTCTTAGCACAGTCTATCGGTCCTTTATGCTTTGACATCCAATCCATTCCTAGTACTACTTCCAAACCTTTGGTTCCAAGTACTATTAGATTAGCATAAAAATCTATCCCATGAATTCTAATAGGTACATCGTTGCAATTTTTTCTAGATTTTGTAGTTGAACCAGGAATTTGAACTATCATGACATGCTTCAAGTTGGTTGGTTGAATCTTACTAGTGCATGCAAATTTTTCGGTAACAAATGAGTGCGATGCTCCAGAATCAAACAACACTCTTGCTAAAACTGAGTTGACAGAAAACATACCCAACACGACATCTGGCGCTTCCTGGGCTTCTTCGGCGTTCATGTGGAAGAGACGGCCGTTGCGGTTGTGAGGGTTCCCTGGGGCAAATCTTCTTCCGGGCTGAACACGACGTTGCTGTTGAGCTGGGGCATTTACATTGGCATTGGGAGCAACCTTCTTGCGACACTCATTGGAGTAGTGACCCTTAACTCCACACTCGAAACAAGTAATCTGGGACTTGTCCTTGGCTGCGACAGGCACAACATTGCTTCCAGTTCTGGGTGCAGTGTTGTTGTTGTTGGACTTGGGCGGCGCACGGTTCAAGTTGTTGGAGTTACCGAGGTTGTTGTTGTTGTCGATTGTTCCACGGGGCATATCCTGCAGACAGGTTGGGACAGTACTTCTGGACATGATTGGATCCACTCTGGTGCATCATTCTACGCTTGCGGTTGTCATTGGCTTGGTTGATCTTCCCTTCCATCTGGATGGCAGAGTTAACTAGCTCTTCGAGATCATCAAAACGAATATTGACTAACACCGTCTGCATTTCATCATGCAGTCCATTCAGGAATCTCTCCTTCTTCTTGGCTTCTATGTTGATTTCATCAGGTGCATAGCTAGCGAGAGACAATAATTTGTCACAGTATTCCACTACAGTCATTCTGCCCTGCTTCAGGTTGCGGAATTCATCTCTTATTCGGGTGACTAATCCTTGCGGCACATGGGTGCGGTTGAACTTGGTCTTGAACTCTTCCCACATCATCACTTGATTGTGGTTCATTGTGCGGGTGCTGTTCCACCATGCTCTTGCCTATCCTGCCAGATAGTGCGTGGCAAACAGAACTTGCTCATGTGCATCAACTCTGGCGACTTCAAGGTTATTATCCATGGTCTGTAACCAATCATCTGCATCTAGTGGGTTCTCTGAGTTGCTAAAGATAGGGGGATTGGAATTCTAGAAGTTCTTCAGCTTGGATCCTTGATGATCCTGATTTCCATGGCCTTGGTTGTTTTGGGCCATCTGGGAAATTTGCTGCAGAGTTGCTAGGTTGGCTTGGCGTTCTGCCCTACTAGCTTCATGGTCGGCAACTAGCATCTGCATAATCTGCAGCATCGGGTCCTGCGATGAGCTGCTCCCTCGGGGGTTTCCACGAGTCATCTAAAGATTGAGATAGATAAAGGGGTAAGAGGGAAAGTTCTAAGGTTCATGGTTCTGTTTTCAATAGCTAAACCTTGAGTTTGACTCAGGTTTTGCAACTAACTTCTTTTCATTCATTCTAGCAAAGCACACGACACAAACACACACACACACACCACAACAACAAAGGAAAACATATGGTTTTAAGAACCATTCTGTGAGCTACGATACAATGGGACCGATACATCTCACTCCTACGATAGTGCTCTAGTGCCTCTACTCATCATCGATGAAGTCGGAGTCATCATCGTCGGTGTAGAAGTCCACAACATCCTCCTCCAGATAGTCATCATCGTTGCTGAGGTAAGAGTCCATATCTCCCTAGATGTCTTCACCTTCCTCTTCTTCTTTTGCTGCAACCTAAGATTCTTGCTCCTTGATGGTCTTCTCGAGGTCAGCCACCTTCTTGCGAAGACAGTCGATAGTGTGATCCTTCTTTGTGCGTTGACGGCGAAGAGACTAGCGATCCTTGACGAGCAGTGAGAAAGTCTCGGCCTTCTGGGCGGCAATGGAATGGTTGTGGTTGGCGAACTCTCTAGCATTGTCCAATTCCTTCTATCTGTCGTACAACAGGAAGTCAAGGTTCTCCACTTGACGCTTCAACTCCGGGTGACTTGGCATCTCCATGGGCATTTCCATAAAATCACGCCTTGCATAGTGATAAAAGCGGGTTCCTTGGATTTGGTTGACACTCATGGCACACAGACGTGCGAGAGCTTCATGCATTGCCCTGGCTAATCCATCTAGCCAGTTGTTCTCTCTCACGGAGAACTGTATCCTCCCAAACGTTGGTGCTTCTATCTTGCCTCGAAGATCAGCGGTGATTAGTCATTATAAATCTCCTCCTGGGGGTCCAAGAAGTTGAGCTCCAAGGAATTCCGGATGCGGGCATCCCAAGTACTCTGATAGTGCATCAAGATCCCTCTCGAAGATCAGCTGGCCTCCGTTTCCCAACTAGTAGAACTTGATGAACTGAGTTTCCATCTATAAGAATTGAGGATGAGAAAGTTAGTGAAGTGATCAAGTGTGTCAAATTTTATGTAGTAATATAAGAATTTGAAGGAACATATATTTTTTTGAGAGAAAGAATCCCCAAGGGTAAGAGAGGAAATATGTTTTCATAAATACTCACTTTGGTTTTGAAACTAAGTTTTGTTCAGCCGTCCATTCTAACTAGGGTCTCCTATGGTCAGGATGGCTCTGATACCAACTTGTCAACACCCGTATTTTTAATCCCAGATGCCTGTTATGCCATACCTCGCAATCCCAGGATTACCATTTTTAAGAGACATAATAGATTGGATATCACAGTACATCATCCATTACAAACCATAATAAGGTCTTACACGAATAAAGGATCTCACGATCCAGTCTTAATACAACAAGCAGCGGAATAAAATAATAAGCGTAGCCGTGGGGTCCATCTTCAGGGTCACATGCAATGCTGACGATGGAAAATAGTCCTAGTTATCATAGCCGTCCTGTTGTCCGTCATCTTGGTACTCCTCTTCATAGTCTAGCCATGAGAATAGCGAGGGACAAAAGCCATGAGTACTCTTTAAGTACTCGCAAACTATCACTAATAAGTAAGGTAGTTCTAGTAGGAATGCTAAACTCTAAGTTTACTTGCAAAGTTAAGTTTGAAACCTAAGCTGAGTTCAGAGACAAAGTAAGATAAAATAAAGTTCTAAAATCACTTAAGTTGGGAAACTAGTTTCATAGTCACAACCTTGTTGTGGTCAAGTCAAAGTCATCATTCATTTCATAAGTTTTTTTGAAAACATCTGACAACGGAACGGTATGGCCACTCCAACTGTCCATAACCGCGGATGCGGCTATTCGAATAGTTTGACACTCTACAGAGGTGGTACATTTTCACCACAAGATTCGATACATCTGTCAAGGATAACCCTGAATCATCATACTTAGTATGCAGGTAATCAAACATAACCTTTCAATTACACACTCTAGTATAAGCACCTCTCCTATGAGCTTGGCCTCCCAGCCATGACCATCTGTCATCCTAGGCACTGCATAGGTGGTCAACATTGAGAGGTAGCCTCATCTTTAACCTCTCCCGCGAGGGAACTAATACTAATGCATATAAACTTCCAGCTAAGCCTTACCCAATTCAGGTAATGTGGTTGTACAGTAAATTTGGAATGGTATCGCATCCGAACCCAACCATTAGTTTTTATAAAAGGGCTAAGGCTCATGCCTCAACATTTTCATCATCATAAACCATTTGTGTTTCTCAACACATGTCAAAACATCACAATAAAATTACTCATCATTCCAAGGTTTTCGCAAGTCATTTTCACCAAGTATTCCCATCTAAAGTGATCAAGTTTTGGATTAGCTCTAAACTACTAAGTTAAGAGTGTTCACTAAGGTAGGATGCTAATGTTAATTTCATGCCATAGAATGACATCTAAGTCTTACTAGATAGGTCAAGTTTTATACTTTTATGCTACCTCTAAACAAAGTAAAGAACTTTGGTAAATTAAAACAAGGTAAAGCTTGTAAGAAAACTTGGGGTAGGTATAAGTCAATATATAACCAAAGCATGCTTAAGGCATCTTGCTTAGGTCATCTAGCTTGCAAGGTTTACCTTATATTCTTAAATATGGCTTGCAAGAAAAACTTACAAGGGTTAACTTGTATAATGCTAGCTTGCATTGTGTAGTGCAGTGGTTGAAGTTTTCTTCCTCTTCTTCCTGGTAGAACTCCTCATCCTTGAAAGCTTGGTCGGCACTACAGTTTATAAATACATACAGGATACACAATCACCAAACAATACTAAACTAGTCTAATTAGCACACTAAGGCACACTTTTGATGATCTAGTATCATCACAAACATCACAAGGTTTAATGAACTAGATTCATTCTTTTTGTTTGAGAAAAGTAATTTCTACTCACTGAAAATGACTAAGATTTAATATTCTCCATTTAAAATATGGGATCATGTGGACACATGTCCTCACCACATATTCTAATATATGGGAGTGTGATTTAAAGGTTGGATCACATTTTAATAAGTTTAAGTTTAATATTTAATGATTCAAAGTGACTAGAAATGCCTATATAGCATTATTTTGGTACTAGTCCAAAGTCACTGCATGCAAACCTTAATATTATTACATATTCAGAATGGTATGGTTAAATGTGATTTTTGAGAGTTGGAAACAACTCAAAAGCTATTATGGTTTATTTTATAAAAATGTTTGAATGTGAAAAAGCTTCTGTCTTGTTATTTCTACTAGGAGATATCTCTAACTTTAAATGATTCAAATCCAACGGTCTTGGATAGAGATTTTATGTAACTTTCCAACAAAATTGGAATCACTCAATTTGGATTTGTAAAACTCTCTGAATTGATTTTTAAACTAACGGAAAAATTCTAGTTTAAGCTTAAAAAGAAAAATCCTAATTTGAATTAACTGGGTCACGCGGGAAACTAATTGGGCCAGCCCAGATTCACTCCGCGGTGCAGAGGACAGCTGACAGGGGGGTCCGCCTGTCAGTGGCTCATTACATGCGAAGCGGTATGGGCGATACGGACCGCAGGATTAGAACAAGATCAACGGCTCACGGTTGTCGTCGACGACGAACTCGTCGCCGGCGAGACTGAACCCTAGCGGCTCGGTGGGGGTGCAATGAACGTACCGAGGCTCCAGCTAGTGCGGCGAGGCGGACAAACGAACAATACAACGACGGTGGGCTCAAGCGAAGTCGCGGCAGGGGCTGAGGTGGACGAAATCAACAGCAACGCCTCCTCCTCTGCTGCGGCTGCCTCCGGTGAAATTCCAGCGACCTGCTGCTCGAGCTGCTCCGGCAAGAGGTGGGGAAGGACTGGTAAAGAGAGGGGAGTGGAATGGTGTGGCGATTGAGGCTGGAGAAGGCCTCCTTATATAGGCTCGAGGAGGGGACCGAAGGGTATGGGCAGAGCTCGTCGGTGACGACGGCACATGGGGCTATAGGTGTGGGCGAGGTAGGCGGATGGTGGGTGGTTCCTTGGTGGTCATCTATGGCGTAATGGCATGGATAGGGGCAGTGGCAATTGGTCGGGGGCTTCCCGCGCTCTGAGGGACAGAGGCAGTGCTCGACACGGCTCCCAGCGACTGTGGGTCGCGCGGCGGTGCACGACCGTGTCTAGCGGGGTGAGGGGTCGAGGCAGAGCGGCGTGCGTGGTTTGGTGTCAAAGCACGGTCTGTGGCATGCTGGCGGCGAGGGTGCTCTGGCGCGCTCTGGCTACACGGAGAGAGAAAGGGCGGCGCTACTCTAGGGTGGTCCAGTGGCTAGCAGGGGCCGTGGGGTGGACCGTGGGCGGCGGTGAGGTCACGCCTCACTCCCTGGAGTGGCGGAGAAGGGCTGGCGGTCTATTGCGGCTTGTGCACGTTTGGCCAGCGAGCATGGCCTCGGGGTGGTGGTGCACTGGCGCTAGGGGCTAGGGCATGGGGTGGTTTTCGTCTGGTCGGGCCTTGGGGAGACCAAGGTGATCAATGTGCATCAAATGGCTCGACAAGTTTTGCTCCAAAACAGTGTTAGTTAGGCCATAATGATTCTGCTCACAAAGTGCTCGATCAAATGGCCGCATGAAAAAAAATATTTGAATTTTTCAAAGATTTTTGGTGGAGTGGTTTATCTTATGCTTAAGCATCTAGGTTTGCTTGGGATTTTGAAATGGAGTTCATTTGGATGGTTTTTGAAAAAGTGTGATCTATGCATATGAACTAGATTCAATTTTCAAATGTCATTTTTAATTAGAGTTTGAATGTTTTTGGAAGATCACAAAGTGGGCCTTGGAACATCACTACTTGTACTAGCAAGGGGTGCAAAGATCCATAATTTTTTCTGTTGGCAATTGAGTCCTAGGAACACCCAAAGTGTCCTAGTTAGTTAAAATGGCAAGAGTGACCATTTCCTTTTTTAATTTTTTTGATTTTCTTTTTCTTTGGGATTTTCTAGGGGATGATCTAGATGATGTGACATTCATCATAGAATCATTTTACAACCAATAGATCACTCAATCATGGCATTTCAAACAACTCCTATTTTAAAGGCGCACACATATGAATGCTTAAATATTTTTAAATGGAAAAGTTTTTGTTAACCCTAAATTGGGTAGATTTGATCTTGATTAACTTGGATTTAAGTTTTGGGATGTTACACATAAGCATATGCAAGATTGTAGTGCTCATAAGAAGACATGATAAAGTGGTGTCTTGCTTGCCTTTCTCATAAATGCCAGGGCACCTCTGAAGTTTAAGTGAAGACTAGAAATAAAAATATCAGAGATTCAAGTGTCAAAGTTATGTCATAATTAACCATGTTTTGAGACAAGCACATTACACTAAGAATGACAGTTATGTGATGTCTACGCACTTCTACTCTTGTAGATAGTTGTTGGGCCTCCAAGTGCAGAGGTTTGTAGAACAGCAGCACGTTTTCCCTTAAGTGGATCACTCAAGGTTTATCGAACTCAGGGAGGAAGTGGTCAAAGGTATTCCCTCTCAAGAAACCCTACAATCAAGATACAAGAAGTCTCTTGTGTCCCCAACACACCCAATACACTTGTCAGGTGTATAGGTGCACTAGTTCAGTGAAGAGATAGTGAAATACAAGTGGTATGGATAATTATAAGCGGTAATGATGCCAGAAAATACTTGCTGGCGTGTGGTTGACGTGGGAATAGACTAAAGGCAAACTTAAATAAAGATGGAAGCAAGCGAACATGTAACAGATCTAATTGCAAACGGTGTTTCAGTGCTTAGAAACAAGGCCTAGGTATCATACTTTCACTAGTGATCACTCTCATATAAATATCTTCTCTTTATGATACTACTCTGAACTACTCTCCAGTTGGACACTCTAATCCATGGTAGGGCTATAATAGCACACCTCAAAGTTCGCTTTCCACATCTAAGTAACCCCACACTATCACCTTGAGCACTAGATGGTTCCAACAAACACCACAATTTCATAGAGACATCCAACTCCAAATATAACTCATAACAAGTATTTGTAATCTCTAGCCTAAGTGCCACCATGGTGTGCACGCTGTCACTTTCACACACATGGGGAGAGCAGAGATCTATTAAAGCACTTGAGTAGCAAGGTAGATCTAGTTGATTACAAAGCTCATGATCACAATATGATCATGCATAGAGATAGAGATGAACACATAGCTACCGGTAGAACCCTTAGCCTCGAGGAAGAACTACTCCCTCATCATCATGGGAATCAGCAACGACGATGGAGATGGCGGTGGAGTCGATGGAGACGGCTCTAGGGGCACTTCCCCATCCCAGCAGGGTGCCGAAACAGAGACTTTCTGTCCCCCGAATCTCCCCTTCAGTGGCGGCGGCGCTGTGGAACTTTTCGTGGCTTGGGGCTTGACAATTTAGGGTTTTTGCATCGGGAGGCATCTTATAGGCGAAGAGGCAAGGTCGGTGGGCGGCCAGGGGGCCCACACCATGCCCTGGCGCGACCTAGGGTTGCCCACGCCAAGGGGGGTGTGGCCACCCTATGGCCCCTCTCCGTCTCGTCTTCTGGCTCTGTGAGTCTTCCGGTAAAATATCAACTTTGGCTTTTGTCCGGTCCAATTCCGAGAATATTCATTTTCTAACTTTTCTGGAACCAAAAACAGAAGAAAACAGGCAACTGGCACTGTGGCATCTTGTTAATAGGTTAGTCCAAGAAAGTGTATAGAATACTTCAAAGTGTTGACAAAGCAAAGCAAAGTAGATACTAAACAAGCATGGAACATCAAAAATTATAGATACGTTTGCAACGTATCAACATCCCCAAGCTTAACTCCTACTCGTCCTCGAGTAGGTAAGTGATAAAAAGAAAGAATAATTTTTGAGGTGACATGCACCATCATAAACTTGATCAAAGCATTTATAAAACATTGATAGCTAGGATTATAATACTTTAACATAGACATGAAAGATATAGTTCTAACAATAAGACATAGCAACTATGATGCAACATGAAAAGGCACAAACAAAAGATTCAAGAATAACAATTATTTGCAAGACGTTTGTTTGTTTCACATAAAGAAAACATAGCATAGTGGCATTCAGCTTGTCCCTCATAGAGTTGCAAACATAAATGCATAGGACACCTTCGAAGTTCATAAGACTGACTAGATACAAGTAGTTTAACAACAAGCAATATCAAGTTATGCATCAATCAACAAGTCTTGGGACAATGCACATAGAACTAAGAATGGCCACTATGCTCTCAAAGTAGATGCATAAAGTTAGAAGGTGGAGACTCCACATAAAAGTAAAAGAAAGGCCTTCATAGAAGGAAGTAGAGATTCAAGTTTCATAAAGAGCTTCCAAAATTATGGTACTTGTTAGCTTGCAGCTCTCATTGCCCCTATCATAAGCATCTTGAAGTGATTAAGGTTAAAGTGACACAACTAAGAGGATATGCTTGACAAGTTTGATGGGTTCGTAGCATGGAAAACAAAAAATTTCTACCGCAAGAACGAACAAAACCTAGATCTAATCTAGATAAAAGCCAAGATCTAATCTATTAGACATGTGCAACGAGATAGATCTGTACTAACCCTTTTAGACCCGAAAGCGCTACAAGATTGGATCTCGTGGTTGATGTAGTCGATCACTTGCCGATCTCAAGATCGAGTGGACGATCCTTCCGGCGCCGCGTTCTGGCAGCGCTACCGCAGTCGGTCACACGTGCGGAGTCGAAGCAGACCTTCCTCTCCTCGTTCCAGCGAGCAGCGGAGGTAGTAGATCTTCTCCACGGAATCCCAGCAGCACGACGGAGTGGTGGTGGTGGAGTAGAGAATTCTACAGGGCTTCGCCTATGCCTGTGTAGAAGAAAGGAGGAGGAGAGAGGCGGCGGAGATTTGGAGTAGTAGAGGAGGGCTTGGAGGTGGCGCCCCCACCCCTCTATTTAAAGGGGGGAGGCGCCATGGGAGGGGGAGTCCTTGTAGGACTCCCCTCCCTCCTATGGCCGGCGGATTGGGAGGTGGGGGGAGGAGTCCTCCCCCCCCCCCCGAATCCTTGTCTTACCCCACAAGGACTCCTTGATCCTTTCTTGGTTTTCAAGAAAACTCCAAGAAATCTTCTAGAACCTTCCGGAACATTCCGAAACCTTCTAGAAACCTCATACAAATACTCCGGAACATTTCCTAACTCAGAAAATGATCCCCAATATATGAATCTTACTCTCCGGACAATTCCGGATCTCCTCGTGATGTCTCGAATCCAATCCGAGACTCTGAACAACATTCGGTCTCCAACGCACATTCCATATCTACTTAAAACAACTTCGCACCTTAAGTGTGTCACCCTACGGTTCGTGAATATGTAGACATGACAGAGACATATCTCCTATCAATAACCATCAGCGGGGCCTGGAGATCCATAATGGCTCCCACATACTCAATGATGACTTCGTGATCGATAGAACCATTTACATACGAGACCAATTCCCTTTGTCACATGATACTTTACTTATCCGAGGTTTGATCGTCGGTATCTCTATAACTAGTTCTACCTCGTTACTGATAAGTACTCTTTACTCGTTCCGTGATATGTCATCCCTTGTGACCTAGTCACATGCTTGCAAGCTAACTAGATGACATTCCACCGAGAGGGCCCAGAGCATATCTATCCGTCATATGGATGGACAAATCCCAATCTCGATTCATGCGCTTCAACACATACTTTCAGAATACCCAATGACACCTTTATAACCACCCAGTTACGAAGCGGTGTTTGATGTCATCAAAGTATCCATCCGGTGATGGTGATTAACATAACCTCATGGTCGAAGGATTAGGTTACTATGCATTTGAAAGCTTATAGCAATACGAACTTAATGACTTGATCTTATGCTACGCTTACTATAGGTGTGTGTCCATCACATCATTCTCCTAATGATATAACCTTGTTATTAATCACATCCAATGTCCATGATCAGGAAACCATGATCATCAATTAATCAACAAGCTAGTTTAACAAGAGGCTTACTAGGGACTCTTTTATGTTTACAAAACACACAAGTATTAATGTTTCCGGTTAATACAATTATAGCATGGGATGTAAACATTTATCATAAACATAAAGATATAATAATAACCACTTTATTATTGCCTCTTGGGCATATCTCCAACAGTCTCCCACTTGCACTAGAGTCAATAATCTAGTTAAAAAACTTGTGCATTCAACACCTATGGCTTTCTGGTGTTGTATAGACACTATTGCTAGTGGTAAACATAATCTTCGGATCTGACACTTCCAGGTCCGTGTGTATTTGCATGTCCTTGCGTCTCTACGCATTACTCATTCTCCAATGAGATGGCATTGTATAAATTTGGTCCTTTGGTGAGACCTTTAGTTCCTTGGGATTAAATTATGTTGATACAATTGTCATACAATGTACCTTCATAGTATTATCCCGCTATGAACCACACCTAGTTTGATAACAAACTACTTAACACAAATGCCCTCCTTTGCTGCTACTATAGCAGTTTATATACTTAGCCTTTTGTTGTAGTATCCGTCACAATGTCTCAGTTTTGGAACTCATCCAAATACATCATGGAACATCCTTTCCATTACATTGTGCTGCCCATAGTCTAAATTGGGATAAATTTAATTTGTATCTTGTGACAAAACTAGTATCAATGTAACACTTTACAATGAACTACCTTTAACTATCTGTTACTTATACATGGTATATTCTTAGTTCTTCCAAAGCTCATAGGAATATCTTTACTATTGTCCAATAATCATCTTATGAATCATTCTGGTATATGCTCATAACATTTAGAGCATAGGACATATCTGGATGTGTACATCTCAAAGAATGATTGATCAAAATATTCTTGTGATTTCACCAAGTGTCAAAACACTTGAATCTCGTGTCAACACACTTGAATCTTGATTCAGTCCTTTCCGTGCGTCAAGAACCTTTCTCGTTGTTTCCATATTGAACTCATTCAACATCTTATCTATGTACATTTGGCAAAACCATATTAGCGCCTCAATCTATCCATATAGACATTGATGCCTAATTCTTGGGTTATGCCTAAGTCTTTCATCAAAATGAAATTCTTAACCTGTTGTCAATAAAAGATACATCATTTCTAATCAACAATATGTCCTCTACATAATGTATTAGAAATATGTCTCAGCGCTCCCACTTAATTTCTTGCAAATGCAAGCATCTTCATCATCTCCGATGAATTTAAACTCTTTTAACAGTTTCATCATGGTGAAGATTCCAACTCCGCTATGCTTACTTCAACCATTGAAGTTTTGCATACTCTTTTAGCATCCTTTGAATTAACAAAACCCTTTGGATCGTGTCATGTACACGTCCTAGGTAACCATTCTATTAGAAGAACTTGTTTTGTTTGTTCAACTACCATATACCAAAATATACGTAGTGGTTGCTACATTAATCCGTCTAGACTAAATATCGCTATGAAAGATCAAATCTTATCATAGTCAATTCCTTGAACATTGTCGTAACCTCTTTCCGACAGTTCGACGATTTCATAGATTCGAAACATCCATGTCTATTTCTTTATAGATCCAAACACGACCGATAGGCTTCACGCCTTTCCGGAGGGTCTTCAAAGTTCAGAAACTTGATTTCTCGTGTATAGAAGCTATCACGGATTCCATGACTTCTAGTCATTTTATGGAGTCAGGGCCCATCATCGCTTCTTTGCATGTAGTCGGTTCATCATTGTCAAAACAATAACGACTTGCTTATCAAATCTTACTATTTGATTCTTACCGACCCACACGGTTCTATAGGAACTCTAATCTCCGAGATCACACCTTTTGTAATCACGAGAGCCATGAGCATTGTGGCCGTCACCGGGACACTTTCCGGCGCTGTGCTACTTAGCACATATAGCTAAGGTTCAACAACCTTATCAAAGTTCTATTGTCCTCCCACTTAACTTTTCACGAAAAATTCCTTCTTAAGAAACTTGACGTTCTAAGCGACAAACTCTCTTTTGTCCTCGGCGTTATGGAGAAATTCCCAACAAATTCTTTGGGATAACCTACAAAGACGTGCTTATCCGACTTTGGTTGTAAACATTTTACTTATGCATAACATACCAAAATTTAAGAAAAGACAATTCGGGTTTTATCCCAAACCATAACTCATATGGTGTCATTTCAATGGATCACGATGGTGCTCTTTTCAGTGTAAAAGCGGTAGTCACTAAAGCTTTAATCTTTAAAAACATAATGGCAGTTTTATAAATGACACCCTTGATCTTACCATCTCAAACATGGTTTGATTTTATCTCTCGAATATGCCATACTCCTATGGTTTATTGGGAAACACAAATCATAGAACAATTCCTCAAGTCTTAGGTGTTTTTGCTAAACATGTAACTCAAATATCTTCCTTTATGATCGAATCATAAACTCTTTATTTTCTTGTTACAATGATTTTCAACTTCATCTTGAAAGTCTTTGAACAACTTTCAAATGTTTCATACTTCCTCCTTATTAAGTAAATATACAGATATATTCACTCAAATTTTCGGAGAAAGCATATGAAGCAAAAAGATCCATCGCATATGGCTACACATAATGGACTATGCACATCAGCATGCACAATTTCCAATAAGCTAGTCATCCGTTCCTCTCTGGCCTATGGACGGAGTTTCAATTATCTCGAGGAAAGTCTCACATGCGTCAATTGATCAAAATCAAAGACTCCAAAATTCCATCAACATGGAGTTTCTTCATATTTTCTTTCAAATATAATTTAAACAGCGATGTCACTTCATAAGTGATCTTTCAATCATTTGTCTTGCGACATTTTAGCAATAGTGTTTATGGATGTGATTTCTCCCACTAGACTTGTAAAAGTTCATCCATCCTTTATGGAATACGGTTATTATTTGAACAACCATTGTTCTCGTAATACCAGAACAAAAATAACAATTATTAAAACAAATCTTGAAGGCTAGGTTTGATGACAACGAAAAACACAATAACATTTTTTTTTTCGATGAACATCATCACTCATTCTCTTGCTAGTTACTTAGGCCACTGTAGTTCATGAATTGCGTTTTCCTGTATGACACTTCATACAAACCAATTCGGTATCCAATACCTAAGAACCACATTGTTTAACAAGCAAGGAATACAACCATAACATGTATATCTTCTATATGCCTAAGTTGGACATCTCCAACCTTTTATTTTCTGCCAAATATTTTATAGATTTTCTTTCAGCAATTTCTTTTCTTTTAAAAGAATCTATCAACATCAATAGTGGTGTCATTCATATGAAACATAGTACAAAGTGTATATAGTCAACTACTAATACCTTTGGACTTGCACTTTGAGGTGGATCACCATCATCAAATGTTTGGTGTTCTTTCAAAAAATCCATTCTTTAGTAATCTTTTAGTGTAGTAAACATTTTACTTACATCTTCCATTCATCCTTGTCATGACAAATTTCATGATCAAGCTACTATAGCCTATAAGGGAGAATCGCGAATATAATATCAGTTCCCAAAACCTTTTTGGTAGATTCAGATGCCTAGCATCTCCATCCTTCACAAATTCTCATACAATATGAGAACATGGTATTTTTCTAAATTATACTCTATCATAATGCAACCAAAAACATTGTTTCAGATATCACAATATCTTTCACACGTGATGGTTTTTGAAACAATTTTCAGCTCCAATATAATCTTGATATTAAAACAACCTTTTGAATATCAATAATCATGGAGGCAAACATGATACTTTAGATACTAACATTGGAATTCTTACTCTTGATTTAATACTACTCATTAAACTTCATGGAGTAAATAGAGTTTGCTGAAAGTTTGCAATAGGACTTATAAACTTTAAATTGACATTCAAAACAATACGATACCAGTTCGTAAAGTAAATATCCAGAATTTCTATAGTTCCACTATCTCAACTATAACTAAGCGTAAGGTGGTGAACGGATGCCAATGACTACAACAAACTATGCAAATTCACTTTGATTGTGTTTATGATAAATTGAGTTCGACTAATCCAAATTACAAATGAACTCCCACTCAAAACAACATCCCTTGAGTTGTTTTAGTGATTACATGAACCAAATCCACTACACCAAGTCCGATCATCACGTGAGATGATGTAGCTTTAAAGGTGAACAATCAACATGTTCATCATATCATCCATATGACTCATGCTTTACCTTTCGGTATTCTGTGTTCCGAGACCATGTCTGTACATGCTAGGCTCGTCAAGGTTAACCTTAGTTTCCGCATGTGCAAATCTGGCTTGCACCCGTTGTATGCACACGTAGAGTCTATCACACCCGATCATCACGAGATGCTTCGAAACGACGAGTCTTAGCAATGGTGCCAACTAAGGACGAACACTTTATTACTTGATATTTAGTGAGAGGGATCATCTTATAATGCTACCGTCGCGATCTAAGCAATACAAGATGCATAAAGGATTAACATCACAGGCAATTCATAATTAGTGTGATATGATATGGCCCTTTCTTCTTGCGCCTTTGATCTCCATCTCCAAAGCACGGACACGATCTCCATCATCACCAGCATTGCGTCAAGGTCCGTGGCGCCGCTTCATGGTTGTCCATCACCAACAGTAACTATTACAACTACTTGGAATAAAGCTATTACATGATGAATAGACACGCATGTCTTAAACAAAATTTAAAGACAACCATTAGGCTCCTGCCGGTTGCCATATTACAATAAGGATCATTGCATACATCAAATATAATCACAATCACATAATGGCCATATCACATCACAAAACCCCTGCAAAAACAAGTTAGACGCCTCTAATTTTCTTTGCATGTTTTACGTGGTTTGGGGCTTTCGCATAAGACCGATCTTACCTACGAACAAGAACCACAATGTTGATACAAGTGTTGTCAGATGCTCATTGTAAATTGAATCTTAACTATGGTGGGAGTGACAGACACCCGCAAAGCCACTTGTGCAAAGCAAGTTGCACGTCAAGCATGGAGCAAGTCCCATGTGCGATGACATGTAATGTTAGCCCGAGCCGCTTCATCCCACCATGCCGCAAGATGCAAAGTACACGCTAAGACACCGACAACAAAAGCATCAACGCCCACAAAAACATTGTGTTCTACTCGTGCAACAGATCTACGCATAGATACGGCTCTGATACCACTGATGGGTTCGTAGCATGGAAAACAAAAAATTTCTACCGCAAGAACGAACAAAACCCAGATCTAATCTAGATAAAAGCCAAGATCTAATCTATTAGACATGTGCAACGAGATAGATCTGTACTAACCCTTGTAGACCCGAAAGCGCTACGAGATTGGATCTCGTGGTTGATGTAGTCGATCACTTGCCGATCTCAAGATCGAGTGGACGATCCTTCCGGCGCCGCGTTCCGGCAGCGCTACCGCAGTCGGTCACACGTGCGGATTCGAAGCAGACCTTCCTCTCCTCGTTCCAGCGAGCAGCGGAGGTAGTAGATCTTCTCCACGGAATCCCAGCAGCACGACGGTGTGGTGGTGGTGGTGGAGTAGAGAATTCTGCAGGGCTTCGCCTATGCCTGTGTAGAAGAAAGGAGGAGGAGAGAGGCGGCGGAGATTTGGAGTAGTAGAGGAGGGCTTGGAGGTGGCGCCCCACCCCTCTATTTAAAGGGGGGAGGCGCCATGGGAGGGGGAGTCCTTGTAGGACTCCCCTCCCTCCTATGGCCGGCGGATTGGGAGGTGGGGGGAGGAGTCCTCCCCCCCACGAATCCTTGTCTTACCCCACAAGGACTCCTTGATCCTTTCTTGGTTTTCAAGCAAACTCCAAGAAATCTTCTAGAACCTTCCGGAACATTCTGAAACCTTCTAGAAACCTCATACAAATACTCCGGAACATTTCCTAACTCAGAAAATGATCCCCAATATATGAATCTTACTCTCCGGACAATTCCGGATCTCCTCGTGATGTCCCGGATCCAATCCGAGACTCCGAACAACATTCGGTCTCCAACGCACATTCCATATCTACTTAAAACAACTTCGAACCTTAAGTGTGTCACCCTACGGTTCGTGAATATGTAGACATGACAGAGACATATCTCCTATCAATAACCATCAGCGGGACCTGGAGATCCATAATGGCTCCCACATACTCAACGATGACTTCGTGATCGATAGAACCATTTACATACGAGACCAATTCCCTTTTTCACACGATACTTTACTTATCCGAGGTTTGATCGTCGGTATCTCTATACCTAGTTCTACCTCATTACTGATAAGTACTCTTTACTCGTTCCGTGATATGTCATCCCTTGTGACCTAGTCACATGCTTGCAAGCTAACTAGATGACATTCCACCGAGAGGGCCCAGAGCATATCTATCCGTCATATGGATGGACAAATCCCAATCTCGATTCATGCGCTTCAACACATACTTTCAGAATACCCAATGACACCTTTATAACCACCCAGTTACGAAGCGGTGTTTGATGTCATCAAAGTATCCATCCGGTGATGGTGATTAACATAACCTCATGGTCGAAGGATTAGGTTACTATGCATTTGAAAGCTTATAGCAATACGAACTTAATGACTTGATCTTATGCTACGATTACTATGGGTGTGTGTCCATCACATCATTCTCCTAATGATATAACCTTGTTATTAATCACATCCAATGTCCATGATCAGGAAACCATGATCATCAATTAATCAACAAGCTAGTTTAACAAGAGGCTTACTAGGGACTCTTTTATGTTTACAAAACACACAAGTATTAATGTTTCCGGTTAATACAATTATAGCATGGGATGTAAACATTTATCATAAACATAGAGATATAATAATAACCACTTTATTATTGCCTCTTGGGCATATCGCCAACAAAGTTATAAGCCGAAATCTCATGCCCCTTACTTACGAAGACCGAACCTCATGCTACTCAACTTTAGTCACAAGTAAGCTCTTGTCATTGTAAGTACATATGTATCATAGAGAACCGCCAACGGGGTACCCCTTGCACATGATACAGGAGTTATCCCATAATAAAAATGATAAGGCAAGTAGACAATGAGCATCTCAGCGATCTTTTTTTTGCTATTTGCATAGGTTTTTATTGAGGATGCTTCATAGAGTGCTCATTATGGTTATGCTGCAAGTTTCCACCATGATTAGGCATGGCTTAGGCTAGCGGCCCAGGCATTTCTCTAACACACATACAAACTCCATGATCTTACAAGTTCCACTTTTATTTCACACTGTCGGGATCCATAAGCAAAAGAACATGATATCAACGGGGTACAAAGTACAAGTGAAATGTTGAAAACGTTCCCCATGATACATGGTTCTGCTAATTTCAACTTATAAAGTGCAAGCATATACGCCACAAAGATTGACATAATGGTTCAAGTTTATTAAATGCAAGAAAGTAAAGTGTGCCATCAAGTTCGTGAGAGCTTTAATCACTAATTTTCACATAACAAGTTTAATTCAGAAGGTAGATAAAAACATGGATATACTTGGAATAGAAAATGCTAATAGGTAGGTATGGTGGACTCTTTGGAATAACTTGGTTTAAGGAGTTGGATGCATGAGTGGAACTCACACTTGGTTATGGAGGCTAGCAAAAGACTCGGAGCGACAAACTAAGAGAGCAATAATGGCCATAATCATGCAGAGCGACAAAACATCATTGATTAAAGCATAAAGTGATACTACAAGTTGAAAACTAAAGGATCATAAAGTCTTAGGGTGACTTGGGATAGTCATAACATGGTGGGAGCATGTGCCAAGTCAACCCAAATAAAGCATCAAAGGAGAATACCACAATACTATGCTTTAATATGCTAAAACAACGCATGATCCTTCCAAGGCACATTAAGCAATCTCAATTGTTTATAACATGTCATGCTACAGCAAAGAATACTAAGCATAAAGCCAAAACAATATCAAGCATGGCATGACAAAGCATAGGCCATAGTCAAAAACAAGCTCTCTTTACCACTTAAGCATGAACTTTCCTACTCTTTTCCAATCCAAACCAAACTATTTGAAAACCAATGTATGAAAGAGGGGGTCCAACTAATTTATTCAAGAAAACTAAGAAAAACAAGCAAATTAAAAACCAAACGAAAACGAAAAAGAAGACGCTCCAAGAACAACACAACTGTGCATGAAACAATAAAAATGAAGTGTTTGGAAGAAACCTAGGATTTTTATTAATGAAGAAGAGGATGCATTGGGCATCCCCAAGCTTTGAAGCTTGTGCTTCTTGGATATGTCTTGGGGTGACACGCGTGGCATCCCCAGCTTGAGCTTTAGTCCATTCTTCATCTCATCACTCATTCCTTCCATACACCTGAAATTTTTCCTTCATACAAAACTTCACACAATCTTTATTAGCAACATTAGTGCACTCAAGATAATAAGTCTTTGGGTTCAGTTTCAACACCAATAAAACTTCCATTAAAACACAAGCTACTGTAGCACGTCCCTCAAAAAGCTCAATTCCCTAAAAGAACTCAAAAAGGAACCAACAAGAAGCAAATGCAAATAATGGCAGAAATATGTCAAAACAGACCAGCAGGTAAAGACGATTTTTTTCGAAGACCTTCTGTTGCTCAAATCAAAAAGTTTTGAACTAAGGAAAGTTAGATGACAACCTGGGGCAGAAGCACAAAAATTCACGCCTCAAAAGGACCTACAGAGATTTTACACGAATGTTTACGGTGAAGAACAAAAATCTGTTTTGGGACAGCAACTTTCCCAAACATTATTTCTCTCTCATTAGAGGTTATTCTTGGCACAAAAACCACACAAAAATGATAAGGAGCGGTTACTACAGAGGTAATAACTTCCAAGACTCATCTAAAACTTTTGGGTTATCTCCCAATAAGTACTTTTTTAACGCCTTTAAGTTAGGAATGATAGTTTGAGAAAATGCTCACATAAGAAATATGAATTGAAGTAAAAGAGAGTATCAAGAAGCAAATTCAAAACACATTTAAGTCTAACCCACTTCCTATGCATAGGAATCTTGTAAAGAAACAAGTCATGAAAGCACAAAGCAACAAGCATAGGAAAGCAAAACAAGTGCAACTTCAAGACTTTCAACATAAAGAGGGGAAACTTAATATTGTTGAGACACATAAAACCATGTTTCCCTCTCTCATAATAACTTTCAGTAGCATCATGAATAAAATTAACAATATAACTATCACAAAAAACATTCTTATCATGAGACACATGCATATAATAATTATTACTCTCCACATAAGAATAGTCATTCTTGTTGGGTCCGCAGCATAGAAAACAAAAAATTTCCTACGATGAGAACTACACGCCAAGATCTATCTACTAGGTACTACCTCTGTTTGGGATTATTAGTCCTAAGGGCCAAGTTGCTAATACCAAGACACTTCATAACTCTCTCATTAATCTATACATGCACCAATAGTCTTACATGCACGAGAGAAGTGAGAGGAAAAGGAGAACATGCATTGGTCGAGAGAGACTAATAAATGAGATACCCCTTATAATCTCAAACAATATAAAAAAGCTCTCCAGACCTATAATCCCGAACAGAGGTAGTACAAAGCAACGGGTGAAAACACATCCAACAAGAACTTACCCTCGAAGACAACGAGTTTTGTTAACGAGTAGGAACTCGTGGTTGATGTAGTCGTACACTTGCCAATCTCAAGATCGTGAGGAAGTCCGAGCGCCGCAACTCAGCAACGCATCCGTACTCACACACACGTTCAAGCCACTAGACAACCTCCACTTCCTCGCTCTAGCGATCCATCGGAAGCAGCAACTCCTTCCAGACGAAATGCCACCGGGAACATGTATCTCGCTAATCCGAAACCATGGGGGAATAATTCTAGAGGGGGAGAGAGATCCTTCACAAGGAGGTGTGAGGATGAAGGAGGGAGTGGGTGGCCTTTTATAAGAGGAGGGGGTGCCCCTCCTCTCCATGGCCGGCGCATGGGGGGTGACCCCTCACCTCCCCCATTCATGTGGTGGTAACCCCTCCACATTAAAATGCCTCTTCACATTCCCTTTTACAGTCTCCACTTTAAATGCATTAAAATTCTCCAAGTTTAATGCTCTCTCATTTAATAAAACTCTTTTATTAAATTTATTCAGAATTTTTTTAATTACTTTAATTAACAAACATTCACATATAGCCCCTTGCAATATTTCAATATCACATGCAGAACCACTTTCTGCAATTTCACCCGAAACAATTTCCGGTTTCTATCGAAACAATTCCTGCACTTTGCAATTCTTTCGTCTGAAACATATGTGCTCCAAAATGGTGGCCGGTAACTCTTAAGTGTGTCACCCTATGGTTCGCGAATAATGCATACATGATTGAGACTCCTCTCAGATCAATAGTCAGAAGCGGGACCTGGAGATCCATACTGACTCCTGCATATTCAACGATGACTTCTGTGATCGTGAGAACCTTTAACGCTTGTAACTAAATCCCTTTGTCTCGCGATATATTACATGTCCGAGACTCCATCATCGGCATCCGAATACCTAGTTTGATCTTGTTACCGACATGCACTATTTTCTCGTTCCCGTGATATAACATTCTAGTGATTACATCACTTGCTTGCACGCTATCTCAATGTGATATCACCGAGAGGGCCTAGAGTATATCTATCAGTCATCGGGATTGAAAAATTCCACTCTTGATCCATGAGCCTCAACATAACACCTTCGTAGTATTGAACCCATCTTTATAGTCACCCTGTCACGGTCTGACGTTTGATGTTATCAAGATACGCTTCAGGTGTTAGCAATTAACATGATCTCATGGTCTAAGGATAAAGATTACTTCGTATGATGTTATAGCAATATAAACATAATGACTTGATCGTAATGCTATACTTCGGATGAATGTTCATCACATCATTCCACCAATGGTGTGACCTTGTTATTAACAACATCCAATGTCCATGATCAGGAAACATTGATCATCTTGTTAATCAACAAGCTAGTCTATAAGAGAGGCATAACTAGGAACCCTTTTTGTTTATTAAACACACATGTATTGATGTTTCCGATCAATACAATTCTAGCATGTAAAATAAACATCTATCATATATAAGGAATACATAATAACAACTTTATTATTGCCTCTTAGGGCATATTTCCTTCAATTCTTATTAATTGTAGTGGGAGCAAAATCAACAAAATAGCTATCATTATTATTTTCATCACCATAATCATCAAATATAGGAGGCATATTGTAATCATAATGAATTTTCTCCTCAATAGTAGGTGGACTAGAAATATCATATTCATCATTGTAATCATCATATATTGGAGGCATAGTATCATCAAAGTAAATTTTCTCATCCATGCTTGGGGGACTAAAAATATCATGCTCATCAAAACCAACTTCCCCAAGCTTAGACTTTTCCATAGCATTCGCAATAATGGTGTTCAAAGAATTCATACTAATAACATTGCTATAGGATGCAAATAAAGTTCCATAGGTTTTTTAATTTGCTCTTCAAACACTTGATGTCCTAACTCAAGATAAATAGTATAAAGCTCTCTAATTTTGTTGTTGTTTTCCATTAAGCTTAACTAGTGAAAACAAGAAACAAAAAGACAAAATTGTAGAATGTAAAGGAAATAACTTCGAGCACTCACACCAGAGGATGTGAGTACCTTTTACCTTACCTCCCCGGCAACGGCGCCAGAAAAGAGCTTGATGTCTACGCACTTCTATTCTTGTAGACAGTTGTTGGGCCTCCAAGTACAGAGGTTTGTAGAACAGCAGCAAGTTTTCCCTTAAGTGGATCACCCAAGGTTTATCGAACTCAGGGAGGAAGTGGTCAAAGGTATTCCCTCTCAAGCAACCTTGCAATCAAGATACAAGAAGTCTTTTGTGTCCCCAACACACCCAATACACTTGTCAGGTGTATAGGTGCACTAGTTCGGCAAAGAGATAGTGAAATACAAGTGATATGGATAATTATAAGTGGTAACGGTGCCAGAAAATACTTGCTGGCGTGTGGTTGACGTGGGAAGGGACTAAAGGCAAACTTAAATAAATATGGAAGCAAGGAAACATGTAACAGATCTAATTGCAAACGGTGTTTCAGTGCTTAGAAACAAGGCATAGGGATCATACTTTCACTAGTGAACACTCTCATATAAATATCTTCTCTTTATGATACTACTCTGAACTACTCTTCGGTTGGACACTCTAATCCATGGTAGGGCTATAACAACACACCTCAAAGTTCGCTTTCCGCATCTAAGTAACCCCACACTATCACCTTGAGCACTAGATGGTTCCAACAAACACCACAATTTCATAGAGACATCCAACTCCAAATATAACTCATAACAAGTATTTGTAATCTCTAGCCTAAGTTCCACCATGGTGTGCACGCTGTCACTTTCACACACATGGGGAGAGCAGAGATCTATTAGAGCACTTGAGTAGCAAGCTAGATCTACTTGATTACAAAGCTCATGATCACAATATGATCATGCATAGAGAGAGAGATGAACACATAGCTACCGGTAGAACCCTTAGCCTCGAGGAAGAACTACTCCCTCATCATCATGGGAATCAGAAACGGCGATGGACATGGCAGTGGAGTCGATGGAGATGGCTCCGGGGGCACTTCCCCGTCCCGGCAGGGTGCCAGAACAGAGACTTTTTGTCCCCCGAATCTCCCCTCAGTGGTGGCGGCGCTGCGGAACTTTTCGTGGCTTGAGGCTTGACAATTTAGGGTTTTTGCATCGGGAGGCATCTTATAGGTGAAGAGGCAAGGTCGGTGGGCGGCCAGGGGGCCCACACCATGCCCTAGCACGGCCTAGGGTTGCCCGTGCCAAGGGGGGTGGCCACCCTGTGGCCCCTCTCTGTCTCGTCTTCTGGCTCCGTGAGTCTTCCGGTAAAATATCGACTTTGGCTTTTATCCGGTCCAATTTTGAGAATATTCATTTTCTGACTTTTCTGGAAACAAAAATAGAAGAAAACAGGCAACTGGCACTGTGGCATCTTGTTAATAGGTTAGTCCAAGAAAGTGTATAGAAATACTTCAAAGTGTTGACAAAGCAAAGCAAAGTAGATACTAAACAAGCATGGAACCTCAAAAATTATAGATACGTTTGCAACATATCACTATGCTCTCGGGAAGGTCCTTAAAGAATGAATGGTGACTCAACATAAAAGTGAAAGAAAATATTTGAAAAGATTGAAAGGCTTCCAAATGTATAAAGTATGGTACTCATTAGCTTTGAGCTCTCATTGCCCCTATCATAAGCATCTTTAAGTGATTAAGGTTAAAGTGAACAAGTATGAGGATATGCTTGACAAGTTATAAGCTGAAAATCTCATGCCCCTTGCTTACGAGTACCGTTCGTCATGCTACTCAACTTTAGTCACAAGTAAGTTCTTGTCATTGTAAGTACATGTGTATCATAGAGAACTGCCAACGTGGTACCCCTTGCCCGATGATATGGAAGATTCCCCATATCAAAATGACAAGGCAAGCAGACAATGAGCATACCAGTGATCCTTTTATTTCCTACTTGCATAGGGTTTTTTATTTTTCTTTCCTATTTACGTAGGTTGTTTTTTATTGAGAATGCTTCACAGTTTGCTCACTATGGTTATGCTGCAGGTTTCCACCATGATTAGGCATGGCTTAGACCAGCCACCCAGGTGTTTCTACAACAGATATACGAACTCCATGAGCCTTACAAGATCCCCTTTCATTTCACACTGCCGGGATTGATGACCCACAAGTATAGGGGGTGTATCGCAGTATTTTCGATAAGTAAGAGTGTCGAACCCAACGAGGAGCAGAATGTGCTGGCTAGTGGTATGGATCAGGAATTCTCTGCAAATACTTAGTAAACGGATTTTTAGGGGTTTTCGATAAAGCAAGTAAACAAAGTACGAGTAAATAAACGACAGTAGGAATAAATGCAGCAAGTGGCCCAATCCTTTATGCAGCAAAGGACAAGCCGGTTGTATTACTTAAGATGACCAAACGTTCTTGAGGACACATGGGAAGACTGTCAAGTGCTTTCGCTTCATATAGTTGATTAATCTTCTTTAGCTTGTTAAGTGTTGTGTGGGTGAACCTGTGCTAATGTACCACCCCATCCAAGACTAATACATACTTGTGATTATACCCCTTGCAAACATCCGTAAGTACAAGAAAGTAATTAAGGTAGAAACCTAACCACAGCTTTAAACTCTAAGACCCTTACGTCCCTTGTGCAATGGTTTCCTAACGGCGGTTCAGGTTTCTGTCACTCCGGCAACCCCTACGATTAGTAGCCAAATACACAATGCATTCCCCTAGGCCCATATAGGTGAAGTGTCATGTAGTCGACGTACACATGACACCACTAGAAAAAGTACACCACAACTTAAATAACAATTTATTGAATCTTTGTCAACACAACTCCACTACTAACAACATGACTTCTCCCATGTCCTCAAGAACAAAACGAACTACTCACAAGACTTCATATGGATCATGATCAGAGATGGAATAATCATGTATAACAATCTGAACATAAACAATAATTCAATGGTTCACTCAATAGCATCAACTACAAAGAGTAATCAACACCGGGAAAGTTTCCCCTATGAACTATGCAAGATTCAACACGATTGTTACAGCAATATGGAGATGGTGATGATGATGATCCCGATGAAGTCCAGCTTGATGGTGGTGTTGATGGCGACGATCTCCCCTCTCCAGGACGGAATTTCCCCGACAAAAATCTGTCTACCGGAGAGATCTTTCTCTCTTGGTGTTTTCTGCCCCACAGAGGCGGCTGAATCTTTCTGTGGTCGCTCACCGAGTCTTAGGGTTTCGCGAGGATGATATACGCCAGAGGGGAGAGCCAAAGGTGGGCCGGGGCAGCCACACCACCTCCTGGCGCGGCCTAGGGCTACCCGCGCCATGGGGTGGTGTGGGCCCCCTGTGGCCCATCTCCACTCCGTCTTCTGGCATCCTTAGTCTTCTAGAAAAATAGGATTTTCCGTATATTTTCCTGGATTTTCTGATCTTCGCGAATTTTGCCTCCAAACGGCACCTTTTCCATCAGAATCCTATCTGCAGCAGTCCATGCTCCAAAAGTCATCAACCATGCAAAAACAGATGAAATAACATAAGTATCACCTCTCAATGTGAAATATATCAATGAATAATAGTGAATTAAGACATAGAATAGTGATGCAAAATGGACGTATCAACTCCCCCCAAGCTTAGACTTCGCTTGTCCCCAAGCAAAACTGAGCTCAATAAACATGGCCTCAGGTTTATGGAGTGAAGAGTCGATAAAAGAATACGGACAAGAAGCATCACATTCATCAAATACATAGATCATAATAGAAGACAACTCACTATTATATAACTCAACTTGTAATGAGTAGAGGAAACACAATAAAGATACATAAAGTAAATCATAATTGGTAATGGCAAACTTAGCTCTTGGTGGAAGAATAGTTGATAATTTGCTGGAGTTCAGAAATAGCTAGTTTTTGATGAAAGCTTTCAAAGTAGTAAACATCAAGATAAGAGCAATGTGCAAAACAAGGAACATAAGAAACATGATTGAATAAATCACCATATGAACGAATGAAACACATCAACTCAAAATATTTGCTGAGATAGAAGGAAGTAGGTTTACTGAGTCAACTACAAAGTAAAAGAAAGGCCCTTTAGAGAGGGAAGCAGGGATTGCAAGTCTCATAAAGAGCTCCCAAAAATTATGATACTTACTAGCTTTCAGCTCTCATTGCCCCTATCATAGGCATCTTTTGGTGGTTAAAGTTAAAGTGACACAACTAAGAGGATATGCTTGACAAGTTATAAGTTGAAATCTCATGCCCCTTACTTATGAGTACCGATCCTCATGCTACTCAACTTCAGTCACGAGCAAGCTCTTGTCATTGTAAATACATGCGTATCATTGAGAACTGCCAACGGGGTACCCCTTGCACATGACACAGGAGCTATCCCATATTCAAAATGACAAGGCAAGCCAACAGTGAGCATCTCAGCGATCTTTTTATTTGCTATTTGCATAGGTTTTTATTGAGGATGCTTCATAGAATGCTCACTATAGTTATGCTGCAAGTTTCCATCATGATTAGGCATGGCTTAGGCTAGCGACCCAGGCGTTTCTCTAACACACATATAAACTCCATGATCTTACAAGTTCCACTTTTATTTCACACCGCCGGGATCCATAAGCAAAAGAACATGATATCAACTAGGTACAAGTACCAACGAAGTGTTGAAAGCGGTCCCCATGATACATGGTTCTACTAACTTCAACTCATAAAGAGCAAGCATATACGCAACAAAGAAGGACCCAATGGTTCAAGTTTATTCAATGCAAGAAAGTAAAGTGTGCCATCAAGTTCGTGAGAGCTTTAATCACTAATTTTCACATAACAAGTTTAATTTGGGAGGTAGATAAAACAGGAATTTACTTGGAATAGCAATAATGCTACTAGGTAGGTATGGTGGACACAAATGGCAAAGGTTTTGGTTTAAAGGAGGTGGATGCACGAGAAGAATTCCCTCTTAGTACAGGTTTTTGGCTAGCAAGGCTGGGTAGCAAGTACAAGAGTTGAAGGAAACAAACAAACATACAAGTGATAAAAACAAACATGCAATCTTCCTCGGAAGCACAAAAGATCTTAACTAGAGAGTACTAAACTTATGAGCAAATCAAGAAAGAAAGATGATGAAATTATTTTTCTCTAGAGTACTTCTATCTTTTCATTCAACTCTCAAAAATAATGATGCTACTGACCGAGCCAGGTTTGCCAAAACCAACTAGATTAACTCAATGATCCCAAAGTGATACCAACACTAACAACAAGATCAATCATATAACCACAAATTGAAAACTAGTATAAGCTATGCAAAAGAGTGAATGATAGAACTTCTCATTAATATTCCATAACGGAAACTCACACCAAGGGATACATATCTAATGAGAGAGGGGACACTTCCATAATGCAAACCATCCTACATAATAACTCCTCTATTCATTTTATGATTCTACTAATAAGGTAAAAAGATAGAAGATAGTGATGTGATACCGCGGAACTCCCCCAAGCTTGGAACAAACCAAGGGGATGCCAAACCTGATGACGAATTACTCCTTCGATGGTGGTGGTAATATTTTCTTAGTTGATGTGAGGTAATCTTCCAGCATCTTGTGAAGCCTATTATTCTCCCATTGAAGCATGTCCACCTTCCTCTGCAAGTCTCGGTACTTATCGCAGAACTCCTTAATGACTCGTAGGGCTTCCGTTGATGCAGGGCAAGTAACAAAAGGTTGCCTTTGATCCTCGGAACAATAGTGAGGCTCCACCATATGCGTCAAGGTGTTGAGGAACTCAAGTGTCAAGCGGCGGTATGTGGCGATATCCTGGAAGACAAAGTCATATAAACCAACACTGTTGCAAAGGAAATTGAAATTGGCATGAATGCCAAGTTGGTTTAGGATATAGGGACACACCCACTTGGTGGACTTGATTTCTCGGAACTTCAGACAGTTGAAACAGTTCAGCTGAAACTCCTCGGTGAAATCGATACCAAGTGACTCGAGGGGTCAACGTATCAACAGGTTTTGCGGAGGATTCTGTAGCCATCACACATGTACGGCTCCTCGTGTTCATCTAAAACTAAATAAAATAAAGATTGCTAATTAAAATTTTAATCCAATAGAAACATAGCATAAGTGATCCTCTACACTAGTTACAAAAGAAACTCCTCTAAAACAATACTAAGCAAGCTCAATATCAAGATTAGATCAAAAACAAGAACTAAGTCTAGATTGACAATGATGAAAGATTGAGTGAAGCTTTGGTACAAACAAGTTAGATCAATTGAGTGCGAGGAATCAAAGAAAGATTGAGTAAATTTTAAGATCCAATGGAGGTAGTTTTGAGTTTAGAGGAAGGATAAAGAGAATATTTACTTTTGGGGATTCTTAGGTTACCTCACGTGGCTGTTTATGGCGGCCGCGTATGTTGTACGGGCGGGTGGTACTGCCGGATCCTGCCCGTACCTAGTGACATACCTTGGGGGAGACAAACCCCCTTCTAGTGATGCACTCGGTACAGGCGCGCGGTACGGTCTTGCGCACCCGTATTGATGGTCGTTATCTGTTTCGTACCTTTGCTTAAATTTTGATGGTTTTCTCGAGGGTACGGTACGGGCACGCGCTATGGGTGCATCCCGACCATACCAGTGGTCATTAAGAGTATTGTTTCCTACGGTAAAAATTAGAGATTTTATCTTCCAATGCCTCGACGTGGTACGGGCGCACGGTACGGTCTACTCTGACCGTACCACTAGTCGTTAAATGATCAGTGAGCTAGAAAACTCAAAGAATTTGATCAGTAGCTCCGTGTGTCTTAGCACATCTTATCAGAGGATTAAATAACAGTAAATATACTACATAAAAAATCAGCAATACTTGTTAGGCAATGTTTTAGTAAAATAAGAGGTCGAGGATTACCTTATTTCTTATCCTCTCTCCAAAGGTCTTCTTGAACACTCTTTATTAGAAACAAACAAAATGAAAACAAAAACAAACAAAACTAACAAGGCTAACACAAAAGTAAATACTTTATTTCACATGGGTTGCCTCCCATGAAGCGCTTCTAGTTAAGGTCAGTTAGCTGGACCCCGATGGTGATCATTTAGGTTTAATGAGTGTAATGCCCACTCCGAAGTAATTGGCTTTCAAAGAAGTTATACCATCGTCATCATTAGGATTCTGCCTTCTTCTTCCTAGGGAAGTGGACTATAAAAGGATCTCTAGATGGTAGCCCTATTCTCACATTCCCCTCATGTAAATTGATTAAAGCTTTGATAGTTCTTAGGAATGGCCTACCTAAAATTATAGGTGCTATGGTATCTTCAGGCATGTCCGCTATAACAAGATCAATAAGAGCAGGACTACCTTTAATTTCAACAACTATATTCTTTTTTATCCCAACAACTTGTTTATAAGTTGAATCCGCTAGATGGAGTCTCAATTCAGTGGCTATAAATGGCCCCAAGTTTAACTTGTCAAATAGGCTTTTGGAAATTCTTGAGACACTTGCACCAAGATCACAAAGTGCGGATATCTCATTAACTCCTACCTTAACTTTAATAGTAGGCTCAAATATATCATCTAACTTAGCAGGAAGCTTATCAGCTAGTCTCTTATACTCCATCTCTAAATCTCGAACTTAAGATTATACTTGTTTTATAAATTGTTGGTCCATAGCATCATTACCTTGTTCTATACAAGGATGGTTTACAGTGATCATCTTTAGTAGATCTTCCATGGTATACTCTAGTGTTGGTGCGTTGCTATAATCCAGATCTTCAGGCTTTTCATCATTGGTTACCACCCTCATCATCTTGAGGTCTTCTACTAGATTTGGCTTGGGCTTTCCAGCAAACTTTGCTAGTATGAGAGCTTGGCTCTCAGCTACCTTGCCCCATTGAGCCTCCACGGTCTTTATCCTTTCCTATAGAGCATGCACATCATTTCTAATTGCAACGGCTTGGTTAGATAATTTTTCTATACTACTTTCATGATTCTCCATGATTTTAATAAGCATATTATTTTGCGTGGTTTGAGCTTGTATAAAAGTTCTAATAGTTTTCTCAAACGAGAGATTGCCATGATTTGCTCCATTATTATTATCGTAATGATTGTATGGAGCTCCTGTAGGATTAGAATAATGTCTTGGAACATTAGAAGCATAATTGTTTTTCCATGCAGGATTAAAAGGAGTGAGAGCTTTAAAATTGGCATCATTAATATCAGTAGCGATAGCATTACCTTGGGTATGTCCTTTACCCTTAATTATATTATGTAGCTCGTCTACCTTAGATGTTAGCTCTTCATTATTTACCTTAGTAATTGAACTTACTCTCTTCGAGGTTCTCTCAACATGCCATTGGGCATGGTTATATTGCATATCATCAAGTAATTTCTTTGCAACAATCACTTTCTTTCCCATGATTGTTCCTCCTGCTATAGTATCTAGCATAGACTTACGCATTGACTTAATACCATTATAAACAAATGTAATATAAGCCATTCTTCCATCCCATGATTAGGACATTTCATTACGGCTTCTTTCATCCTTTCCCACGCAAGCGCTAGTGACTTGCGGTCTTCTTGTCTAAAGCTTATAATGTTGGATCTTAGCTGCATAGTCTTAGCTGGGGGGGGGGGGAATTAGTCATAAACAAATTAGTATATTCCTCCCAAGATTTAATAGTGCCCTTTGGTAGAGCTAGAAACCAATCGTTAGCCTTTCCTCTAACAGAGAAAGAAAACAATCTGAATTGAATAGCATTTGGATCTACATCCTTAATACGCATCATGTCGCAAATTTCAGTAAAATTATTTAAGAGCAACCCCGAATCCTTAGAAGATGAGCCCCCAAATTGGTTTTGTTGAACCAAACTTAAAAGGATAGGCTTTATTTCATAGGCTTTCGCATCGACAATGGGCTGAATGATGGGTTCACGAATAAAATCATCAGTGGGAGTAGCATACTCCCCAAGTATCTTTTGAGCCACGGTTCTTATATTTTTGGTAAGTTTTAAGTAATGAAAACAAATAACAAGTAACTATTTTTTTGGCTTTTCAAATATATAACAAGAAAGTAAAGTAATAACAAGAAATAAACTATAACGAATAATAAAACTAAAAACAAAGTCTCTCGTGACCTCACCAGAATAGTGAAATTGCTTCCCCGGCAACGGCGCTAGAAAAAGGGTTGATACCTTCGATCTGGATTCACGGATGTAGTATCATACCTTTTTTCCTAGAAGACCTAGGTTTAATTGAACCTTGGAAACCAATGCTAGAAAATAAATAAAAATGACACGTCTACAAGACTTTGTTTGTTCATGTTACCTTAATTTACCGGACCAATCTAGTTTACTTTTATAAGGGGTTGAATCGATGGATGGAAATAGGCCAGGGTTGAAGATCCACCTGCAGCTGCACATCATATGGGATAAAAGATAATAATAATCATAGTCATGTGTAATGGTTGAATAGGGATAATCTCTTGTGGGCAACACATCCTAATATACTAGAGCCACCGTGATGCAGTGGGCATAGCAATAGTCTTTTGATCCAACCGAGTGCACACCGAAGCAACGGGCTACACACGATTATTAAGTGCAAAACAAAGATCAAAGCATTAAGTGGTGATGTTGTTGTGATCCCGAATGGGTCGCTATGCAAAGACCATACTACCCTTCCTATCACTGGGGTTCCTATGAGATCGCCTCAAGCCAAGTATCTCACCTCAAGCCTTTATCAATCCATGAGATCTTGGGTACCTACAAGTCCACAGATCAAGACAAGAGACAAATAAACAAAATATAAAAATCTCTATTGCAAACAAAACACAATACTCCTATGAGTTAGATGCACATAATTGCTGCGAGGTTTCTCTCCAACCTGCAGCCCGTGAGGGCTCATCACTCATAACAAATATATCGAGCATAGAAAACATTGTGCAAAATACTTAGATTGAAATCAAATATTCTTACAATGGTCACCAAATCACAAGGAGATCTAAAGTACAAACAAATGGCTATGGCTAATGGTGGGGATGGATGATGGAAGTGATGAACAATGGATGAACAATGGCGTGGATCTCCATTGGTGGTGTTGTGTATCTGAGAATGGCAGCTCTCTGGCCGGCCGCTGGAGCCTCAAAATATATAGGCGTCTTCACGAAAGTTGTAGGGTTTGATGAGACGAAGCTCTTGCCACCTGGTACGGGCGGGCTCTGCCCATACCGGTGGTCGTGACTCTTGCGGTTGCCTGGGAAAGGCTCCAAAATTACTTGGTCGTGTGGACTTCCTCAAAAACCTTCATTATGACTCCTTATTTTGCATTAAAAAGCATGATTTCCTACACAACACAATTCAAAGCAAGGTTTTGCATATCTTTGCAATTATTAGTCATTAGTGGCAAGGATTGGGAGTTTCTTGTCAATTACCTCACAAAAACAATGTTTAAACGCGGTAGAAGATGGCTATTTTTGGAGCCATCAAGCCTTGGTGCTCGGCTTTGAAGGATGGTTATGAGGGCAGTAGGATGTGACGTTCCCATTGATAGTAAGGTGCCTATGGTGACTTCATCAAGCTCAAGCCCCACCCAACCAGTCTCAACACACAATCTTTTGGAGGTGGTCATAGGGGTAGGGTGTGCGTTCATGCATTCATAGGGTTGAGTGTGTGTATGCATTTGTGAGCGTGTGCGTTTTGTAGTGGATTTTAGAAAAAGAAAGAGGGGCCTTCTGTTTATATTAAGTTTTTCTCAGTTTTCCAAAAGTACCTATAATGGTCACTGATGTCTAGGATCTATGGGCTCAGTACCGTGGGGGCCCGTTATCAGTGGTTCAGTTATATCCCATAGAAGCCATCAGATGTGAGCTCTGACTCCCCTAGATCTTTGTTCTTCTCCACAAAGCCTCGGTGCTCGGCTTTGAAGGATGGTTATGAGGGCAGTGGGAGACGACATCACGTTGATATATAGCGAGGTTCCTATTGTGAATATGTCAAGCTCAAGTGTAACACCTCAAAAATATTAATCAAGCTTGTCAAGTTCTAATCACCCAAGCTTAGGGTTAACAAAAACTTTTAATCTTAAAACCATATGAATGCATGTGTGTTTGTGATTAATGCATGAAGGCTTGATTTGCCATGTCTGATTGCTATACATGTTGAGGTTTAGTTTAAAGATGAATACCACATCATCTAGGTCATTTCCAAGCAAAATCAAACCAAAAGAAATTCGAATATAAAGCCTAAGATCAAATGGTCATTTTTAACAAAGTTAACAACTAGCCCACTTTGGGCATCTCTAGCCAATGATTTCAAATAGAAAAAATTCTATTTCTTTTCACCCCTTGCTAGACCAAGTAAAGATGAACCCAAGCAAACTTACAAAGTTACAGAAGCCATTTTCAAATCCATTTGAGAGGCATTCAAAAATTGAATCCTTAATAGGTACTAAGATGGCCATTTCACAAAAACCACTCAAACAACTTCCACTTGACAATCCCCAACAACCATAGACTACCAAGCATGAGACCATATCACTCACCAAAAATCATTCAAAATTTTGAAAGTAAATTCCATGCGGCCATTTAGCCGAACACTTAGCAGGCACAGTAAACCTCAGACACTAATTACTGTTTTTGATCAATGATTTGTCCACCACTTGGCTTCACTAGTAGCCCACTATCCCCCTAGTACCCAGTAGCGCAGTGGAGCAGCTCTCCCTCGCTGTTTGACTAGTGCCAGCCCCCACCCGAGCATGTCCATGCCGGTCGAACAAGGACAGGAAGCCACAAGCCGCACCACCCTCTCCCATGACTCCCAGGAGATAGGCGAGACCCCACCGCCCCTCTCTGTCCCCTCCTCGACAAAAGACACGCCGTGGACAAGCCCTAATCGCCGCGCCCACTTTTCTGTCTGCCATGCGGAGAGCGCATCAGAGCGCCGCAGCCGCCACGCATAGCCATGCTGCGCGTTGCCCTCTCCGCGCACACACGCACTCACCATGACACTAGTGACCCCCAGGACACGATCGTTCGCCGCCGCGCGAACCATGGCCACTATATTCCTTGTCGAATGCCTATGGCTCCCGCACAGAGCACGGATGCTCCTGACCATTTGAGACTGTGCCTTGCCGCGCCACTATGCCCAGGACATTCGCCACTGACCACCGCATCAAGCCATGCCCTCCGCCATGCCGCGCTAGCCCTGTAATGCCGTCGCTAGAGGAGCCCGACCATGTTGCCCTGCCTCCCACCTTGGTGTATAAATAGAGGCCACCCCCAGCCTCCATTTGCACACCATCTCACTCCCCTCTCGCCTAGCAACACCCCCGACCCTTCCCCGGAGCAAGGTGAGCACCACATTGCCGGAATTTGGCTGGAGCCCGCCGCTACAGTGGAGAAGAGGAACCGGAGCTAGGAGCCGCTCCAGGAGCTGTTGTGACCGCGCCTCGAACCGCCGTCGTCTACATGTTCGATCGCCCCCAACGCCACGTCTAGCTGGAGCCCTATTGAGCCCCCACGTAACGCCGGAGCTATACGACGGAGATGACGACGCTCAGCCGTCGATCTCGTTCTAATCGCACGGCCTAGGTTAGCACGTACTGCTTCGCTTAGGATCTATCGCTGATGCGTCGGACCCGCATGTCAGCAGCCCGCTGCACGCGAGCCGCGTAGTTGGGCTGGCCCATTTTATTTCCCGCGCATCGCCAGCGATTCAAATTTAGTTTTTCTATTTTAGTCAGAATCTTATTCAGTATCTATATGCAAAATTCAATTCAAGGAGTTGTACTGGTCCAAAATGCGCGATTCCAATTTTGTTCGAAAGGTACTCAAAATATCTACCCACTCCCGTTGGATTCAAAACATTTGAAATTATAGATCACCTACACCAAAAATAACAAGACAGAGGCTTTTGCCACTTAAACATTTTTAGAAAATAAACTATAAATGCTTTTGAGTTGATTCCAACTCTCAAAAATCACATTTTCCATGCTCTACATGAATATGTAAAAATATTTGGTTTTACAAATATGAAACTTGGACTAGTATTAAAAGAATGCTATATAGGCATTTCTAGTCACTTTAATATTTTTAAATAGTAACATTAAATCTTGTAATATATGACCACCACTTTAAACCACATTCCCAAGTATTAGAATATGTGGTGATGACATGTGTCAACATGATCCCATATTTTAATTGGAGAATATTAAATCTTAAGTATTTTTTAATGAATAGAAATTACTTTTTCAAAATAAGATTAATAAAACTAGGTCATTAATTCATGTGATGATTGTGATGATGCTAGATCATCTAGTGTGAATTCTTGTGTGCTAAATAGAAGTAGTTAAGTATTGTTTGGTGATTTTATACCTCGTATGTTTTTATAGACGCTAGTATCAACCCGGGCTACGACGAGGAGGAGTACGACGACGAAGAAGAAGAAAACTTCAACAACTGCACCAACCAAGGCAAGCTACCAAATCAAGCTTAGCAAACAAGCTAACCTATGCAAGATGCACTAGGAATGATTTGGTTATGCTATCTTTATTATACTAATCCAAGTTTTACTTACCAGCTTTACTTTTCATTTACTTTAGTTTCTTACCTAGTTCATTAATTGTGAGTTGTGGAAAACTGGGATAGATGCCACCAAGAGTATAAAACTAGACTCATGTAGTTATACCTAGATGCCCTAAAAAGCATAAAACTAGATTTGGGTAGTTACACTTGATTATCACCCCTCCATAGTGACACCCTCATTGATAGTTGCTAGCGCTAAAGTACTACTTATCACTTTAGATGGGAATACTTAGAACAAATGATTATGAAAACCTTGGAATGATGAGTCATTCTATTGAAATGTTTTGACACGGGTGGTGAAACCCAATGACTTGAAAATGATGATGAATGAGGCATGTGCCTTGACTTTGATAAAAACTGATGGTTGGGTTCGGATGCGATACCATTCCTATTTTACCGTACAACCACAATACCTGAATTGGGTAGGGCTTAACTAGAAGTTTTATATGTATTAGTATGGGTTCCTTCGCGGAAAGAGGTTGATCTAAGGCTACCTCGTGACGACGAATGACCACCTATGCAGTGCCTAGGATGGCAGATGGCCATGGCTGGGAGGCCAAGCTCATAGGAGAGGTGCCTATACTAGGGTGTGTAATTGAAAGGTTAGGATTGATTATCTGCATACCAAGTATGATAATTCAGGGTTATCCTGACGGATGTATCGAATTTTGTGGTGAAAGTGTATAATCTCTATGGAGTGTCAAACTATTCGAATAGCCGCGTCCGTGGTTATGGACAGTTGGAGTGGCCATACTGTTCCGTTGTCAGATATTTTCAAAATGATTTATGACTTGAAAGATGACCTTGACTTGACCACAACAGGGTTGTGGAAATGAAACTAGGTTCCCACTTAAGAAATCTAGAGAACTAATATAGGTTTTACTTTGAACTACTTACGTAATAAACCTGGCATTTTGTAAACAAACCTAGAGCTTAAGATTCCTACTAGAACTACCTTACGTATGTTAATAGTTTGCGAGTACTTAAAGAGTACTCATGGCTTTGTCCCTGGCTATTCCTATGGCCAGACTATGATGAAGAGTATCCGGAAGATGGAGAGCGGGAGGTCTACGATAACTAGGATCATCTTCCATCGTCAGTATTGCCCGTGACCTTGAAGATGGAGCTTGCTACATTTATTTTTCGCTGCGTTGATTGTATTAAGACTGGATCATGAGATCCTTTATTTTTAAGACTTTTATTATGGTTTGTAATGGATGATGTACTATGGTACCAATTTTGTTATGTCTCGCAAAAATGGTAATCATGGGATTGCAATGTACGACATAACATGCATCTGGACTTAAAAATCCGGGTGTTTACAAGTTGGTATCAGAGCCATCCTGACCATATGAGACCCTAGTTAGAATGGACGTCTGAACAAAAAAACTTAGTTTCAAAACAAAATAAGTGAGTATTTATGAAAACCTATTCCCACTCTTATCTTTGAGATTCTTTCAACAAAATTCATGTTCCTCAAAATTCTTGCAAACCTACATAAAATTTTACACCCTTGATCACCCCACTAACTTGCTCATCCTAAATTCTTATTGATGGAGGTCAACTATAGCAAGTTTTACCAGCTGGGCAACGGAGGATCACTCATATTTGAGAAGGAATTAGGTCAGCTAGCGGAGTATCTTGGACACCCGCATCCGGAGTTCTTCGAAGCTCATCTCAATGACCAACAAGGAGGGGAACTATAGTGGCTGATAGTTGCGAATCTGAGAGGAAAAATGGAGCCACCTCTTTCAGAGAAGATCCAATTCAGCTTGAGGGAGAACAACTGGCTAGACGGACTAGCCAGGGCTATGTAGGAAGCTCTTGCCCATATGTGTGGGCAAAACATCAACCAGATCAATGGCACTCGCTTCGCTCACTACACAAGACGTGATTCTATGGGACTGCCCTTGGAAATGCCAGGATATCCGGAGTTGAAACACCACGTGGACCACTTGGACTTCATGATGTATGATAGCCAGAAGGAGTTGGACAACATGTGTGCCTACGCCAACCATAACTATGCTATTACAGTCAAGAAGGACCAGACCCTCGCCATCCTCGCCAAGGAGTGCCATTCACTTCATCGTCAGCGTGACCAGAAGGATTGCATCATCGCGCAAGAAGGTGGCCACTCTTGAAGAGACCATCCGAGATCAGGAGATCCAGCTTGAAGAGAGGGAGGGGGAAGGTGAAGAGATTTGTGGGGATCTCTACTCTTACCTCAGTGATGATGATGACTACCTGGAGGACATCGACATAGAGTTCCACACTGACGAGGATGACGTCGACTTCATTGATGATGAGTAGTCACACTAGAGCACTATCGTAGGTGTGAGTTTGTATTCGGTCCCATTGTATCATAGCATGACAGAATGGTTCTTAAAACCATCTGCTTCCGTAGTATTTATGGTGTGTGTTTGTATGGTGTGCTTGCAATGAATGAATGAAATGGAGTTCTTAGTTTTCAAACCTTATCAACACTCAAAGTTTAACGCTTTTGAAACATACCCTAAAACCATAGAAATTTCCCTCTTGTCTCATTATCGATCTCAATCTTCAGATAACTGATGGTAACCCCGGTGGAAGCAGCTCATCTCAGGACCCAATGCTTCAGATTCTGCAGATGCTAGTAGTAGATCGTGAAGCCGGTAGAGCTGAATGCCAAGCCAACCTAGCCACTTTGCAACAGATAGCCTAGATGGCCCATAATAATCAAGGCCACGGAAACCAGGATCACCATGGATCCAAACTCAAAAACTTCCAAAACACAAATCCCCTTATGTTCAGTAAGTCTGAAGAGCCTTTAGATGCTAATGACTGGCTGCAAACCATGGAAAACAACTTAGAGGTCGTATGAGTTGAGGCCAATGAAAAGGTTCTGTTCGCCACCCATTATCTGGCAAGGCATGCAAGAGCCTAGTGAAATAGCACTCGTACCATGAACGAAGGACAGATGATGACTTGGGAGGAGTTCAAGCTCAAGTTCAGCAGGACTCATGTGACCCTAGGTTTGATCACAAGGATGAGGGATGAATTCAGGGAGCCGAAACAGGGAAGGATGACTGTGGTAGAATACCGTGAAAAATTCCTAGCTCTGGCTAGGTATGCCCCTGATGAGATCAGCACAGAAGCCAAGAAGAAAGAGAGATTCCTGAATGGTCTTCATGATGAGATGCAGACGGTGTTAGTCAACATTCGTTTTGCAGATCTAGAAGAACTAGTGGACTCTACTATCTAGATGGAAGGAAAGATCAACCAAGCCAATGAGAACTGTAAGCGTCGTATGATGCACGGATACATTGCAGATGTATCTATAATGTTTGATGTTCCATGCTTAGTTTTATCTACTTTCTTGTATTTTGTCCACACTTTGGAGTACTTTTCATATGATTTCTTGGACTAACCTATTAACAAGAGCCACAGTGACAGCTGCCTGTTTTCTGCTGTTTTTGGTTCCAGGAAAGTCAGAAAATCAATATTCTCGGAATTGGACCGGAGAAAAGCCAAAGTTGATATTTTCCAGAAAGACTCACGGAGCCAGAAGGAGAGTCGGAGAGGGGCCACAGGGTGGCCACACCACCCCATGGCGCGGGTCCCCCAGGCCACGCCAGGGCATGGTGTGGCCCCCCTGGCCGCCCACCGACCTTGCCCTCTGGCCTATAAGAAGCCTCCCGAGGCATAAACCCTAAAGAGTCAAGCCTTCAGCCATGAAAAGTTCTGCAGTGCCGCCGCCACCAAAGGGGAGATTTGGGGGATAGAAAGTCTCTATTCCGGCACCCTGCCGGGACAGGGAAGTGCCCCCGGAGCCATCTCCATCGATCTCCACCACCATCTCCATCACCATTGCTGATTCCCATGATGAGGAGGGAGTAGTTCTCTCTCGAGGCTAAGGTTTCTACCGGTAGCTATGTGTTCATCTCTCTCTATGCATGATCATATTTTGATCATGAGCTTGTAATCTATAGATCTACCTTGCTACTCAAGTGATTTATTAGATCTCTACTCTCCCCATGTGTGTGAAAGTGATAGCGTGCTCACCATGGTGGCACTTAGGCTAGAGATTACAAATACTTGTTATGAGTTATATTTGGAATTGGATGTCTTTATGAAATTGTGGTGTTTGTTGGAACCATCTAGTACTCAAGGTGACAGTGTGGGGTTATCTAGATGGGAAAGATGAACTTTGAGGTGTGCTGTTATAGCCCTACCATCGATTAGAGTGTTCAACCGGAGAGTAGTTAAGAGTAGTATCATAAAGAGAAGATATTTATATGAGAGTGTTCACTAGTGAAAGTATGATCCCTAGGCCTTGCTTCTAAGCATTGATACACCGTTTGCAATTAGATCTGTTACATGTTTGCTTGCTTCCATCTTTATTTCAGTTTTCCTTTAGTCTTTCCCCACGTCAACCACACGCCAGCAAGCTATTTACTGGCACTGTTACCACTTATAATGATCCATACCACTTGTATTTCACTATCTCTTCGCCGAACTAGTGCACCTATACACCTGACAAGTGTATTGGGTGTGTTGGGCACACAAGAGACTTCTTGTATCTTGATTGCAGGGTTGCTTCAGAGGGGATACCTTTGACCACTTCCTCCCTGAGTTCGATAAACCTTGGGCGATCCACTTAAGGGAAAACTTGTTGCTGTTCTACAAACCTCTGCACTTGGAGGCCCAACAACTGTCTACAAGAATAGAAGTGTGTAGACATCATGCACCAGCCTGGACCCCGTCAGCAAGTTATGCACCTAGAAACAACAAGCCCCCAATGAACCGTCCGAACTTTCCAAATCGTGGCATAGGAAACTCAAGGCCCGGAGGCCACCACCACAACACCGGCTAGTCCGTCAACCCCAATAACTTCAGTCGTGCACCAAACAACAACAACAACAATACTGCCCCGAGCACTAGAAGAAATGTTGTGCCTGTCACAGGGAAAGACAAATCAATGATCACTTGCTTTGAATGTGGAGTCACGGGTCACTACTCCAACGAGTGCCCCAAGAAGCTTGCTGCAGCCACCAATGCCAATGCACCTGTCTAGCAGCAGCGCCGTGTTCAGCTAGGAAAGAGGTTTTCCCTAGGCAACCCGCACAACCATACCGGCCATCTGTTCCACATGAATGCTGAAGAAGCCCAGGAAGCTCCAGATGTCGTGATGGGTATGTTTTCTGTTAACTCAATACTTGCAAGAGTGTTGTTTGATTCTGGAGCATCGCACTTGTTTGTTACAGAAGAATTTGCATGCACTAGTAAGATTCAACCAACAAATTTGAAGCATGTTATGATAGTTCAAATACCTAGGTCAACCACCATAGCTAGAAAATTTTGCAAGGCCGTACCCATCAGAATACATGGAATAGATTTTTATGCTAATCTAATAGTACTTGGAACCAAAGGTTTGGAAGTAGTACTAGGAATGGATTGGATGTCAAAACATCATGGATTAATAGACTGTGCCAAGAAAGCCATAACCATGACTAGTAGCACCGAAGTATCAGTAGAGCATGTATCTGAGACGTTGCCCCGTCAATTCAAATGCAACAAGAGTCTAGCCCAATCAACCCTAAACTAAGTTAGAGTAGTCTATGAATACCCCGACGTGTTCCCAGATGAATTGCCCGGTATGCCCCCAGATCGGGATATCGAGTTTATCATTGAACTTGTTCCTGGAACCGGGCCCATAGCTCAGATACCTTATAGTATGAACCCAGCTGGATTAGTGGAGCTCAAGAAGCAACTCGGTGACATGTTAGGTAGAGGTCTGATACAACCAAGTGCATCGCCATGGAGATCACCTATTTTGTTTGTGGATAAGAAAGATGGTGGTAACCATTTGTGTACGGATTACCAGAAGCTGAATGATGTCACCATAAATAACAAGTACCCACTACCAAAGATAGAAGATCTGTTTGATCAGTTGACTGGTGCCAGAGTGTTTTCTAAGATAGATCTTAGAACTAGTTATCATCAATTGAAAATTCGCGCAACGGATATCCCAAAGACAGACTTCACTACTAGATATGGATTGTATGAGTACAATGTCATGTCTTTTGGACTGACAAATGCCCCCGCTTATTTCATGAATCTCATGAATAAGATTTTTATGAACTTCTTGGATAAGTTTGTCATTGTGTTTATCGATGATATTCTGATCTATTCCAAGTCAGAAGAAGACCATGAGCAGCACCTGAGAACCATCCTTGAAACCCTTAGAGAACATCAGTTGTATGCCAAGTTTAGCGAATGTGAGTTCTGGTTAAAGGAAGTAGGATTCCTAGGACATATAGTGTCGATAGGAGGAATTGTTGTCGATCCCTCCAAGATTAAGGATGTTGAAGAATCAAAAGCCCCAATCACTCAAACCCAAGTCCACGCATTTCTTGGATTAGCGGGATATTACCGCAAGTTTGTTGAAGGATTTTCAAGCATTGCAAGACCAATGACCCAGCTGTTGAAGAAAGATCAGAAGTTTGAATGGACGGACAAATGTGAAGCAAGCTTTCATGATCTCAAGAAGAGACTGATTTCAGCCCCAATTTTGATCATGCCAGATATCAAGAAGCCTTTTGATGTGTATTGTGATGCATCCAAGATTGGTCTCGGATATGTGTTGATGCAAGAATGCAAAGTATATCATATATGTCCAGACAACTGAAGCCACATGGGCAGAATTATCCCACCCATGACTTAGAATTGGCAACAGTAGTTTTAGCCTTGAAGACATGGCGTCATTACCTCATGGGTAACCGATGTGAGATTTATTTGGATCACAAGAGTTTGAAGTATATTTTCACCTAGAAGGAGCTGAATATGAGGCAAAGGACATGGATAGAGTTAATCAAGGATTATGACCTTGACATTCACTACCACCCCGGCAAGGCCAATGTGGTAGCAGATGCTCTTAGTAGACTGTCGTGTAGATTAAACACCATGATTAAGCAAGCTCAGCCAAGTCTACATGAGGAGATGGAGAATTTCAGAATAGAGCTAGTTAGCGAAGGATTCTTAGCTAGTATTGAACTTTAGCCCACTTTGATTAGTCAGATCAAGGAAGCCCAGAAAGGAAATGCCAATATGGATGGAATTAAGCGTCGTATCGGTACAGGGAAGGTACCCGGATTCACTGAAGATTAAGAAGGAGTTATGTGGTATAAAGGACGCATCTGTGTGCCAGCAGATTTAGAGTTGAAGCAAGTCATTTTGTAGGAAGCCCATGATACCCTTTATTCTATTCATCCGGGAGGAACGAAGATGTATCAGGATTTGAAGGAGCAATTTTGGTGGCACAAAATGAAGAGAGAAGTCAGAAGCTATATCACCAAGTGTCATATCTGTCAGAGAGTCAAAGCGGAACACCAGAGACCCACAGGACTGCAACCATTGCAAATTCCAGAATGGAAATGGGATTCAGTTGGAATGGATTTCATCACCGGTTTGCCTACATCTAGTAGGGGAAATGATTCTATTTGGGTCATAGTAGATAGACTGTCCAAAGTAGCTCATTTCCTGCCCGTCAAAACCACCTATCAAAGCTCGAAGCTAGCCGAGTTGTATATTGCTAGAATAGTCAGTCTGCATGGAACCCCCAAGAACATTGTTTCAGATCGAGGAACCCAGTTTACCTCAAGGTTCTGGAAGAAAATCCAAGAAGGATTAGGAACCAAACTGAACTTCAGCATAGCTTATCACCCTCAAACCGATGGACAAACTGAAAGAATAAACTAGATACTATAAGATATGCTGAGAGCCTGTGTGTTAGAATATGGATCTAAATGGGAAGACTGTCTGCCTTTCGCACAATTCTCATACAACAACAGTTATCAAGCCAGTTTGGAAATGCCCCCATTTGAGTGTTTGTATGGGAGGAAGTGTCGTACCCCCCTGAATTGGTCGCAAGTAGGAGAGAGTCAGATATTCGGACTAGACATCTTAAGAGAAGCCGAAGAGAAGGTTCACAAAGTCCGTGAACACCTCAAGACTGCCCAATCCAGACAGAAGAGTTATGCTGACAAAAGACGTCGAGACATGACCTTCAATGTCGAAGATTTTATGTATCTCAAAGTATCACCCTTGAAAGGAATGCAACATTTTCAACTTAAGGGGAAGCTTGCCCCAGATATATTGGACCCTTCAAGATTTTGAATCGCCGAGGAGAAGTATCCTATCAGCTGGAACTACCGGAGGAGATGTCAGCCATGCATGATGTGTTCCATATCTCGTTACTTAGAAAATGCCTAGAAGTTCCGGAGAAGCCCGAAGTTTTCAAGAACATTGATCATAGAGCCATGGACATCAACAAGGATTTGACCTATCGTGAAGTACCCATTCATATTTTGGAGGAAGCCTTCAAAGCCACCAGGACCAGGAGTATCAAGTTTCTCAAGATCTAGTGGAGTAACCATACCGAAGAAGAAGCTACCTAGGAGCGAGAAGATTATATTAGGACTGAGTTTCAAAATCTCTTTAGTTCCTAGTTTTTTCTTGAATCTCGGGTCGAGATTCTGTTTAAGGAGGGAAAGTTTGTAACACCTCAAAAATATTAATCAAGCTTGTCAAGTTCAAATCACCCAAGTTTAGGGTTAACAAAAACTTCTAATATTAAAACCATATGAATGCATGTATGTTTGTGATTAACACATGAAGGCTTGATTTGCCATGTTTGATTGCTATAAATGTTGAGGTTTAGTTTAAAGATGAATACCACATCATCTAGGTCATTTCCAAGCAAAATCAAACCAAAAGAAATTCGAATATAAAGCCTAAGATCAAATGGTCATTTTTAACAAAGTTAACAACTAGTCCACTTTGGGCATCTCTAGCCAATGATTTCAAACAGAAACAATTCTATTTCTTTTCACCCCTTGCTAGAACAAGTAAAGATGAACCCAAGAAAACTTACAAATTTACAGAAGCCATTTTCAAATCCATTTGAGAGGCATTCAAAAATTCAATCCTTAATAGGTACTAAGGTGGACATTTCTCAAAAACCACTCAAACAACTTCCACTTGACAATCCCCAGCAACCATAGACTACCGAGCATGAGACCAGATCACTCACCAAAAATCATTCAAAAATTTGAAAGTAAATTTCATGCGGCCATTTAGCCAAACACTTAGTAGGCGCAGTAAACCTTAACCACTAATTACTGTTTTTGATCAATGATTTGTCCACCACTTGGCTTCACTAGTATCCCACTATCCCCCCAGTACCCAGCAGCGTAGTGGAGCAGCTCTCCCTCGCTGTTTGACTAGTGCCAGCCCCCACCCGAGCATGTCCATGTCGGTCGAGCAAGGACAGGAAGCCACAAGCCGCACCGCCATCTCCCATGACTCCCAGGAGACAGGAGAGACCTCACCGCCCCTCTCTGTCCCCTCCTCGACCAAAGACAGGCCGTGGACAATCCCTAATCGCCGCACCCACTTTTCTGTCTGCCATGCCGAGAGCGCGCCAGAGCACCGCAGCCGCCACGCCGCGCCTTGCCTCTCCGCGAATACACGCACTCACCGCGACACCAGTGACCCCCAGGACACGACCGTTCGCCGCCGCGCAAACCATGGCCACTGTATTCCTTGTCGAATGCCTGCGGCTCCACGCACAGAGCACGGATGCTCCTGACCATTTGAGACCATGCCTTGCCACGCCGCTATGCCCAGGACGATCGCCACCGACCACCACATCAAGCCATGCCCTCCGCCATGCCGCGCTTGCCCTGTAACGCCATCGCTAGAGGAGCCCGGCCATGTCTCCCTACCTCCCACCTTGGTGTGTAAATAGAGGCCACCCCCAGCCTCCATTTTGCACACCATATCACTCCCCTCTCTCCCAGCAACACCCCTGACCCTTCCCTGGAGCAAGGCGAGCACCATACCGTCGGAATTTGGCCGGAGCCCGCTGCTGCAGTGAAGAAGAGGAACCAAAGCTAGGAGCCGCCACAGGAGCTGCCGTGACCGCGCCTCAAACCACCGTCGTCTAGATGTTCAATCGCCCCCACCGCCACAACAAGCTGGAGCCCTATTGAGCCCCCACGTACCCCCACCGCCGCGCTAGGGCTAGAATCTCGCTGGAGCTATGCGATGGAGACGACGACGCTCAGTCGTCGATCTCGTTCTTATCGCACGGCCTAGGTTAGCGCGTACCGCTTCGCTTAGGATCTATCGTTGACGCGTAGGACCTGCCTGTCAGCAGCCTGCTGCGCGCGAGCCACGTAGATGGGCCGGCCCATTTCTTTTCCCGCGCGTCGCCAAAAATTCAAATTTAGTTTTTCTATTTTAGTTAGAATCCTATTCAGTAGCTATATTCAAAATTCAATTCAAGATGTTGTACTGATCCAAAATGGATGATTCCAATTTTGTTGGAGAGGTACAGAAAATATCTACCCACTCCCGTTGGATTCAAACCATTTGAAAGTATAGATCACCTATACCAAAAATAACAAGATAGAGGCTTTTGCAACTTCAAACATTTTATAAAATAAACTGTAAATGCTTTTGAGTTGATTCCAACTCTTAAAAATCACATTTTTTCCATGCTCTACATGAATATGTAAAAATATTTGGTTCTACAGATATTAAACTTGGACTAGTATTAAAAGAATGCTATACAGGCATTTCTAGTCACTTTAATATTTTTAAATAGTAACATTAAATATTGTAATATATGACCAGCACTTTAAATCACATTCCCAAGTATTAGAATATATGATGATGACATGTGTCAACATGATCCCATATTTTATATGGAGAATATTAAATCTTAAGTATTTTAGTAGAAATTACTTTTCCAAAATAAGATAAATAAAACTAGGTCATTAATTCATGTGATAATTGTGATGATGCTAGATCATCTAGTATGAATTCTTCTGTGCTAAATAAAATTAGTTAAGTATTGTATGGTGATTGTATACCTCGTATGTATTTATAGACGCTAGTATCAACCCGGGCTACGACGAGGAGGAGTACGACGAAGAAGAAAAAGAAAACTTCAACAACCGCACCAACCAAGGAAAGCTACCAAATCAAGCTTAGCAAGCAAGCTTACTATGCAAGCTAACCTATGCAAGATGCACTAGGCATGCTTTGGTTATACTATCTTTATTATACCAATCCTAGTTTTACTTACCAGCTTTACTTTTCCTTTACTTTAGTTTCTTACCTAGTTAATATATTGTGAGTTGTGGAAAAATGGGATAGATGCCATCAAGAGCATAAAACTAGACTCATGTAGTTATACCTAGATGCCCTAAAAAGCATAAAACTAGATTTGGGTAGTTACACTTGATTATCACCCCTCCATAGTGACACCCTCATTGATAGTTGCTAGCGCTAAAGTACTACCGATCACTTTAGATGGGAATACTTAGAACAAATGATTATGAAAACCTTGGAATGATGAGTCATTCTATTGAAATGTTTTGACACGGGTGGTGAAACCCAATGACTTGAAAATGATGATGAAATAGGCATGTGCCTTGACTTTGATACAAACTGATGGTTGGGTTCGGATGCAATACCATTCCAATTTTACCGTACAACCACAATACCTGAATTGGGTAGGGCTTAACTAGAAGTTTATATGTCTTAGTATGGGTTCCCTCGCGGAAAGCGGTTGAGTTGAGGCTACCTCGTGACAATGAACGACCACCTATGCGGTGCCCAGGATGGCAGATGGCCATGGCTAGGAGGCCAAGCTCATATAAGAGGCGCCTATCCAGGGTGTGTAATTGAAAGGTTAGGATTGATTATCCGCATACCAAGTATGATGATTCGGGCTTATCCCTGGCGGATGTATTGAATTTTGTGGTGAAAGTGTACAATCTCTGAAGAGTGTCAAACTATTCAAATAGTCGCGTCCACGGTTATGGACAGTTGGAGTGGCCATATTGTTCCGTTGTCAGATATTTTCAAAATGATTTATGACTTGAAAGATGACCTTGACTTGACCACAACAGGGTTGTGGAAAGGAAACTAGGTTCCCACTTAAGAAATCTAGAGAACTAATATAGGTTTTACTCTGAACTTCTTACGAAATAAACCTGGCTTTTTGCAAACAAACCTATAGCTTAAGATTCCTACTAGAACTACCTTACTTATGTTAGTGATAGTTTGTGAGTACTTAAAGAGTACACATGGCTTTGTCCCTAGCTATTCCTATGGCCAGACTATGATGAAGAGTATCCGAAAGATGGACAACAGGAGGTCTACGATAACTAGGATCATCTCCCATCGTCAGCATTGCCTGTGACCATGAAGATGGAGCTTGCTACGTTTATTTTTCACTGCGTTGATTGTATTAAGACTGGATCATGAGATCCTTTATTTTTAAGACCTTTATTATGGTTTGTAATGGATGATATACTGTGGTACCAATTCTGTTATGTCTCGCAAAAGTGGTAATCCTGGGATTGCGATGTACGACATAACAGGCATCTGGGCTTAAAATTCCGGGTGTTTACATCAAGCCCCGCTGGATCAGTCACAAGATCCAGCCTTTCTGAGGTGCTCATAGGTGTAGGGTGTGCGTGCGTGCATTCATAGGGGTGAGTGTGTGTACATATTTGTGAGCGTCTTCGTTTTGTAGTGGGTTTTCACAAAAAGAGAGGGACACCTTTGGTTTATTTATTGAGTTTTTCTCTGTTTTCCAAAAGTACATGTAATGCAAGTCAAACTAGGTCACTAATGTTTGGGGGGCCCACGGGCTCTCTAGTATGGGCCCTAGTTATTAGTGGTGCAGTTAATCCAATAGTAGCCAGGGAATGTCAGCATCGGCTCCCCTACCTCTTCCTTCTCGATGAAGCCTCTGCTCTAGGCTTTGAAGGCACGCACATTTTGCGAGCAATGTCGGCGAATTCAGTCATGCCGGTTCAGCGAGAGATGGGGGATCTTGAGGCGCAAGGCGGTCGGGTTAGGGTAAGTATGCCAGAGTTCATGATCTCAGTTTATTTTCTCATATTCAGCTTTGGGGTCTCTCCTTTTGGGGGTTTTCTCTATTCTGCTCATCTTGATCGACGATGTTTCCTGGGTTCAGATGCCGGCATGGATGGTAGATGCGGAGTGGTACGACATCGTTACCGATACAGATCTCTGGCTCTGGTGCGACTACGCCCTAGCGCCCCGTCGCTGCGTCTCGTTCGAGGGAACGAACTTCAGCCGCAGGTTCTTGGGTTGCAACTACAAATGCGAGTGTTGCACGTTCGTCCACTGGGTCGAGTCAATCTACCGCACTCACTTTTGCTACAGCACGCAATGATGTCACTGTGGTTACAGCTCGAGATCCGCGATGAGCTCGAACAGGAGGAGCAGGAGCGCTAGCAGATGCATGCCGAGGAGATGGCTGCAGAGTTAGTGAATGTCTCCAACTCACTACAGTTGGTCATAAATAGGATAGATGCTCTTAGATTGGGGTAATTAGAGATGGACATTAGGTTCTTCAATCTAGATATTTAACATGCTCATGATGCTTTTGGTGGCTGGTTGTAGATTCCACTAATAATTAAGTAATCCCCTTTTGTTTACTCGTACTCACCATCTCATAGTATTGCCATGTTAAATTACACTAGGTTAATTAAGATGGGAGTAGTTGACAGTCTTCTTATAGCCTGTCTGGAGTTTGTGGTTACTACTAATTGATCAGGTTTATGTGTTACTGCTATCTCTATTTATATACGAGCATCGCTACATTTTTTGCACATTTGTGCACCTCCCCCATCGCGCACCTTCTTTACCCAGCAGCGTCCACCTCTCCATCGCATCAGCGCAATCTCCGTTAAGTCCGCAACTATCCGGATAGTTGTTTAGGTGATTGCTATTTGAAATAGTAGATCTATATGCCACATTAGGAAGCTGGGAATTAGTTATAAGGTCCACTGAAAATAGGAAAGTATATGCTGCCTAGAACAGGATGGGAGGCTTGGCCCCTGATTGAAAGGGCATGTATGCCCCCATGTGTGGTTTTGGTAATTAATGACAATCCCTATGGACTAATGTTCAAATTGAGTTTCACTGTAAGTTTGTCCATTGGCATCGCTTGGACCATGTGTTGGTTTCAAGGATGAAAAAGAAGAAGCATTGTCCAAGGGCTTTGTGCCTTTTGGAATCAAGTAGAAGAAGAAGAAGATCAAGTATGCCTTAAATAAGAAGAAGAAGAAGATGGAGTTCCTCATGGATTTCTTCAAAGACATCATCATCAAGATTTGTTGTACAAGCTCAGGGTGTGCCATCTCTAGAAGATATCATGCTTGGAGCTTGCCTTCCTCGGCGTTCATGGAGTGATGAAGACAAGGTCAAAGAAGAGGTTTCCTCATGGAGTATGGGGGAGCCATTCGCAAGTCTTCATCAAACAAGAGCATGCAATAGCAATCAAGAAATATGTTCCATCTTGAGAAGGACAAGACGGTCTACATCAAGCTCAAGTGGGATGCTCAAGGCAAAGGTATGATCTTGATAGGGTTTCCATTTTACCGGTCTCTTGTAGTGTTCTTGTAGTGTTGGGAGACCGGGTTTAGGATAGATAGCCGTATTATCAAGAGGGGCTCTCGAGTGGGTGACTCGTTCGTATCTTTCGGAGAGAGCTCAAACTTTTGCATACATAGCATCATCTTTCTTGGTTGATTGTTTGCTTCTTGTCCATGTGAGGATCTAGAGCTTGTTCTTCATAACAAGCTCTAGTTCATCAAAAAGGGATTCCCCTTGCATATCTTATTGCGTTTTTGATCTTGCGGGTTTTCCGGCTCCACACCTTGGGAGGTATCTCACATATATATTTATGGTATTTTCTCCCTTGGTGATACCCAATATTTCGATTCTACGCGTCGCTATCTTTCCAACAAAATTGGTTTCGTCTCGTTTGGAGTTCGGACGTGAAAGTTATTGCAGTTTTGGTTTCTGAAGTTTCTCTGACCGGAAGTACCGACCAGGCGTCGGAAGTACCGCTCGAGCAGAAACGCCGCCGGTAGTACCGGTCTTAATTCCGGCCCAACTTCCGACAACCCCGATTTTGGTTCTGTACCATCTCTGTCTTGGTGTGCGTATTTGACGAAACTTGGATCGGATTTTCATGCGGTAGTACCGCTAGGACATTCTTGCCACCGGTAGTTTCGGTGAAGAGGTGGTAGTACCGGCTAGGCTCGCGTTTTTGTTCTTTCTCTTGTTGTTTTCTGACCGTTGGCTGGGTGCCACCGGTAGTACCGGCCACCCATCGGTACTACCGGCCGTGCGCGATTCTGTGGGTAATGGGCAGATCGGGGAGCCCTTTAAAAGGAGCTCCCCTTTCCCCTTCGGCCCTAACTAGCTCTTTCTTGGTTTTTTGGTTTTCTCTCTCCTCCATTGTTGACCTTGAAGAGCTTGCTCTCTCCCCTTCCCCCTCTTATGATTCTTGCATCTTTTTTGAGGGATTTGAGAGAGGGGATCTAGATCTACAAGCCCCACCAAGCAAAATCCCTTCTTTGTGAAGGAATCCTTGGGATCTAGATGTTGGAGAGTTTTGTGTTCTCCTCTTGTGTTCTTCCTCCCTTATTCCCCCAATAGCTTTTGTAGCTTTGGTGGAATTTGAGAGTGAAGGACTTGCCTCTTGCATTTGGTGCATAGGTTTGAGTTCTCCTCGGAGATTTGGCGAGCTCAAGCCCTTGGGCTTGTTTCTCTTGGGTTCTTGGAACCCTAGACGGTTGTGTGGTTGGATTGTTGACCTTTTGTGGTCTTGTAGCCTTTTGTGGCCTTGTTGACCTTTTGTGGTCTTGTAGCCTTTTGTGGCCTTGTTGCCTTTTGTGGCCTTGTAGCCTTTGTGGTATTGTTGTTGGGAGCCTCCAATTGAGTTGTGGAGATTGCCCCAATCTTGTACGGGTTCGGTGACCGCCCTCAAGTGTCCCATAGTGGAACGTGAGTAGGCCTTTGTGGCGAGCTCACGGGAGAATAGGGTAAGCCTTTTGTGGCGTCGGTTGGTTGTGTGTCTTCGCATCTTGGGGTGATGCCTTGTGTGGCGTTGGGTGAGCATCGAGCCACCACACCTCGAGGTGAGCCATTTGTGGCGTTCGAAGTACACTGCGCCCCCGCACCTCTCCAACGGAGACGTAGCTTCTTTGGAAGTGAACTTCGAGAAACAAATCATCGTCTCCGCGTCCATCGGTTATCTCTCAACCGAGCCCTTTACTTATGCAATTTACATTGTAATAGCCTTCGTGCTTGAAGTATTATATCTTGCTATCACCTTGTTGCTTATCTTGCTTAGAATAGGTTGTTGGTGCACTTAGTGAACCTAGTGGATATAGGTTTTGGCTTGATAAATTAAACGCTAAGTTTTATTCCGCATTTATTAGAGCCTAAACCATAATAATTTTAAAACGCCTATTCACCCCCCCTCTAGGCGACGTCCATTTCCTTTTCACTGACTTTATTTCACAGAATAGTCCCCTGCTGAACAATGCAGAAGTAATTTGCTACATATCGTTCATAAACAGATTGTTGTTTGTTAGTGTCCTGCATTGCTGCATTTTTTAAATTATATTTTTTGGTAAAGGGGAACACACCCAATTCTTGGCATCAGATTAATGCACGTATCCTTATTTGCATTGCGAAGTTGATGTATTCTTTCCTAAAATTTACTGGTTTTGCTGCATTTCATTTAACATCACGCGTGTCCTACCCGTGGAGGAGGCATTATAGAGTGAAAAGTGTTTTTATGTACTCCCTCCATTTTAAAATATAAGATGTTTTAGTTTTCTAAAATGAGTGTATCTAGATCCTTTTTAGTGTATAGGTTCATATAGATTTGGAGTGAACCTGCATACTAAAAGGAGTCTAGATACACTCCTTTCACAAAGCTAAAACATCTTATATTTTCAACGGAGGGAGTATTCAGCTGCTTTGCTAGAATTTTAGTAACCTATGCTTTGTCCAAGAAAACATTTTTTTTGATAAAGGGCGCTATTACTTAAAATGTCCTCTAAAATATATTGATCATTTTTGTTGCATCATGATTTGCAGAAATGAAGTTATTCTGATATTTTGCCACTTACTAAGGCCAGGTTGCTCATGTGCCAGCAAAGAAGGCAAACACTGAAGTACGACCCTTTTAATGTCGGTTTTGTTTCCCATATTTTGGTTATATGTCTCTATGGTTCTTTTCCATTTGTGGTACCATTATGGAGCTTGCGTGATGTGTGCAGCTGAATTTGTATTATTTTTTTAAAACGAGAATTTGGTTTAATTATTTTGAAACGAGAATATGGTTTAATTTTAGATTTGTTATCTGTAGTTTCCACGTTATTCATATCGCTCATGGCGTAATGGTGCTGGTCACTACAAGGATTTGACAATTGTATGTCTCCAAGAGAAATACAAAGCTCATAGACACATGATTTCGTGCCTTTGAGAGAAAGAGAAACACTAGGACGAACAGATTAGGCGCCTAAAAGAAGACCTGGCCACATCTACTAAGAGGATAGCTGATTTGACTATATGATGGAATACATCAATTCCAGTTGCCCATGATGTTGCTGTTGATTTTCAGAAGTTCATGGCTGATAACCTAGTTCCCGAGTCGCCTGATGTGGATGGCGACGAGCTTATTAGCCAGGCGTACGATCGGATCTTGGAACAGGTGGGAATGCGAGCTAAAATCTTTTCAATTCGGCTCTAGAAGCAGATGAGACCCTAATAGCAATTTGAGATTCTCCATGCCCATACAGTCCTAATCCTGCAAAAGATGAGAAATCTATAAACCATATTGACCGCTCTACTTTCATATTTGAAGGGTTTGGGTCTCTTGTGAGGATGACTGTTTGTTAAGTCAGGTACTAAAACTGTTTTTTTGCTCTGCTGGTGTGTGGTGTCCATGAATCTATATATTTGATGTACTATTATGAAATATACATTGGACCCCGATATTTGGCAACATCAGTCATTCTATTTGAACTTGCGGTGGTTTTTATCTTTCAATTTTTTCCTTCTGAGATCTATTAATGATGATGTTAATGTTAGTTGCGAGCGATTTGTAAGCATGTATCTGGTAGTAAACCAAAACGTGTAGTTGTAGATTGTGGAATTTCAGGTCGATGTTTGAACTCTTGATGTCATAGAACGGGCAGGCTTCTACCGCCTGGAATATTTTATACCGAGCAATTCAACTTGATGTATGTAGGCGCAAAACTAAGCAACGCAAGTGCACAAACTTGTGTCAGTCGTGTGGTTGATACTATTAATATAACGGGGGGTTTCTCCAAAAAAAAGCGGTGTTCGCAAAAATAAATAAATAAATAAATATGGCGGGGCGAAAGTTAGTTTCGAGGAAGTCGTGCGCCCCTCGACCGTATCATCATCTTCTCCGCCTGGCCGCCCTCCCTCGACCGGACCGTCCCCGCCGCTCCACCATTGATCACCACTACACCGTCGTTCACTGGTACGTACATCCCAACCTCCAGCGATTACGGGCTTTCTGACAGATAGAATACATTTCTTTTTGGGCATTGCGAAGTAAATAAGCTGGTGGAGTTTCTAAGAAATGAAATCGGCATCAGTGGATGCTTTTGCTGCATCGATGGATGCTTGTAAAGCAGGGGTCGATTCTAAAGCAGCACCAGCGGATACATGTGAAGCAGACGCGGAGACCGATGCTTGTACTGCATCAGATTCTTAGAAAGTGGTGAGTGATGCTTGGAAAGCGGTGGAGGAGCAGTCGAAATCCTCATCGGCTACTGGAACAAATTTGGCTATGTTGGCTACCGCTATGAAAGCGACGGCTGCGTGGGATGCTAGGAATGCGTTAGCTCGTGGTCGTGCTTCTTCAGCGTCAGAGGATGTGGCTCGTCATTTATCGACGGTGCCTGCTCCATCTGCTCAGAACTCATCGACTCCATTGTAAGTTCTGTGTTGGATGTTGTCTCCCTGACTCTCTCCCTCTTTTGTGTATTATGCTCCGAGGTTTTTTCTGGATGCAGTGGATATTAGTTTAAACTAGTAGTACTGGGAACATAAAAAGCTATTTAATCACAAACTAGTGATCCAAATGGGATGAAACTTCCATAGGATTCAAACCTAGGCACCTATGATTTACTGAATTTTTGTCATTTTTTTTGAATAGTCTTACTTTGTAGTTCAAACGTTTGATCTAAGATGGAAGGTGGATCTTGGGGCAAGTCACCGTGAGACTTGGGTTCACCAAGTCACTGAAGCTGCGTCTGTTTTTTCTCCCCTTCTTTATGATAAAATGAGAAAATTCAGGTGGAGGCCTTTCTATCCTCCCCGGTGACCTCTAGAAAAATGTTCTTCATTCCCTTTGCCCAATTCCGACATGGTGAAGCATTTTGTGGTGTTTTCGTACTACTCTAGTTGATTCCTTGTGTTGTTTAGGTTATTTTGTTGACATGCTCTGTTTTTTAGGTAGTTTTTCCGGATGCATGCAGTTTAAGAAATTTCGATGATAAATTTTCCTGTCAAATTATATGATACATTATGGTGTTTACTTTATTCTTTTTTTTGGGTTATGCATTGTGCATTGTGTTGTTTACTTAATTCTGATGATGCACTTGTGCTATTTGCATCATCCTACCAGCTTCAGTGGAAGAACATATGCAACAATCAATGACTTACCAGACGATGTATTTGGTCAGATTCTTGTTAGACTTCCTCCGCACCCATCCTGCATACTGAGGGCATCAGTCGCCCAAAAATATTGGATGGATTTCATGGGGAGCAACAATTTCAAAAGGTTAACCCTGCCACACAACAGAGGAATGCCATTACTTGAATTTTTCACCAATAGAGCATCGCCTTTTAGCAGTCTTTTCCTCCGTTGCAGCATGGGAAGTTATCAACAGCTCTGGAAAAGAAGTTTCAAGTTTTGCAATGCTCCTTGTCCTTGTTCTCGTCTTTTTATTTGTGTTTTCAACCACGACTATGATAACAACAATAATTACGAGCCAACGAAATCAATATCAAGAAGGCAGTTGACGGACTAACTAACTAATCTATAGCACTCTATCAACCAACTATCTAATCCGTAGCAAACGACCAAACATTTGGAACATCAACAAACATTCGATCTGGGGAAAACAATAAGAAGAGTATACCCAATCCTAGCCTCATGGCGAGGGAGACGACTTGGACGAAAAGGTGAAGATGTGGTCCGGGACGACGGACGGCGAGGATGGTTCCGGCAAACTGGAGGGATAGGTACCCGGAGGGCGGTGGTGGATCTAGGGTTCGTCGAAATGGGGAAAACAGAGTGGAAGGCGCAGCCCGGGATGAGGGTGCCTGTTATTCATTATTGAGTTTAAATTACTTGAATACCCTTTTGCCTACTCCGAGTCGAACCGCTAGCCGCATTACAGCTCTACTGGTCTCGCGGGTAGAAGGGTCATTTCAACTGTTGAAAATTTAGCCCCGCGCCAAATCGTTGTGCCAAAATTATACGAATATTTCAGACAGGTGGGTCCAGAAACGTGGGCCGAAGTTGGCCTGCCAATAGACCTAGGTGTCGAGGGACAAGGCCCAATACTTTCGTGGTTCCTGTAAGATTCCTGTAAAAGCATTTTACACAACCTTCGTTCCGGAACTACTTTCATTCCGTAAAAAAAAGGGACGGAGGATAGGGCAAATCTCGGATTTCGGAACTACTACGACGGCTATCCAGTTCTACTGCCATAGGAGACGTCCTATTCGTGCCGTTTGCCGCGTAGTTTCGTGCACTTTGCAGCGTGCAGCCGATTGCTGATTTGATTCTTTACACATAGCGAGACTAAACCAGGAACCGGCCGACATTTTGCCTGAGTGAGTAGGCCCTGCCATGATTATTTATCCTCTCTATCCTCGCACAGGATGAACTGTGATCGTTTTCGTTCAAAATTCAAACTCTTGTATCCAGCAATCAAACTTGGAGGACAAATTGGTATCAGTTTAACTGGGTTCGCTGCAAAGACTGCTTTCAATAAATTTCTGAATACATCATAAAATCCTTTCAGAGAACTATTACATATGTCCACACAAGAGTTGAATAGGCAGCCGAAATTTCATGCTTACCGTAGAGCAATGTCAAGTTTACACACTTGTATAAAAATACGACCACTGGCACTGTCTATACACAATGTCAAGTCGACCAAGACAATATTTCGTTTAAATTGGATCACATTCTTTAAATCATGCAAGGACAAATTACGGACATAATTAACAATGTCTTCCTAGACTGTTTATGCAAAAGATACATGGTGGAGGAACTAGGGGATCCATGGTGGTGCAACCAGGGTCAGCATCAACCGGCCTAGCAAAGAGGAAGACAGAGATGTCAGCATTAAGAATACCATTATATGAACATTTCTTCAGTGGACTGAAACAAATATAAAAAAAATTATCATACCAAAAAGATGGTTATTGAGCATTGCTAACATAAATGCTACCAGACTTGTCCTGCTGTTCCTTGTCCTTGTCCTGCCCCGGCAGAGCTCTTTCTCTATTTCTACTAATTTTGATCAGCATGAGCATGCTAGGAATGCGCCCATTGAATCACTGATCACGAAGAAGACTCTGCTTCTCTGTTGGCAAGTTGGCATTTTGAAGTTGGTTCTTGCCGTCGAATATAATGAAGCCGGTAAAAAACAAGCTACATGGCAAATAATTTGTGCTATCCAGATATGTGCAGCGTCAACAAATCAACAATGAAATAAGTTAGTTAGTACAGGGTAGTAATTGTCTATGCAGAAGAATCGTAACTAAGAAGAATCATTACGGTGAGCTGGGCTGTTTGCTCCATGTCCATTTCGTGCGGTGTCACCGAAATAAACTCCTGCATTCAAATTACTAGTTCTTTCTTAGGCACAAGAGCTATTTAACTTGAAAGAATAGTAACCAGGATAAGCACATTCGACTATTGATTAAGTTGAGAGAAGAAAATCATGATTGCAGGGTAAAAAAATATCGGTAAGGAGAGCAGTGAATTAGTTTTGAACTTTTGAAGAGTGGAGGCAACAAGCAAGAGACTAGGACTAACTAATTAGACATGATTATATACAAAGATTTTATTAACTTGGTGACCGATAATTTGGTGAGTTTCGGTGAACGAAATTGTATCATAGTTTAAAAGCTGTGGAGATTTGGTGCACATAGGCACCGTTGATCTCGCTTTTCTAAAGAAGAATCATATATTTATTAAGTCCCAAAAAAATCTAAAAACAAATCAACGTGGCTGGCTGGATCACTGGTGCACGGTTTAAAAGGAGTATAATGCATTATGGTGAAAAAAGAACAACAGCTACGATAACGGCTGTTCATCAGCCTGCATTGAGAAAATAACGGCAGCCGGAGTGCCGGACACACAACGACTGGTACCTAGAGTTGGCGGGTGGTCGGGGTCGACGTCCTCCTGCCCAGCCAGTTCCTAGACGGCAGGTGCGCTAGAAGATGCTCCGTCGGCTGGAGTCCTCGCCTCCCGGGCCACATCCTTTTCGACCGCACCAGATCTAGGCAAAGAGGAGAGGAAGAGGAGCCGTGCTCTGACAGAACGGATGCGCTCTCTCGAATATGACGAGGAGGCCAGAGCAGTGAGATAGCTACGTCTCCACGAAAACCAGCGCCGCTCGGCGTTGGATTGCCGGATGGGGCGCTGTATCAACCACTTGGTCAGGGACTGACCTTAAGAAGGAAAGTTACCATGCAACTTTTCACCTATATATGTGACTGTTGTGAGCTAAAGTTCCAACGTACACGAATTATCTAAATTTTAAAATTAAATTCAAACCGAATAAAAAGATTGAAAGATTTAGCTAGTCATATATGCTGTACTTTGTATTCTGGGAAATTTCAATTTATTGTGGTTAAATTGCTTTTAATTTGTATTTTCTGTTTTACATATCAAATACTGCTCGTGTGTGTGGACTTAGCCGTCTTGTAGGTTGAATATGTCCGAACCAAACGACTCTCTAGACATCTTGGGGGAATCGATAGTCTATGTCGCCTAAAGGTGGGGCCGACCGACTAATTAGTTACCAAGATGTAAGCGGTGTCTTCTTTGGTTCACATGTTTTACATACTACTAATCCAAGCGAAAATGAAATTTCCTAGAATATTGTCTGCAACATATAGTATTTTATTGTGATTTTCTCATTTCTTCTTAACAGTTTGAATATTAAGGGTTGGAATTTGGGGCAACCATGCGCGTTGATCTTGACTAGCTAGATGTCTCTCCCTCGTAGATAAAGTTGTGTGGCTACTTTATATCTTAAAGTAATTATATCGCAGTCCGTTGGTCGGGAATTGTTTGTTGCACGTGACCACGATAGTGGTTTGCATAAACACCACATTTTGTTGTGATGTTTGCACTCAACACATAAACAGACCGGCCGCTTCGGATTGAGAGGTTTTAAAAGGAATTTTGGAGCAATTAAGTTCAGATGAACCGCATTAGATCAAACACCGTACCTCAATCACATATAGAAATTTCAACATCCACCCGAACTTATTGCTACGCTCTAAAACGCAGGATCAAGGCACTTTGGCTTTTCTCGAGGTTTTCCTCATTTTTGGCAATCCTCTATTTTGTATTATATATATAGTACTACAACGGATTTGCTACTCGTAGATATAGCTGTGCATAGGCAGACCTCCGTTGGATTTAGGGATCACATATGCATGCCGCCTGGGGGGGGGGGGGGGGGGGGGGGCACACGGCGTACACAACTCCGTTTCTATGCATCCATGCAAAGTCTAGGGTTATGGCAGTGGATACCACTTTAGTGCGCTAACCTGGCTACAAAAAATTTAGCATCTAATATGTGAAAAGCAGGGAGAACAAGGCATAAACTAGAACTGCATGCAAGACTGAGTACTTGTGTTAGCTTACAAAAATAGTGGCGCCTTATCTTTTTCGGCGGGAGAGTGCAGCTACTAATTTTTGGGCGGGAGAGATTTCTGTTTTTGCGCGCTAGACACTAGCCTACTATCATCTAGGGTTTTGAGATTTCTATTTTTGCAAAAGGAGTGGTGACATCATCTAGGGTTTTACCTACTATCCACGTACGTAGCAAACGGAAACAAGGCCTGAATAAACTAAAAAACGTTGTGTTTTCCATACACAAAAGGCTGTTGGATCATTAGGGTTCGCTATACTGCCCCTTGGCCACAGGAAATTAATTAATGCGTAAACTGTGCAAAGGTTATGCTTTGCGTGCAAAGACCAAGGAAGGATGCCACTTAGGGTTTGGGGTGGTCCTAACAGTGTTAGCATGTCAGTCCGAGAGCAGCCGTTAGGGCCGGCCAGTGGCAGAATGTGATCTCTATATCAAAAAGCACCCATATCAAGGGTGGATTGGGTATGCACAGGAGTAGCCGGCTATTTGTCATATACAGTATAACCCTATCAAATCTCCATGTGGACGTCCAATTCCGATGTTTATTAAACATGTGATCGAAAGAAGACCCAATTTACATCTTTTGGTAGCCAATTAGTCAGTCAGTCGGCCCCATCGTTAATTAGGTGACATGGACTATCAAATCCCCTCAGAAGTCTAGCAAGTCGTCTATCCGGACATATTCGGCCTAGCTACAAGACGGCTAAGTTCGCCCACATGTCCGACAATCGGACATCGGTGAAGTCGGTGGTACAAACAATCGGAACCTATTCATCGATGGATTTGGGGCAATATTATATATAGTTGCACGCCAGACTCCACTTGATTCGGTTAAGTTCATCTCTACCTCCAGGGAAGAGTTCATCTCTACACATGTAAATTCGACAACCGTAAAATCACAATTTTAAAGTATGGGGTGCCATCAATTATTACTATGAAAAAGGGGGTTGGTATACTTTGATTTTGAAAATCCCGAGATTCCAAACAAATACAGGATAACAAGAACCGCTTCAGACTAACACCATACAGTACCTCGTGTATCAAGAACGGAAACAGGTAAAGCAAGTAGAAATACATTTTAATAATCAAATTATGCACGTACGAGCATTAAGCTATTCTCGTGCAAAGAACAAGATTACACAGCATACTGAACTTCATAGAGATACCACGCGCGCACGCGCAACGTCATTAGCACGCTACACCAGCTGCACGATAGGCCCAATCGCCGGCGGGTTCTGGTCATACAACCAAGACTCATGCACCCTTACGCACACAAGCAGCTAGCGTGTCCCCGACCCAGTAAACATGGCCGTGGAGAGCTGCAGCATACGCCGATCGCGCGAGAACTCCGAACAGAGCATAGTTCCAGCCCCAACGCAAGTGATTCAAGCGTTCGTGCTGGCACTAGTGGAAAAAAGGGTCTATAGTCCTGGTTCAAAAAGGCAAAAACCGGGACCAATCACTTGGAATTAATGCTGGTTTTGGTTCGGGCATGAACCGGAATCAATGTGTCTCCACGTGGGCGCGCGCGCGACGAGGGGTGGATCGTTGGTTCCGGTTCATGGCATAAACCGGGACTAATGGCTCTTCACGTGGACGCTTCTGCAACGAGGGGGTGTGGATTATTGGTCCCGGTTCGTGGCACGAACCGGGATCGTTGGTCTCTGCATTTCGGACTATTTTTGTGCCACGACAGGTTTTTTTCATTTATTTATTTGGTGTTTTGTATTCAATTTAATGGTACTACATATATACAGCAATAATGAAATCACGATATATATATATTACACATTATGATCATAAATATATTATACACCGTCTCATCCGTTTTCTTGGCCGAAACATATTAATTACAAACGATACTCATCACACGAATTTGATCTAATTTACATCTTTTTTACACTTCATCTTCCAAATGAACCGGGTAATATTATTCTCCTTTCGGATCTATGACTTGTTCTAATAAGAATCCGGCAATTTCCTCTTGAATTGCTTGCACGCGTTCTTGTGATAGAAGACTGTCATGTATCCGTTTGATCTAATTTAACAAGAGGATCAATATATATGAATGAAACTAAACATAATTGTTTATCGTACTTCAATTTGTTTGATGTTCTGGTATGCGCCCTTCTCTTTGGTCGTCTCGCGAATAAACTCGCAGACATAGTATCCACATAAGTTATTCCCGGCTTCTTGCCTCAAGCACTTTACGAGAACGGACTTCAATCAAAATAATAATCAAGCATGATAATAATGGTATTAAAACTAAAATCAAAGAGTGTGTGGATCTAGCAAGTAGTACTTACAGTCAATGGTTGAAATGTAAGCTCTAGCTTTCAAACACTTCTAGTGTTGGCGGTGAACCGTTTCCAAGCCTTCTGGAAGCATTTCTACATGTTCGCCCACTTTTCTAAAGGTGTGCGTTTCGAGTCCAGGACTTTTACTACTCTGGTATCAACAACAATGATTAACAGAATATAGTGGAAGCTGGACACACTAACAAAATAAAACACGAGTCAATTATACGCTTAACATCGAGTAAGCGAAAATAGAATGTATACAAGACAGTAACACTCACCCAGCGTTGTAAGAAAATAGTATTCCCTTCTGTTGCTGAAATACGTCAACGCTTGTACCAAGCTATCCTCTGTCTCTTTGAGATTTGTTTTTAGAGTAACTTCATGAACAAAATTACAGTCAACAAACCCAAGGTCATAGATTTGTCCTTTGTTCCATTCGAGAATCTTCGTTCTGCATATATAATTAGTATAGTGATGAGTAAAATTATACAAGCAACGAATGAGCTGAGCTAGAAAGACTTAATTAGATAAATTAATAATATTAACAAACAGTAGGTACTGACGATAGTTTTGTCGAGGGCGTCTTGTTGGAAAAACTGAAATAATTATAAAAATTCAATTAGTAGGAAGTTATCTCCATGACCGTAATGGTGGTGTTTATATCTAGCATAGATCCAGTTTTTAGATTCAGCATAGGCTTGCATGTACCACTTATGCAATCTTCGCATTTTTGTTGGTAGATCTTTGACTAACTCTGATTTGACGATAGGAGCCCCGTACCGGTATAAGTATGATATTTCTTGGTACCCTTCGAACTCATTCATATGGCTCATGTACTCAGTAATAGATAGTCCATATAATTTGGCCTTTTCTCCGTACAGTTGAACAAACTCGGATCAATGTTCGGATCATGCCGCTTCTGGGCTCTCCACTTATTGGTATCGTACACTTTGAATGGTTCGATCGATTGATTTTTCTGTTGTCCAAGCTGGGCAACCTTTTTCCTGACTCTCCGCTCTTTTGCTCAGCCGACTTAGTAATAGAGCGATTATAGTCTGATGTGAACGCTATGGGTTGTTGAAGCTGAATCTTAAGCGCGGCTGCTTTGACTTTATCTTCTGCGGTGACCAGGAAGAATGGCTCTATTGGCTTTTTCTTGTTAGCCATGTCAATCTTCCACTTTTCATAATGGGCAGCTGCGGCCGCATCAGTTTCCTCATCTGTCTTCTCACAAGGTAGCTTCTTCATATTCTTATGAGGTACTTTTGTGAGGGGCGATAGTTTATGTTTCGGTGATCGGAACATGCTCTTGCTGCTGGTGGTGGAGGTGCCCTTCTTAGTATACTTCCGCTTTTGTCTCTGAGGGTCAGGGGACGGAGACAGCTGACGCGGCGGCGGACACGGCTGATGTCGCGATGGAAACGGTTGTGCTGAGTGGTGAGGCGGTGAAGGCAATGGTTGCGCTGGAGAATGGTGAGGTGGTGGCGAAGGTGGATTGCTGCTCTGAGAAGTGGGTGGCCTTGGCGGCACATAATTTGGAAGCACGATGTGCACCTTTGGCCATATAATAGTCCCCCCTTTGGCTTCTCCTAGTTCAGTCAGCTCCATATCTTCCCCCGCAGGGTGGTCCAGCTTCAGCTCCTCAAAATCTTGCTTCACATTATCCACCGTGATGACAACGTACCCTTTTGGAACTGGTCTGCAATGTCAAGTTGGGTTAGGCGCAATCGGTACGGCCATACCGACCACCGTCGTCACCCTTAAGTTCATAACTTGCACCTTTAGCTCACAAGTTGTGCTCTCCGTGATTTCATCCACTAGGTAGCATTTAGGAGGAGCCGTCGTCGGTGCATCATCATCAACATCATGGAGCTGCGTGGAAGCGACGCTGCTTTTCTTATTCGATAGGGCGCCGGTACCATCGAATGCAGCTTCTACCACGTGCTGCTAAGATTGGCCGCTAATACCTTGCTGGCTAAGTCTGTCGAGTTGATCCTGGTGTCGCTTTAATGCTTCTTCTACATTACGCAGTCGGTCTACAGCGGCCGCTTTCTCAGCTTCCTCCCTTTCCTTTCTTCTCTGATGGATTTTATCGGAATATCTCTTCATTTCCGCGGGGAAGGCAACCTTCCACGACTTGGAGCCTGTTGTGCCTCGTGCTCGTCCTTCGTGTTCAGGATTTTTAAGGGCACGTGTAAGCTCGTCGTTCTCTCCATGGGAACGAACCGTCCCGCTACAACATCATCTAATGCATTTCTAATATCGTCGATGGGCAGTAGGGGATCATCTTTGTGTTTCTGATTATATATTGCCCTCCATTCTTCGTCCAACGTGCCCCCATGGCCGTAAAACCAGTTTCTCGCCCATGGTGTCCATGTTGTGGGCTCTAGTCTGATTCCGGCAGTAATGTAATTGACCTCAAGTGCATCCCACTTAGGCATGCAACTGACGTAGCCAGCAGGCCCCATATTATGATGGTACACTTTCTTAGCAGCGTTCTCCGTATTTATTCTAGACTTTTCCTTAGCTTTCTCTGATATCTTGTACTTCACAAAATCATCCCACTAGTATCTTAACTTAGCATAGCCGCCTTGATTGAAATCTGGAGTCTTCTCTACCTTGAAAACGTTATTATACAGTTTCTTCTTCCAATTCTTGAATGCATCGGCCATCTTGATGAGAACAAACTTTTTGACTCTTTGCACAAGCTTCATTTTTTCTCTCCCCTCCTCGTCTGGATTCACATCTGGCCTCAGCAGGAGCAAATTAATCATGAGCTTGTCAAAAAGCTTATCTTTGGCGTTGTCGCTGACATACGGGACTCCACCGCCGCTTGGCCGATTCTATTCTTGAACGGTGATCAGGATGTAGTCCCTCACAAGAACTCCGCATTGCTTGACAAATTTTCTGGTGACATCAACGGGAGCTTGCGGTTCGCCGTCTACACCGACCAGGTAGATCCTATACCTCACAGTGTCATCCAACTTTTTTGTTGGGCCTCGTTTCGTTCTTACGGAAGAAGTTCTCAATCCAGAGGGTTAAAAGAAGAAAGAGTGTTAATATATGCATGTATATATATAGACAGCAACATTTTAATTACAAAAATACATATATACACCTTGCCGGAGTTTGCGAGATTTAAGGTTCCGCCGGAGCTGTCGCCTTCTCCCTCATCGGCTTCTCCCCTGTCCCAGGCTTCGGCTTCTATCTCACCGGAGCCGTCTCCTCGGTTGAGAGACTCATCTCCCTCACCGGAATCGTTCAGAAACTTCCCGGTGACATCGATATCGATATCTTCATTTTCAGATCATTCCATGGAGGATGTTTTCCTGATGTTCTAGATTAATAGTATCTTGGTGTGTTGGATCCATAGTATCTGCAAATTAAGATTAGCAAGTTACTATAATGCAAATAATACAAAACACTATGCACTTATTTTCTAAATGGGTTTGGAATGCCCCAGGTGGACAAACCATCGAACCCATGGTACTTAGGTGGGTGTCGGTGTTCCTCTATGTAAAGTAAGGTTCAAATTTGTATTAATATGAATGCTTACATTTTTAAATAGTAGAGCTCATTTTTCTAAACATTTTGATATATTATACACATTTTTCTGATTTAAAATGAATTAGTTATGATTTTTCCCAATTTTAATTCATTTTTAAATCATTTTTAAATAAATAAACAATTTTGGAATTATTAAAATTATTTTCCATCTGGCCCCACATGTCAGACTTTTATTAATTTCAGAAAACATTTCCAAAAAGAATAAAAACCTGACATGCTAGACCCACCTGTCAGCATTTTCAGCTAATAAAAAAATTACACAAAACATTTAAAAAAAAACCTTTATGACGCGCGGGCGACGGCGTCGGGCTCGGGCGGCGCAGTCAGGCTCGGGCGGCGCGGTCGGAGGCGGGCTCGGGCGACGCGGGCCTCCTCCTCCTTGGCACCGTGGCGGGTGGCAGCAGCGCCGACGGGGGGCGACGCGGGCAAGGTCAGGTTCAGGGGCTCGGGCGGCGCGGTCGGAGGATGAGCGGCGTGGGCTCGGGCGGCGCGGTCGATGGCGAAGAGGACGACGGCGGCGCGGTCGACGGCGGCTCGAAAATCCGGCAGCCTGACAGCGTCGTTCTACTCCGCGCGTGATTTTTCTTAGGCGTTTTGCGAGTAAAGTGGATGAGGAAGAAGGAGTGGCAACAGTTGCGTAGTACAGGCCTTTGGTCCCGGTTTATCCCACCAACCGGGACCAAAGACTCAACGGTCCCGGTTGGTGGTACGAAGCGGGACCAAAGGTCTGGGCGGTCCCGGTTGGTTGGACGAACCGGGACCAAAGGTCTAGGGTGGAGCGTTCCTGGGGCCGCCACGTGTGCACGCGCACCCAGGATCATTGGTCCCGGTTCGTAGGACGAACCGGGATCTTTGACCCGTTTTTCAGATTTTGCCCAAAATTTTTATCTTCCCGTCATTTTCAAATTTGTTTTTCTTCTTTAATTAATAAGATATTTCAATTTAAGATGATTATTTATTTGAAATTTCAAAAAACTGTTAACAGGAAAAGTGCTTCAATTTAAATAACTAATAAAAACTATTTTCTGTTTTCAATTTTTTTTTTAACTATACAATTTTACTATTTTCAATTAAAATTGCATTAACAAATATTTATTGCATAATTTGGAATTTGAAAAAACTTTGTACAGAAATTTGTCAGGCAACCGACTGAATGGCTCACTTCCAGGTTCCCTCTGTAAAAGTAATGCAGAATCTCACGTTTTCAGATTTGGGTTTTCTTGATGGACTTTATTCTATTAAGGCATACAAGTGTGAATGTTTCTCTTTTGGTGATCTTTACACATGTACAAAATTCAAGATTATTTTCCTCACCCGATACTCTTAACTGATTGTATTAAGTAATTTCAGGTATGAATCTGATCAAGAGATATGCAACCAGACAATTAGTTTGTCTCCATTGATAAATAGAACATCTATCATATCTATTTCAGTACTGGTTCGTGTGCTGCTAGCGGGCGTACTTATCATTTCATATCTGGTCTGGAGACAGAAAAGAAAGCCTAACCATGAGTCCGCTCTAGTCTTATCTTGTTACAACCTGTACAGTATTAATGTGTATTACCAAGGTTTGCCGTATTTGGTATTTACGTTATAACTGATATTTGTACTAGCAGTTTCTACACTCGACCTGCCAGAGTGACAAAACTTGTGAGTGCTCCAGGAAGTGGAGAAGATCAACAGGAGCACCTGCAAAATACTGAGAAGCGCCGATTCACATACAAAGAGCTGGAGAAGTTTACAAATAAGTTGTTAGCTGAGGTACCAAATATCAACCACCTAGAAAATTTCAAGACATAATTAGCTGATGTCCCACAGTCCCAGTCGATTTAACCGAGAAACAGGCCAAATCAGGTCATCTTTCGTCCTTTGCGTAAACTCTTACCCTCAACGCACGCTGCCAAGGGAAATAACCAAGTTCCCGTGGTTGAGACAATATGGAGTAATTTGCATTGCAATGGAGCCGTTCATCTCCAACTTTAACATACATATATATAAGAGAGAAAATCAATTTTCCTGACAACATTTGAACTCCAAGTTTTATTAGTCCTACTTGAGAGTATATCAATTTTCCACAACGCTGAGACAACCCAACTTATGATGCTAGGTCTGTAATTAACAAACGAATGTGTCAAGAGTTGATTCCTTGCTCACTAGTATATTTCAAGTTGAGGCACTCAAATATATAAAATAGTGTTTTGTAAGACAAACGAAGTGCATTCAGGATGTACTTGTGGCCTGCGGTGGCATGCAGGAGGAGACAAGGTGCAGGAGTCACGTCACCTTCTAACTGGCTAAAATTTTGATTGACAGCAGACACAGGAGGTTACTCGTCATGGTGCTGAGTATAAATCAAAAGTATCAGAGAACTTGAAACCTGCTAATGATCTTACAGAACTGTGTAGTTTTAAATAATGCAAAGTTTGTATGTCTATCCATTATAAAATTTTCAAATCCATCTAAGCACCTACCGTGGCTTAGTTAATTACATGCTGGCCAGCATGAATTTTTTTACACTTTTAGATGACTGGTTCGATCATCCTGAATTTACCAGAATTGCAATGAAACATTTGATATCTGTATTTGGGGACGGACTGAAACAACCTTGTCTGTTGTCATGCATGTGCTAGAGTTGAAATACTCTGATTGACAGGTTTCTGTTTCATCCTTGGTACAAGCTAGAATGTTCACTGGCGCTTGCATGTGTGATGTATTGGTGGAGACAACAACAAATTTGGGAATTTAACAAGAGACAAAAGGATAGTGGAGGCCGTTTGATTCCTTGTTTGGTTTGGGAGGCCGTTTCATTCCTTGTTTGGTTCATTGCCATCCAGAATGAATCCAAATTATCCGGGACAAAATCAAAATTAGCATAAAGTTTGTTTCATGGCTGCGTTTAGTTTCCACTAGCCGAGTATTGTGGAGGAAGAAATCCACATGGGGCATCCATTAGCTGAGCCACCATGCATGATGATATATAGCTTATTAACATGGTAATGCAAGCGGCACATCAATGGCTGAAAATTAACTTCCAATCAGCGACGTACGTGTCTGGACTGTGGACACAAACCATTTTCCCGCTCGCTGAATGTATGTCTCGATCGTGCCAAAGTATACACAGGCCTTGACACGACCATCGATCCATGGCACCGGCGCGTTGGAGCCGCAACGGCCGGCCACCCGCGAATCCAGGAGAGATATTTCAAGCACGTACGCAACTATTGTGCCTTGACATCGTCCTAGCTGGCATGATGCATAGGTACTACAGTAGGTGTTTCCAAGTACTTATAAAAGTAGCCATGACCACTCCCACGACCGCTCGTGCTCTGCTCGCAGCAATGGCGCCCGCCGACCAGGCGCTTTCAGTACTCCTCCTCCTCCTCCTCTTCACATCCACCGCCGCAGCTTCCCGCCACCACCCCAGTTCCTCCGTAGACTACAAGATCTACATAGTGCTGCTGAAGCCTCGCGCGGACGGCGCCCACCTCACCATGGACGACGACGCGCGCCGCACCTGGCACCTCTCCTTCCTCCCCAGCGCCACGCTCACTGAAAGCGGCAACTCGCCACGCCTCGTAAGCTCTGGAGGCCGTTTCCCGGAAGCCCGGCTTTGGCTTCGGCCGGTGACGGCGACATGCATGTACCCGGACACGACGCGCACGCCCGACTTCCTCGACCTCAGCACAGCATCGGGCTACACGTGGGACCGCTCCAGCTACCGTAGGGGAATCATCATCGGAGTCTTGGATCGGTCACCCATCCTTCGACGACCGGGGTTCGACCTTGTGCTGGAAAATGGAGCTCTCGTGGAAGGGGAGGCGCTGGCGCAAGGGGGCAACTCCAACAAATACTACCCCCTGCACTGCCCCGGCGAGGGTGACCGGAAGTGCTCCAGCGTGAGCGCGAGGGGCCGCATTTCGTCTGCGATCGTACTGCAGGCTCCAGCCAGCTCGTTTGTCAAGAATCTCTACGACAGAGGCGCGGCGCAGGTACGGTGGTAATCGTCCTCCCGGAGGAAGAGGGCCGCAAATCAAAGCTGATCGACTACGGGGGAGCGTCCACGGTGGTGCATTGGGCCAGAAAATCAGGGACTACCTACTGTCAGTTTCCCGACGCCGCAGCCCAGGTTTTCTTCAACGGCACGTTGGTCGACGTCGCGGGGGCGCCAAAGGTGGCTTACTTCTCCAGCCGCAACAATCCCAACATCATCAAGCCCGACATCCTCGCCGCCGGGAAGGACCAAGGCAAACCCACCTTCGTATTCAAGTCTGCTGAAGAACCTGCACCCGGAGTGGTCGCCGGCGGCCATTCGGTCGGCTATCATGACCTCGGCCAACAGCCACGACAACGTGGGATCGATTATCCTGGACGAGCAGCTTCAGAGGGCCAGCGTCTTCGACATCGGAGCTGGCCACTTGACTTGAGTCCCTCGGCCGCCCTCAGCCCCGGCCTCGTCTACGACATGGACGCGAGCGAGCGACTACGCTGCCTTCATCTGCAACGCCTTCGCCCCCCGCAGCCACGACGACGACCTCCAGGACTTGATCGGAGGCCTCGGACTCAACTGCTCCGCCTTGCCCGCCGGCGTGCGGGAGATCGACCTCAACTACCCCAGCTTGGTGGTGCCCATCAACACCACGGTGCAGCGGACGCTCACCAGTGTTGGCCCGGGATCGGGAGGGGAAGACTACTACACCATTGTGTACATGAGTAACACTTACACCTAGTGGCGGAGCTTGGGCCAAAGTGCTGGGGGGCAAATGGGCCGAGAAGACATTTTGGGTAAGTATTAGTCAAAATTTGCCAAATATGCAGTGATTTTAATCAAAAACTTCTTGGGCTGGGGGCGGTGGCCCCTAAACTACACATAGCTCCGCCAGTGCTTACACCAAGCATGTGAACGTTGTCCGTGTCGCCCAACATTCTTAGCTTCGACGTTCAAGACAGAGTACCAAGGCAAGAACGCGCCGGTGGAGGGAATGCTGCTCTGGCTGGCAGTCTGCCTTCCACCGGGTCTCCAGCCCGATCCTCATCTACATATGAAGATGATCATCGTCAGCGGTGGCCGATTCGATCGAGCAGTCGTGCAGTGCTACAACCTAGCTAGTAGTACTGAAACAGATAGGATAGATGTTCTACTTATATCGATGGAGACAAACTAATTGTCTGGTTGCATATGTCTTGATCAGATTCATACCTGAAAATTACTTAATACAATCACTTAAGAGTATCGGGTGCGGAAAATAATCTTGAATTTTTGTACATGTGCAAAGATCACGAAAAGAGAAACATTCACACTTGTATGCATTAATAATAATAGAATAAACTCCATCAAGAAAACCCAAATCTGAAAACGACGTGCATTACTTTTACAGAAGGAACCTGGAAGTGAGCCATTCAGTCGGTTGCCTCACAAATTTCTTTACAAAGTAGCAACACATCTTAGACACTCAGTATCTATCAGCTTAAATAACGTTTTGGGAAGGATAACTTTCGTAGAGAACCACGTACAATCGCACTTAAATTGTTGTGCCGGAAAGTTGTAGCAACCAGGCTTTATCAAGTACCAGCATACATTATGACATCAGGTGAACCAATCACTTAGCACAGTCTTCGGAAGGCAAATGTGGATCATGAAAGGTAATGCCCATTGATGAAGGCAAATCCAATGTGCACATGAGCAAATTCCTGTATCAGGTTGTCAAAACAATATTGTTTTCATTTCTAAATTATAGATAAAACAATGCTGAGTTCTCACTTCTCAGCCAGCACCAAGCATAAGTTTGGAACAAAACAGATCCTCTCCAAGTTTGCACAAAAAGAAGATCGTCAACTTTTTCTTTTACAACAATGACATGTTTAACTACTTTTCAACGATCACTGTTTAACATTCCTGCGAAAATGCCTTTGGTCCACACTCCAACTTCATTAAATCGCAACTGGTGGCTTGACGAGAGCAATTGCTTCTTTTATCTTCTCCATTGCATCTTGCAGCATTGAAAGTGCAGCAGCGTAAGAGATACGAACGCCCTTGTCATCTCCAAATGCATCTCCAGGGACAAGGGCGACCTGTAAAGCGATAGAAAAGAAAACGCCTAAGATATCTACCTACTACCTGCCCTGTATCTTTTTTCAGAAACATATGTAGACTGACATGACGTACTCAAAATTAGTGAAACATTTACCTGTGCCTTCTCTAACAGGAACATGCAGAGGGTCTCAGAGTCCTTGATAGTGCCAAAACCTTCTACCTCGGATCCGTAGTAGGAGCTGAAGTCGATGAACAAATAGAAGGCGCCCTGTGTATTGGAGAACTTAGCTACGTTCCTGATATAAATATGTCTAACTATCTCAACGAGTACCACAGACTTACCTGAGGTTCTGATATTTTGACTCCCGACAGTTCCCTGAAACTTCTTACAAGGTAATCCCGGCGCTCCTGAAATGCTTTGACCATGGTTGAAACTGCTTCACCACCGGCATAACCTAGGTTCAAAGCTGCAAGCCCTGCCTTCTGGAATATACTGCTTGCGCCAGATGTGTACTGTGTAGTAAACAAGCCACTATCATCGGGACAATGAAAAAGATCAAGACTGAAGATCTGCGAGACATTTCTACAACATCATCAGTGCACTGTCGTCATTGGGAATCAAAGTGAGTTCTTTCATGACTATGGTTGCTACATCTTTAATTGATAAAAAGGGAAGTAATGGACTTAATGGTGGTAGAGACTCAACGTTGCATTCTACAGTGAATTTGGAACTTACAAATACAAGTTGTTAACATTCCATAGCAGATGTAGTAGTACAAGGGCAGAGAGATGAATACCCACCTGGCTTTGGATCTTTCCACAGGCTGAGACAAAATGTTTAGGGGCAGCTAAGTATCCAAGTCGCCAACCAGTCATAGCAAAAGCCTGTAAAATTTAATGAACATTAAATATTCAAAGTATTTTAACTGGAACTAGGTAATGCATATCTAGAAACCAAATAATAAAATAACATAGACATATATTTCTTCAGTTATCAAGTCTTACTTGAGACAACACCTTAAGATATACTCCCTTTGCCTCATCTAGTCTGCTTCTTTACTTAAGGCATAGTTTGACTACTCAAATCCATTCATTGACTAATACTTATAATTTAATAACACGTGGGTAACCAATGCAGACGCTAGTAACCAATCGAACTATAAAAATTCCTCAGAACCTTCACAGTCAGACGCTAGTTACCAATCCAAGGCGATGGTTCCACCATCGCGAACTGTGTACAGCTGCCTGCAATACAACAAGTGAACAAATTCGATGAATGTACTAACTATAGTTGGGATTGTAGCTCAAATATCATCTTGTGCGGTCGAAACACACATTGGGTGTCTCATATCGCAGGTAGTGTTGGACAATATGCTGTAAAGTTGCTGAAACTAAAACAAGAGAACACCCGTACAGCGTCTCCATATGTATCAGGCTTATACAGATTCTTAATTTCTTATTCGTTCCTCACTGTTTTTTTCTTCCGGAAGATGCGCAGAAGAGTCATATAAACAGCATGGTTCCATAACCATAATTCAACGAAGAACCATCAGATAGCAACAGAGAACAGTCAAGTCAACATATATTCCATTAAACGCAGTCACTGTCGTCCTTGTCGACCAACTCAGGTCGAGGACGCTATGAACAACAGAACAAGTACACCTAGAAAAACACACCAAACAAATTCGTCATATACGGCACGAATTCAGTGAGCATACCTACCTCCTGTACGTGAATGAAGGTGCTCGTGCCAAGAAGCCAAGGAAGAGCGTCTGCAGATGAGGGCTCGCCAGCCATGGCGTTGCCAGGTACCTACGGAGACAGATTGCAAATACGTATTTTTTGGGGGATTCATACTCATGTTCCATCGAATTTACACGAACTGATCCACAAGCCGGCCGGGGAGGAAGTGTCGTCGGTCGTTCGACTTCGACATACGTACCTGCTATGGAGGGGGCGGCACTTGGAGGCGACGCGGTGGTAGAGGTGCGACTCCGGGTGGAAGGTGAGGGCGACGCGTCCGCCGCGGAAGCCCCGGCCCGGAGAAGGTCGCCGAGGACGTGGAGCTCGAGGAAGCGGTACAGGAAGGCGGAGGCGAGGACCAGGGCGGCTACCGCGTAGTGCGCCGCCGCCCGGAGCAGCAGCTCGCCGGCCGATCGGTCCGGAGCTCTGCCGCAGTGGTATAGTGTATAGGTTCGCATATTATTGACGAACCTACCGGCTGCACCCGGCCTGGCCGTTGGTCGCGGCGTCGGACATGCCTGCCGCTGAAAAATACTAAGAGTTGAGAAAAAGATCGGGGATGGATTACGAGCGGGTGAAGGTGGTTGGGGGACGAAATGAAATAAAAAACGAGCATCAGGTTATGGCCATGCATGTCTATTACCTTCCGTGCTGATGCCTTGGATTCGTGATTTTTTGTTTGAACCAGGATAGGTCCCAAGGACCGAGATACTGCGATTGATTAATGCGGTGGGTACAATTTACAGAAAGGGTCAAAAGAAAAACAAAAATTACAACAGGACCCTTGGACTTTGCACTTTGCACCCTGCAGGAAAGTGCCGAAACGCGATCTAGTCCTGCACACCACATCCAGCTCGCCTCCGTCCACGGCCGCCGGCATCATCACCGGGGACGAACCACTTGGGCTGACGTCGACGCAAAGCGCCACGAGGAGGGAGAGAACATACCGCCGACGGCGGTTGAAGCTCAGGCTCTGAGGCCTCTTGAGCACGGCGTGGCCATCGTCTTGGCCCAGGATAGCGGTTGGCACCTTGCTTCCGCTTGGAGAACGCCGAGGAATTCGCAGCATCGCCACCTAAGGAACCCAGGAAGCCCCAATCTTCACCAGCATCAGCAGCTCGAAGCTCGCCTCCGTTCTCTCCCTCGCCACCACGGCAGGCCGAGATTTGGAAGGGGGACTTGTCACTGTCAACGCCAGGAAGAAGCTCACGAGCTTTATGGCCGAGCCGCCATGTCTGATCCACCCGCCGATGACTGCATCCACTGCAGCACCAAGGAGGGGGAAGACTAGCGACCTCCAGACGCCGCCCGACAGCGCCACAGAGTAACTCGGAGATGAGGAGTGTCGCAGCCGCCCTCTAGAAGCAGGCCTTCTCCCCCCGCCACCACGGCCGGCCGGAGAGGGCCTCAAATCTGGAAACTTCCACTTAGCACCAACGCCCAACACATCTTTATTGAGGAGCGCGGTGGTCGCCGTCGTCACCAGCCGTCCACCGTGGACCAGCAAGAGAACAATAGCAAACCCAAATAAGTTGGGGATCTGGCTGCTCAAGATCCCAACGCCGCCTCCGCCTACAGGCATGAAGCCCAAGACCGGCATGAAGCCAGACCACCTACTACTACACCTATACAACGGCCGGCTTCGCCCGCCCCATCTACTCCAGCCGAAGCCGAAGCAGAGGGGGAGGGGAGCCGGCGGCGCTGGAACGACTCTCAAGGAAGGGGAGAGGGGAGAGTGCCCATGTTCTATAGGTTGCGAACTTCAGATTCATGATGAGTTCTTGGTTGCATACAATACCACCTCAGATTAGCTTGGTGTGGGTGGGGAGTAGTTCAGACTCGCTCCATGCTACTCCCTCCGTTCTGAAATATAAGATATTTTAACTTTGTGAATCGAATGTATCTAGACATCTTTCAGTGTATAGGTTCGGAGTGAACCTATACACTATAAAGTGTCTAGATAAATTCGTTTTACTCGTTTCACAAAGCTAGAATGTCTTATATTTTCAAACGGAGGGGAGTAGTTCTTTGCTATGGGTGGGAGGATGCCGTACGTGGCTGTTGAGCTTGGGTATGAATGCTTCGTTCCTGCCGTGAGCTATGGGTTTCGTCCCAAAAATACAGAGATAGTGTCCCGATGGGACACCATCGAACGAGGCTTGCAAAAAGAATGTTGAAGACACATGTCCAGTCAAGGACGATTCAAAACGCCAATAAAGAAGGAGAGACGGTGGATCTTGCAAGTACCACGTACGTAGAACACATTGATGGTTAATTTCTTCTGCATTTTGCAGTTACATTAAGGGTCTGACAGGCGCTAGCAAACATCATACAGAATGCTTCAAATCAAATCTGATGGGCTAGCAATAAACATTAAATCTACTAGTTCTACTAGGGTAGGCTAGCTAAGAAATTCATTTGGCAACAAATGCATGCCATCACCAGCGCGATTAGGACTGAAAGCACAAAGATAGTGGCCATGGTGTTGGGGTGAGTGCCACAAGAAGAATTGCGCTCGCTAGATCTTGGTGGGACTGTGCTCATGCAGGCTGGGATTACTTGACGCACACAGCTGGGCCGGGATTACTCGACGCGTATTTACCCTTCTCAACAGCTGTCCGTGCGGTCCAGAAACATTATGCTGGTCCAGCACGTTTGAGGCTTCATCTGGCTGGTACCAAACGACGACCGAAACGGCCGGTTTCTAACGGCCAGTGCACTGTTCAATATCCAGAATACAACACAATATACGAGTGAGGATTGCCATCTGGACTATGCGGGTTGGTCCAGGATGCGAGAGCATCTAGACACGGGAGCCAATGCGGATTTCCGCAAAGAGCCCAGCTTATATTAAATTAATAATAATAAAGCAAAAACTGGCCACGAGTGTTACAAAGTCAGATAAGGCCCTTTAGGTACCCTCTAACCTCTCTAGTACAAAAAAAAAGGGCCTAGATTTTCTCAAATCACCACTTTTTGATAAAACTAAACTAGTTTATTTATTTGAACTAGACTAAAAAAGAAGGTACCCTTTAGATTCCAAACTTCCATCTTTAAAGACAGACTGGGGTTACCCCTAGTACACATATTACAGGCACAAGGTACAACGCAGAGACCACATAATTTGCAATAAACAAAAGCAAAACTAAGCTAATAAGCACTAAATCTAGAGCTACGATGAAGCCATGTCTTCAGTTGCCCGCGAGCAACTCGATCCAAACCAACAATCCACACTTGCATTCACATCATCCACCATGGAACAGACACTTGGCCGCTCGAGTGTCGACAGGAAGGGAGGACTCAAGTGATGCCTCCAAGCACCCAGTTGCGTCGTCATCGAGTCGGCACCAACCATGGTCATGCAAAGACCCAACCAATAATTTCATCAAACTGGGACTCAAAATTGCCGCATCTACAACCTTCAATGGTCTCGATAGAGCCATAGAGGTGTGTTCCAGTTCATGCCCCGGGGTGGCTCTCCTGATGGTCTATTTGGAATATGCACACGAGGTGTAGAGTTGAGCTATAGATCTCGAAGGAGCTTGCTGAGCACCACCTCTATGTAAACCCGAAGATGAAACCTGTGAAGCAATCGCTGCATCGTTATGCTGAAGAAAAGAGAAAGATCATCGGCGATGAAATTACCAAGTTACTTGCAGCAAGATTCATATATGAAGTGAAATACTTGGGCTGGATCTCTAACCTAGTGATTGTACCGAAGAAGAATGAAGACCCCGACATGCTGGAGAAAGCTTGGAGGATGTGCATTGACTACACAAGTTTGAACAAGGCATGCCCGAAGGACCCTTTCCCTGTACCTCGAATAGATCAGGCTATCGACTCTACGACTGGTTGTAAACTCTTGTCTTTTCTTGATGCATACTCTGGTTTCCATCAGATACCTCTGAACCCAACTGATCAAATAAAGACAACGTTTATTACCCCGTATGGGGCGTATTGCTATCACACCATGCCATTCGGCTTACGTAATGCCGAAGCTACTTATCAACGTTGTATGCAAAAATGTCTTCATGATCAGATCGGTGAAAATGTGCAAGTATATGTTGATGATGTGGTGGTGAAAACTAAAGAAGCTGAAACGCTAATTTCTGACCTTCAAGAAACATTCGATAACTTGAGAAAATTCTGAATGAAGCTAAACCCAACAAAGTGCACGTTTGGGGTACCAGTAGGAAAGTTGCTCGGCTTCATAGTCTCCGAGCGAGGCATTAAAGCAAATCCAGTAAAACTCCGAGCTATCGAAAGAGTGGAAATACCTAAGGAAATTGAATATGTGCAAAGATTCGCGGGATGCTTGGCATCCTTAAGTCGATTTGTGAGTAGGTTGGGCGAGAAGGCAATGCCCTTGTACCAACTTATGAAAAAAGCTGATAAGTTTGTGTGGACTCGGGAAGCCGAGGTTGCCTTTTATGCATTAAAAAAGATGTTGGGCTTTGCCCAGGGAGCCGATGTTGCTTTACATAGCAGCAACGAACCGAGTCGTTTCTGTGGTGATAGTGGTGGAAAGAGAAGAGAATGGGGTATCAGTGCAAAGACCCGTATACTATCTGAGCAAGGTGTTGTCCACGTCAAAACAAAACTATCCACATTATCAAAAGATGACGTATGGAGTTTATATGGCTGCAAAAAAACTGAAGCATTACTTCCAAGAGCACCCCATAAAAGTGGTGGCCGAAGCACCTATCTCTGACATAATAACTAACAAATATGCTAGTGGACGAGTTGCAAAATGGGCAATTGAGATTTCACCTTACAATCTTGTGTACGAGAAAAGAACAGCAATCAAGTCAGAGGCCTTGGCTGATTTCTTGATTGACTGGGCTGAGATGCAATATAAACCACAACCGCTGGAAACTCAGTATTGGAAGATGCATTTTCATGGCTCAAAAATGAAGATCAGGCTTGGGGTCGGGGTAGTTCTCACCTCACCCAGGCAAGAAAAGCTGAGTTACGTATAGCAGATACATTTTCGAGCTTCAAACAATGTTGCCGAGTATGAAGCTCTGGTCCACGGGCTTAAGGTGGCTAAGGAGATCGGCATTCGGAAAATCGAATGTTATGGTGATTCAAACTTAGTGGTGCATCAAACTTCTAACACTTGGGATGCATTAGATGTAAATATGGAGCTTTATCGGTTTCATGTTCAGAAAGTTGCAGGGTTTTTGGAGGGATGTGAATTCAACAAAATACCGAGGACGGAGAACAAAGCAGCTGATGCATTATCCAAAATTGGCTTGGCTCGGCTGGACATTCCACCCGAGGTAGCTCTGGAACATCTCAGGAAACCTTCTATAATGCTTGCACCTGGCACAACTTCAATATGTCTAGATCCCGAACCAGAATCGGAGGTTGTCCCTATGGAAGTTGACTTCGAGAACGGCTGGGGACACTCGGGGACTGCTCCCTCGGACCCAGGGACTTCAAATCAGAACTCGGAAATTGGAAGTTTGGACATGGGAACTTCTCGGTCCGAATCTGCGAAAGCAATGCTAGTGGACTGATATGTTGCTAACGTATCTATAATTTTTGATGTTCCATGCTTGGTTTATATCTACTTTCTTATGTTTTGTCCACACTTTGGAGTATTTTTATACACTTTCTTGGACTAACCTATTAACAAGATGCCACAGCGCGAGCTGCCTATTTTCTGTTGTTTTTGGTTCTAGGAAAGTCAGAAAATGAATATTCTCGGAATTGGACGGGACAAAAGCCAAAGTCAATATTTCACCGAGGGGGATACGGAGCCAGAAGACGAGACGGTGAGGGGCCAGAGGCTGGCCACACCACCTGGCCGTGCCGCCAGGCCTGGCCCGTGCCAGGGGGTGGTGTGGCCGCCTAGGGCACCCCCTCGGCCTTCCCTTTCGCCTATATATTGCCTCCGATACAGAAACCCTAAGTACCCGATCAAAATTCCACGAAAGAGTCTGTAGCCGTCGTCATCTCCATCCTAGATCGAGAGGGATCTTAAGCTCTTCCCGGCACCCTGCCGAAGGGGAGAATTCACCCTAGAGGCCTTCCTCATCACCATGCCCGCCTCCGGTGTGATGCGTGAGTAGTTCATCCTTGGACTATGGGTCCATGTAGTAGCTAGATGGTTGGTTCTTCTCCTTTGTGCTATCATGTTTAGATCTTGTGAGCTTCGTTCATGATCAAGATCATCTATTTGTAATCATACATGTTGTGTTTGTGGGGATCCGATATATATTGAGATCCTATTTCAGATTGATTATTAATTCTATCATGTCTTTGTTATTTGTGATCTTGCATGCTTTCGTTGTTAGTAGCTACCTTGGCCGAGTAGATGCTAGCAACTCCAAGAGGGAATATTTATGCTCGATAGTGGGTTCATGCCTCTAGTAATCTGGGGAAGTGATAGAAATCTCTAAGGTACTAGATGTGTTGTTGCTACTAGGGAGAAAATAGCAATCATTTGTTCATAGAATAATCGTATTGTTTACTTTACATGCAGTGCTTAATGCAATTATCTCTTGCTTGCAACTTAATACTAGAGGGAGTTCGGATGATAACCTGAAGGTAGATTATTAGTCATAGATGCAGTTGGATTACGGTCTATATATAATGTTGGAATGCCCAATCAAGTCTCAAAGGAGTCAAGATGATTAGTATATGCATGTATGCTTTCTCGATGTTTGTCAATTGCTCCGCTGTAATTTGTTCACCCAACATGTCATCTATCTTAAGGAGAATCACCACTAGTGAACTATGGACCCCGGTCCTTTCTTTTACCATCAATCTACAATTGTTTACTATTTTCTGTTTACTTTCTGCAAGCTATTACTATCTTCCACACGGTACGTTTAATCCTTTATTTTCAGCAAAACCGGTGAGATTGACAACCTCACTATAAGTTGGGGGCAAAGTTCTGTGATTATGTTGTGCAGGATTCCAAGTTGGAAACAACACCTTGGAGGTGTTTCCTTGCTCCTACTGGTTCGATAACCTTGGTTTCATAACTAAGGGAAAACTTGCTGTTGTGCTCATCATACCTTTCTCTTGGGGTTCCCCAATGAGCTCAATATATTTTGGGCCATCAAGCTATTTTTCTGGCGTCGTTGCCGAGGAGTCAAGAACATCTTCACAAGGGGAGTACCTCATAACCAATATCTTTACTTTGTTGTTTTTATTTTGCTTAGTTTATTTCTGCTTTGTTTGCTTGTTTCTTTATCAAAAACACACACAAAATTAGTTGTACTAGTTTGCTTTCTTTACTAAAAACACAAAAAAATATTATTAGTTCCTATCTTAAGTTGCCATTTTGTTTAGCATTGCTCCAATTACTATGTCACCCGAGGAAATGTTTTACTTTCAAACAAGGAATTGAAAAGAGTTTCAAAGAAGCTTGGTCTAGAATCTCTGATTTACATGAAAAAATTGAACCTAAAATGACTCAAAGCTTGTTTCTTAGCAGTTTTTACTTTGAAATTGCTCTATGCTATAGATATGCTTTGGATGCTGTAGTGGGAGGAGATTTCCTCCAATGCAATGAGGATGAAGCTTTAATGCCATAAAGAAGTTGGTCTTAACTTACAACTTGCCTAGCAAATCTGATTCTTCTTTTATAAACATATTTGCTAGATTGAACACTCTTGAGACCCACACTGCTAGTTTAAAAGATTGCTATAACATGCTTAGGGATCATCATGATTATGTTCCAATAAATTCTGAACCCTCAAAATGGCTTCCTACAGTAAAGATTGTTATAAATAATGAAACATTTCATGCTCGCTATGATATCATGTCTAAATTCTGTCGTATGCCTAAAGATATCTATGAATCTTTGAATCTTTGGGGACTTTCTAAAGGAGGAGGAGAAATATTTCTTGCTAATAATGCCACAATATTACCCATTGGAACAGCTGAAGGAGTGTTTACAAAGATCCTAGGGAAAATGGTTTCTACTGATTATCTTGTTATTGAATATGTAGGAAAAGGACAAATTACACTTGGACGATCCCTATTAAAACTCCTTGGAGCAATAATAGATGTGGAAAAGGGCACCATGCACTTTGCTTCTCCACCAAACAATCATATGTTCCCCAAGGTTAAGAATAAAATAAGAGAGGTACTGGCAAGAAATTTGGTTTTAATGCTTCTTCATTTGAGACCACTTGATTCCTTTCTTGCTTCTTATGTCTAACATAAAGGCGTTAAAGAAAAGTACTTATTGGGAGACAACCCAAAAGTTTTAGATGAGTCTTGGAAGTTATTACCTCTGTAATAACCGCTCATTATCCTTTTTATTTGCTTTTTGTGCCAAGAGTAACCTCTAATGAGAGAGAAGTAATGCTTGGGAAAATTGCTGTCCCGAAACAGATTTTTGTGCTTCACTTTAAAATTCATGTAAAATATCTGTACATCGGTTTGAGCTATGATTTTTGTGTGGTTCTGCCCCAAGTTGTTATCTAACTTGCGTTAGTTCAACACTTTTCGATTTGAGCAACATAAGGTTGTCGAAAAAATTGGTTTTTACCTGGTGGTCTGTTTTGACAGATTTCTGTCATTATTTGCATTTGCTTCTTGTTGATTCCTTTTTGGGTTCTTTTTGGGGAATTGAGATTTTTGAGGGAAGTGCTACTGTAGCTTGTGTTTTAATGGAAGTTTTATTGGTGTTGGAACTGAACCAAAAGACTTATTATCTTGAGTGCACTAATGTTGCTAATAAATATTGTGTGAAATTTTGTATGAAGGAAAAATTTCAGGTGTATGGAAAGAATGATGTAATGAGATGAAGAATGGACTAAACCTCAAGCTTGGGGATGCCACGCGTGTCACCCCAAGAAATATCCAAGAAGTACAAGCGTCAAAGCTTGGGGATGACCAAGACATCCCCTTCCTCACCAATAAAAATGTCATGTTTCTTCCAAACACTCCATTTTTACTGTTTCATGCACAAGTTGTGTTGTTCTTGGAGCATCTTTGTTTTTGTTTTTGGTTTTTTTTGCTTGGTTTTCTTAGTTTGCTTGAATAAATTGGTTGGAACCCCTCTTTCATACATTAGTTTTCAAATAAGTTTGGTTTGGATTGGAAAAGAGTAGGAAAAGTTCATGCTTAAGTGGTAAAAGGAGCTTGTTTTTTACTGTGGCCTATGCTTTGTCATGTCATGCTTGATATTGTTTTGGCTTTATGCTTAGTGATTTTTGCTATAGCATGACATGTTATAAACAATTAAGATTGCTTAATGTGCCTTGAAAGAATCATGCCTTGTTTTAGCATATTAAAGCACAATATTGTGGTATTCTCCTTTGATGCTTTATTTGGGTTGACCTGGCGCATGCTCACACCATGTTATGACTATCCCAAGTTACCATAGCCTCGATGATCATTTAGTTTTCGACTTGTAATATCACTTTATGCTTTATTCAATGATGTTTTGTCGCTTTGCATCATTATGGCCATTATTGCTCTCTTAGTTGGTCGCTCCTAGTCTTTTGCTAGCGTCTATAACCAAGTACGAGTTCCACTCATGCATCCAACTCCAAATAAAACCAAGTTATTCCAAAGAGTCCACCATAACTACCTATTAGCATTTTCTATTCCAAGTATATTCATGTTTTTATCTACCTTCCGAATTAAACTTGTTATGTGAAAACTAGTGATTAAAGCTCTCACGAACTTGATGGCACACTTTACTTTCTTGCACTTAATAATCTTGAACCATTATGTCCATCTTTGTTGCATATATGCTTGCGCTTTATAAGTTGAAGTTAGCAGAACCATGTATCATGGGGAACACTTTCAACATTGCACTTATTATTCCGTTGATATCATGATTCTTTTGCTTATGGATCCCGGCGATGTGAAATAAAAGTGGAACTTGTAAGATCATGGAGTTTGTAGGTGTGTTAGAGAAACTCCTGGGCCGCTAGCCTAAGTGATGGCTCAGTGTTGATGTAGAGCTCGTTGGGAACCCCAAGAGGAAGGTATGATGAGCACAGCAACAAGTTTCCCTCAGTTATGAAACCAAGGTTTAATCGAACCAGTAGGAGCAAGGAAACACCCCAAAGGTGTTGCTAGCTGAGCCTTGGCAGGGCGCACTACCGGTGCTAGTAGCAACGTGGAGACCTGCACAACACAACCACATAATTTTGTCCCCAACTTGCGATGAGGTTGTCAATCTCATCGTGTTTTGCTGAAAACAAAGGATTAAAAATATTGAATGGAAGGAAGTAATAGTTTGTAGAAAGTAAACACAAAACAGTTTGTAGATTGTATGTAAAAGAAAGGACCGGGATCCATAGTTCACTAGAGGTGGCTCTCCTTAGATAGATAACATGTTGGGTGAACAAATTACAGCGGGGCAATTGACAAACATCGAGAAAGCAATACATGCATATACTAATCATCTTGACTCCTTTGAGATTCGATTGAGCATTACAACATTATACATAGACCGCCATCCAACTGCATCTATGACTAATAATCCACCGTCAGGTTATCATCCGAACCCCCTCCAGTATTAAGTTGCAAGCAACAGATTATTGCTTTACGAATTGCGTGTAAAGTAAACAATACGATTGTTCTATGAACAAAGGATTGTTGTTTTCTCCCTAGTAGCAACAACACATCTAGTACCTTAGAGATTTCTGTCACTTCGCTAGATTACCAGAGGCATGAACCCACTATCGAGCATAAATACTAAGTCTTGGAGTTGCTAGCATCTACTTGGCCAAGATAGCTACTAACAACGGAAAGCATGCAAGATCACAAATAACAAAGACATGATAGAATCAATAATCAATTTGAAATAGCATCTCAATATCCATCGGATCCCCGCAAACACAACATGCAGAATTACAAATAGATGATCTTGATTGTGAACGGAGCTCACAAGATCTAGACATGAAAGCACAAAGGAGGAGAACCAGCCATCTAGCTACTACATGGTCCGTAGTCCAAGGATGAACTACTCACGCATCACACCGGAGGCTTGCATGGTGATGAAGAAGGCCTCCAGGTGAATTCCCCTCTCCAGCAGGGTGCCGGGAAGAGCTTCAGATCCCTCCCGATCTAGGGACAGAGACGACGGCGGCTATAGACTCTTTCGTGGATTTTTGATCGGGTCCTTAGGGTTTTCGTCCCGAGGGCATCTTATAGGCGGAAGAAGAGGCCGAGGGGGTGCTGGGGTCAGCCAGACCACCCCCTGGCGCGGGCCAGGCCTGGCCGCGCGGCCAGGTGGTGTGGCCGGCCACCAGCCCTTCTCCGTCTCGTATTCTGGCATCTGATGACTTCCGGAAAAATAGGCACTTTGGCTTTTGTCCCGTCCAATTCCGAGAATATTCATTTTCTAACTTTCCTGGAACCAAAAACAGCAGAAAATAGGCAGCTGGCACTATGGCTCTTGTTAATAGGTTAGTCCAAGAAATCATATGAAAAGTACTCCAAAGTGTGGGCAAAACACAAGAAAGTCAATAAAACCAAGCATGGAACATCAAAAATTATTGATACATTTGCAATGTATCAACATCCCCAAGCTTAACTCCTACTCGTCCTCGAGTAGGTAAGTGATAAAAAGAAAGAATAATTTTTGAGGTGACATGCACCATCAAAGAGTTGATCAAAGTATTTGTAAAACATTCAAAGCTGGGATCATAGTACTTGAATCAAGACATGAAAGACAAAGTTCTAGCAATAAGACAAAGAAACTATGATGCAACATGAAAAGGCACAAACAAAAGATTCATAAATAACAATGCTTTGCAAGACGTTTGTTTGTTTCACATAAAGAAAACATAGCATAATAGTATTCAGCTTGTCCCTCATAGAGTAGCAAATATAAATGCATAGGACACCTTCAAAGTTCATAAGAGTGACTAGATACAAATAGTTTAAAACAAGCAATATCAAGGTATGCATCAATCAGCTAGTCTTGGGACAATGCACATAGAACTAAGAATGGCTACTATGCTCTCAAAGTAGGTGCATAAAGGTAGAAGGTGGAGACTCAATATAATGGTGGAAGAAAGGCCTTTATAAAAGGAAGTAGGGATTCAAGTCTCATAAAGAGCTTCCAAAAATTATGGTACTTATAGCTTTCAGCTCTCATTGCCCCTATCATAAGCATCTTGAAGGTGATTAAGGTTAAAGTGACATAACTAAGAGGATATGCTTGACAAGTTATAAACCGAAATCTCATGCCCCTTACTTACGAAGACCGATCCTCATGCTACTCAACTTTAGTCACAAGTAAGCTCTTGTCATTGTAAGTACATGTGTATCATAAAGAACCGCCAACGGGTACCCCTTGCACATGATACAGGAGTTATCCCATAATCAAAATGACAAGGCAAGCAGACAATGAGCATCTCAACGATCTTTTTATTTGCTATTTGCATAGGTTTTTATTGAGGATGCTTCATAGAGTGCTCATTATGGTGATGCTGCAACTTTACACCATGATTAGGCATGCTTAGGCTAGCGGCCCAGGCGTTTCTCTAACACACATACAAACTCCATGATCTTACAAGTTCCACTTTTATTTCACACCGCCGAGATCCGTAAGCAAAAGAACATGATATCAACAGGGTACAAAGTACAAGTGCAATGTTGAAAGCGTTCCCCATGATACATGGTTATGCTAATTTCAACTTATAAAGTTCAAGCATATACACAACAAAGAAGGACCCAATGGTTCAAGTTTATTAGATGCCAAAAAGTAAAGTGTGACATCAAGTTCGTGAGAGCTTTAATCACTAGTTTTCTCATAACAAGTTTAATTTGGAAGGTAAAAAAAAGCATGAATATACTTGGAATAGCATAAGCTAGTAGGTAGGTATGGTGGACTCTTTGGAATAACTTGGTTTAAGGAGTTGGATGCATGAGTGAACTCATACTTGGTTGTGGAGGCTAGCAAAAGACTGGGAGCGACAAACTAAGAGAGCAATAATGGCCATAATCATGCAAAGCGACAAAACATCATTGATAAAAGCATAAAGTGATACTACAAGTTGAAAACTAAAGGATCATAAAGGCTATGGTGACTTGAGATAGTCATAACATGGTGTGAGCATGTGCCAAGTCAACCCAAATAAAGCATCAAAGGAGAATACCATTATACTATGCTTTAATATGCTAAAACAACGCATGATTCATCCAAGGAACATTAAGCAATATCAATTGTTTATAACAAGTCATGCTACAACAAAGAATACTAAGCATAAAGCCAAAACAATATCAAGCATGGCATGACAGAGCATAGGCCACAGTAAAAAACAAGCTCTTTTTACCACATAAGCATGAACTTTCCTACTCTTTTCCAAACCAAACCAAACTATTTGAAAACCAATGTATGAAACAGGGGGTCCAACCAATTTATTCAGCAAACTAAGCAAACCAAGCAAACGAAAAACCAAAACAAAAACGAAAAAGAAGACGCTCCAAGAACAATACAACTGTGCATGAAACAATAAAAATGAAGCGTTTGGAAGAAACGTGGGATTTTTATTGATGAAGAGGGGGATGCCTTGGGCATCCCCAAGCTTTGACGCTTGTACTTCTTGGATATTTCTTGGGGTGACACGCGTAGCATCCCCAAGCTTGAGCTTTAGTCCATCCTTCATCTCATTACTCATTCCTTCCATACACCTGAAATTTTTTCTTCATACAAAACTTCACACAATCTTTATTAGCAACATTAGTGCCCTCAAGATAAATAAGTCTTAAGGTTCAGTTATAACACCAATAAACTTCCATTAGAACACTAGCTACTGTAGCATTTCCCTCAAAAAGCTCAATTCCCCAAAAGAACTCAAAAAGGAACCAACAAGAAGCAAATGCAGAAAATGGCAGAAATCTGTCAAAACAGACCAGCAGGTACGAATTTTTTCGTAGACATTCTGTTGCTCAAATCAAAAAGTGTTGAACTAATGAAAGTTAGATAACGAGCTGGGTCAGAAGCATAAAAATTCACACCTCAAAAATACGTTCAGAGAGTTTACACGAATTTTTACGGTGAAGCACATAAATCTGTTTCGGGACAGCAACTTTCCCAATCATTACTTCTCTCTCATTAGAGGTTACTCTTGGCACAAAAAGTAAATAAAAAGGATAAGGAGTGGTTATTACTGAAGTAATAACTTTCAAGACTCATTTAAAACTTTTGGATTATCTCCCAATAAGTACTTTTCTTTAACGCCTTTAAGTTAGGCATAAGAAGCAACAAAGAATCAAGTGTTCTCAAATGAAGAAGAATTAAGATCAATACTAGAAATATCTTCAACAAGACAAGGTATGTTATCCAAATAACTTCTAGAGGATCCTCTCTCAGTGCTGTTAGGTTCACTACTCTCATCAAACGGGTTTTCAGGAACGATCCAATGAAGATTCTTTTCTATGGCTTCATGCATTGCTACTAGTTTGAAGGGTGTTGGTATCTCAATTTCCTCCCCATTAGGTTCGGCTTTTCATGTAGATCAGAGATTCTAGACCAATCTTCCTTGAAGCTCTCCTCAATTCCTTGTTTAAAAGTGAAAAGCATTTCCTCAGGTGACATAGTGGTTGGAGCAAGGCTAGACATAGTGGCAACTTAAGAAAGGAACTAATTTTTTTGTGTTTTTGAAATAAGAAAGCAAACTAGTAAAACTAATTTTTTTGTGTGTTTTTGATAAAGAAACAAGCAAACAAAGCAAAAAGAAACTAAGCAAAACAAAAAATAACAAAGTAAAGAGATTGGTTATGAGGGACTCCCCTTGTGATGATGTCCTTGACTCCCCGGCAACGGCGCCAGAAAAATGTTTGCTGACGCGTGGTTGACGTGGGAGCTTCTTCTTCTTCAAGTCCCTGGCAACGGCGCCAGAAAAATGCTTGATGGCTCAGTGTTGATGTAGAACTCGTTGGGAACCCCAAGAGGAAGGTATGATGAGCACAGCAGCAAGTTTCCCTCAATTATGAAACCAAGGTTTAATCGAACCAGTAGGAGCAAGGAAACACCCCAAAGGTGTTGCTAGATGAGCCTTGGTAGGATGCACTACCGATGCTAGTAGCAACGTGGAGACCTGCACAACACAACCAAAGAACTCTGTCCCCAACTTGCGATGAGGTTGTCAATCTCACCGTGTTTTGCTGAAAACAAAGGATTAAACGTATCGAATGGAAGGAAGTAATAGTTTGTAGAAAGTAAACACAAAACAGTAAATAGTTTGTAGATTGTATGTAAAAGAAAGGACTGGTATCCATAGTTCACTAGAGGTGGCTCTCCTTAGATAGATAACATGTTGGGTGAACAAATTACAGCGGGGCAATTGACAATCATCGAGAAAGCAATACATGCATATACTAATCATCTTGACTCCTTTGAGATTCGATTGGGCATTACAACATTATACATAGACCGCCATCCAACTGCATCTATGACTAATAATCCACCTTCAGGCTATCATCCGAACCCCCTCCAGTATTAAGTTGCAAGCAATAGATTATTGCTTTATGAATTGCATGTAAAGTAAACAATATGATTGTTCTATGAACAAAGGATTGTTGTTTTCCCTCTAGTAGCAACAACACATCTAGTACCTTCGAGATTTTTGTCACTTCCCCAGATTACCAGAGGCATGAACCCACTATCGAGCATAAATACTAACTCTTGGAGTTGCTAGCATCTACTTGGCCAAGATAGCTACTAACAACGGAAAGCATGGAAGATCACAAATAACAAAGACATAATAGAATCAATAATCAATCTAAAATAGCATCTCAATATCCATCGGATCCCCGCAAACACAACATGCAGAATTACAAATAGATGATCTTGATCATGAACGGAGCTCACAAGATCTAGACATGAAAGCGCAAGGGAGGAGAACCAGCCATCTAGCTACTACATGGATCCGTAGTCCAAGGATGAACTACTCACGCATCACACCGAAGGTTTGCATGGTGATGAAGAAGGCCTCCAGGGTGAATTCCCCTCTCCGTCAGGGTGTCGGGAAGAGCTTCAGATCCCTCCTGATCTAGGGACTGAGACGATGGTGGCTACAGACTCTGCCGTGGATTTTTTATCGGGTCCTTAGGGTTTTCGTCCCGAGGGCATCTTATAGGCGGAAGGAGAGGCCGAGGGGGTGCTGGGGTCGGCCAGACCACCCCCTAGCGTGGGCCAGGCCTGGCCGTGCGGCCAGGTGGTGTGGCTGCCCCTAGCCCTTCTCCGTCTCGTATTCTGGCATCTGATGACTTCTGGAAAAATAGGCACTTTGGCTTTTGTCCCGTCCAATTCCAAGAATATTCATTTTTTGACTTTCCTAGAACCAAAAACAGCAGAAAACAGGCAGCTGATACTGTGGCTCTTGTTAATAGGTTAGTGAAATCATATGAAAAGTACTCCAAAGTGTGGGCAAAACAGAAGAAAGTGGATAAAACCAAGCATGGAACATCAAAAATTATAGATACATTTGCAATGTATCACTAAGCTATGCCTAATCATGGTGGAAACTTGCATCATAACCATAATGAGCACTCTATGAAGCATCCTCAATAAACACCTATGCAAATAGCAAATAAAAAGATCGCTGAGATGCTCATTGTCTGCTTGCCTTGTCATTTTGATATGGGATAGCTCCTGTGTCATGGGGCAAAGGGTACCCCATTGGCGGTTCTTTATGATACATATGTACTTACAATGACAAGAGCTTACTTGTGACTGAAGTTGAGTAGCATGAGGTTTAGTACTTGTAAGAAAGGGGCATGAGATTTCAATTTATAACTTGTCAAGCATATCCTCTTAGTTGTGTCACTTTAACCTTAATCACCTAAAGATGCTTATGATAGGGGCAATGAGAGCTAAAAGCTAATAAGTACCATAATTTTTGGAAGCTCTTTACGAGACTTGAATCCCTGCTTCCTTCTATGAAGGCCTTTCTTTTACTTTTATGTTGAGTCTCCATCTTCTATCTTTATGCATCTATTGAGAGAGCATAGTGGTCATTCTTAGTTTAATGTGCATTGTCCCAAGACTTGTTGATTGATGCATAACTTTTATATTGCTTGTTCTTAAACTATTTGTACCTAGTCACCCTTATGAACTTTGAAGGTGTCCTATGCATTTATGTTTTGCTACTCCATGAGGGACAAGTTGAATACCATTCTCATTATGCTTTCTTTATGTGAAACAAACAAACGTCTTGCAAAGCATTGTTATTCATGAATCTTTTGTTTGTGCCTTTTCATGTTACAACATAGTTGCTATGTCTTATTGATAGAACTATATCTTTCATGCTATGTTGAAGTACTATGATCCTAGCTATCAATGTTTTACAAATACTTTGATCAAGTTTATGATGGTGCATATCACCTAAAAAATTATTCTTTCTTTTTATCACTTACCTACTCGAGGACGAGCAGGAGTTAAGCTTGGGGATGTTGATACGTTGCTAACGTATCTATAATTTTTGATGTTCCATGCTTGGTTTATATATACTTTCTTATGTTTTGTCCACACTTTGGAGTATTTTTATACACTTTCTTGGACTAACCTATTAACAAGATGCTACAGTACCAGCTGCCTGTTTTCTGCTGTTCTTGGTTCCAGGAAAGTCAGAAAATGAATATTCTCAGAATTGGAGGGACAAAAGCCAAAGTCAATATTTCACCGAGGGGGACACGGAGCTAGAAGACGAGACGGAGAGGGGCCAGAGGCTAGCCACATCACCTGGCCGTGCGGCCAGGCCTGGCCTGCGCCAGGGGGTGGTGTGGCCGCCTAGGGCACCCCCTCGGCCTCTCCTTTCGCCTATATATTGCCTCTGATACAGAAAACCTAAGTACCCAATTAAACTTCCACGAAAGAGTCTATAGCCATCGTCATCTCCTTCCCTAGATCGGGAGGGATCTGAAGCTCTTCCCGGCACCCTGCCGGAGAGGAGAATTCACCCTAGAGGCCTTCTTTATCACCATGCCTGCCTCCAGTGTGATGCTTGAGTAGTTCATCCTTGGACTACGGGTCCATGTAGTAGCTAGATGGTTGATTCTTCTCCTTTGTGCTATCATGTTTAGATCTTGTGAGCCCCATTCATGATCAAGATCATCTATATATAATCATACATGTTGTGTTTGTGGGGATCCGATGGATATTTAGATGCTATTTCAGATTGATTATTGATTCTATCATGTCTTTGTTATTTGTGATCTTGCATGCTTTCCATTGTTAGTAGCTACCTTGGCCGAGTAGATGCTAGCGACTCCAAGAGGGAGTATTTATGCTCGATAGTGGGTTCATGCCTCTAGTAATCTGGGGAACTGACAGAAATCTCTAAGGTACTAGATGTGTTGTTGCTACTAGGGAGAAAACAACAATCATTTGTTCATAGAACAATCGTATTGTTTACTTTACACGCAATGCTTAACGCAATTATATGTTGCTTGTAACTTAATACTAGAGGGGGTTCGAATGATAACCTGAAGGTGGATTATTAGTCATAGATGCAGTTGGATTACAGTCTATGTATAATGTTGTAATGCCCAATCAAGTCTCAAAGGCGTCAAGATGATTAGTATATGCATGTATGCTTTCTCGATGTTTGTCAATTGCCCCGCTGTATTTTGTTCACCCAACATGTCATCTATCTTAAGGAGAATCACCACTAGTGAACTATGGACCCCCGTCCTTTATTTTACCATCAATCTACAACTGTTTACTGTTTTCTATTTACTCGCTGCAAGCTATTACTATCTTCCACACGGTACGTTTAATCCTTTGTTTTCAGCAAAACCGGTGAGATTGACAACCTCACTGTAAGTTGGGGACAAAGTTTTGTGATTGTGTTGTGCAGGATTCCACGTTGGAAACAACACCTTGGAGGTGTTTCCTTACTCCTAATGGTTCGATAACCTTGGTTTTATAACTGAGGGAAAACTTGCTGCTGTGCTCATCATACATTCTTCTTGGGGTTCCCCAACGAGCTCGATATATTTTGGGCCATCATGGACCTACTAGAGAAAGTATTGGTGGAACCTATGGAGATAGATGAGGTGATCTTTGAAGTCAGATCCACGCCGTCCTGGTCCAAACCAATTCTAGACTATATGACGGATGGAACCTTACCAAGGGAGGAGGTCATGGCTCGGAAAATTGCCAGGAAATCCAAAGGTTACACAATCATAAACAAGGAGCTATAAAAGAGAAGCGTTACTGGGGTTCTACAACGATGTGTTGAGCTAGCTGAAGGTGAAGAAATGCTTCGGGAAATACACTAGGGAGAATGTGGGCATCATGCATCATCAAGAGCACCGTTGGCTAAGGCATTTACACACAGGTTTTACTGGCCTACAGCAAAGCATCAAGCTGAAGAATTGGTTCGGAAGTGCAAAGGGTGCCAGAAGTATGCAAATCAAATTCACATGCCATCCTCGGCATTGAAGACAATACCAATCACATGGTCGTTCATGGTATGGTGTTTGGACATGGTCGGACCTTTCAAGCGAGCCCGAGGTGGGTTAACGCATATCTTGGTCATGGTTGACAAGTTCACAAAGTGCGTTGAGGTAAAACCGATAAAAAAGCTCGATGGCTACACAGTGGTGCAGTTCTTATAATACATTATTTTGAGGTACGGGTACCCACACAATATCATAACTAATAATGAGTCAAATTTCTCAAAGGGTCCCTTCGCTCGGTTTTGTATGAATGAGGGCATAAGGCTCCACGTTGCATCGGTGGCACATCCTCAGGGAAATGGACAAGTGGAAAGAATGAATGGAATGGTACTCCTAGGTATCAAACCTCGGTTAATCGAACCACTGGAAAAGACTCTGGGTTGTTGGTTAGATGAACTACCTTTGGTACTTTGGAGCTTAAGGACCACACCAAACCGCTCAACAGGTGACACACCTTTCTTTCCGGTCTATGGGGCTGAGTGATACGTCTCAAACGTATCTATAAATTTTGATGTTCCATGCTTGTTTTATACCAATTGCTTTATGTTTTGTTTATACTTGGAGGTATTTTCATACATTTTCTGGAACTAACCTATTAACAAGATGCCGCAGTGCCTGTTGCATGTTTTCTGCTATTTTTGGTTTCAGAAAAACTAGTAAGAAAATATTCTCGGAATTGGATGGGACAAAAGCCAAAGTCACTATTTTACCAGAAGGAACACGGAGTCCGAAGGAGAGATGAGGAGGCGACCCAAGGTGGCCACACCATGGGGTCATGCGGCCTAGGGGGGGGGCGCACCAACCCTTGGTGTGGGCCCCCTGGCGCTCCACCGACCTTGCCCCTTCGCCTATAAAAGCACCCTGATGTAGAAACCCTAAGCACCCGATCCGATCTCCATAGAAAAGTCCATAGCCACCGTCACCATCGTCCCCAGATCAGGGGGATCTGAAGCTCTTCCCGGCACCCTGTCGGAGGGGAGAGATCACCCCGGAGGCCTTCTTCATCACCATGCCAGCCTCCAGAGTGATGTGTGAGTAGTTCATCCTTGGACTATGGGTCCATAGCAGTAGCTAGATGGTTGTTTCTCCTCCTTGTGCTACCATGTTTAGATCTTGTGAGCTCCGTTCATGATCAAGATCATCTATTTGTAATCCTACATGTTGTGTTTGTTGGGATCCGATGGATATTGAGTACTACGTTGAGATTTATTATTGATTCTACCATGTCTTTGTTATTTGTGATCTTGCATGCTCTCTGTTGCTAGTGGTTACTCTGGCCAAGTAGTTGCTTGTGACTCCAAGAGGGGGTATTTATGATCGATAGTAGGTTCATGTCTCTGGTAATCTGGGGAAGTGACATAAATCTCTAAGGTTGTAGTTGTGATGTTGCTACTAGGGAGAAAACAACAATCCTTTGTTCATGGAGCAATTGTATTGTTTACTTTACACACTTTGCTTAATGCAATTATCCGTTGTTTGCAACTTAATACTGGAGGGGGTTCGGATGATAACCTGAAGGTGGATTATTAGTCATAGATGCAATTTGATTATGGTCTATGTATTATGTTGTAATGCCCAAACGAATATCATAGAAATCAATCATGACATGTACATGCATATTTATGCATTCTCAATCTATCAATTGCCCAACTGTAATTTGTTCACCCAAAGTGCTATTTATCTTATGCAGAAACACCTCTAGTGAAATGTGGACCCTGGTCCATTCTTTACCATTGATATACAATTTACTATCTACTGCTTACTTTCAGTAATTACTTTTGAGCAACTACTATATGATATGTTGCTAACGTATCCATAATTTTTGATGTTCCATGCTTGGTTTTATCTACTTTCTTATGTTTTGTTCCAACTTTGGAGTACTTTTCATACACTTTCTTGGACTAACCTATTAACAAGATGCCACAGTGCCAGCTGCTTGCTTTATGCTGTTTTTGTTCCAGGAAGTCAGAAAATGAATATTCTCGGAATTGGACGAGATAAAAGCCAAAGTCAGTTTTTCACCGAGGAGGACACGAAGCCAGAATATGAGACGGAGAGGGGCCAGGGGGCGGCCTCACCACCTGGCCACGTGGCCTAGCCTGGCGTACGCTAGGGGGTGGTCTGGCCGCCCTAGGCTCCCCCTCAGCCTCCCCTTCCGACTATAAGATGCCTCCAATACAAAAACCCTAAGTACCCGATCAAAATTCCACAAAAGAGTCTGTAGCCACCATCATCTCCATACCTAGATCGGGAGGGATCTGAAGCTCTTCTCGGCACCCTGCCGGAGGGGAGAATTCACCTTGGAGGCCTTCTTCATCACCATGCAATCCTCCAGTGTGATGCGTGCGTAGTTCATCCATGGACTACGGGTCCATGTAGTAGCTAGATGGTTGGGTTTTCTCCTTTTTGCTATCATGTTTAGATCTTGTGAGATCCGTTCATGATTGAGATCATCTATTTGTAATCATACATGTTGTGTTTGCGGGGATCCGATGGATATTGAGATGCTATTTTAGATTGATTATTGATTCTATCATGTCTTTGTTATTTTTGATCTTGCATGCTTTCCATTGTTAGTATCTATCTTGGCCAAGTACATGCTAGCAACTCCAAGAGTTAGTATTTATGCTCGATAGTGGGTTCATGCCTCTAGTAATATGGGGAAGTGACAGAAATCTCTAAGGTACTAGATGTGCTGTTACTACTAGGGACAAAATAACAATCCTTTGTTCATAGAACAATCATATTGTTTACTTTACACGCAATGTGTAATGCAATTATCTGTTGCTTGCAACTTAATACAGGAGGGGGTTCGGATGATAACCTAAAGGTGGATTATTAGTCATAGATGCAGTTGGAGTACAGTCTATGTATAATGTTGTAAGGCCTAATCAAATCTCAAAGGAGTCAAGATGATTAGTATATGCATGTATTCTTTCTCGATGTTTGTCAATTTCCCCGCTGTAATTTGTTCACCCAACATGTTATCTATCTTAAGGAGAGCCACCACTAGTGAACTATGGACCTCGGTCCTTTCTTTTATCATCAACCTACAACTATTTACTGTTTTTTGTTTACTTTCTGCAAGCTTTTACTTTCTTCCACTCGATACGTTTAATCCTTTGTTTTCAGCAAAACCGGTGAGATTGACAACCTCATCGCAAGTTGGGGGCAAAGTTATGTGGTTGTGTTCTGCAGGATTCCATGTGGCTGCTAGCACCGGCAGTGCGCCCTGCCAAAGCTTAGCTAGCAACACCTTGGAGGTGTTTCCTTGCTCCTACTAGTTCGATAAACCTTGGTTTCATAACTGAGGGAAAACTTGCTGTTGTTCTCATCATACCTTCCTATTGGGGTTCCCCAACGAGCTCGATATATTTTGGGCCATCAAGCTATCTTTCTGGCGCCGTTGCCGGGGATTGAAGAAGAAGAAGCTCCCATGTCAACCACGCGCCAGCAAGTATTTTTCTAGCGCCGTTGTCGGGGAGACAAGGACATCTTCACAAGGGGAGTCCCTCATAACCAATCTCTTTACTTTGTTGTTTTTGTTTTGCTTATTTTATATTCTTGCTTTGTTTGCTTGTTTCTTTAGCAAAAACACACAAAAATTAGTTTCACTAGTTTGCTTTCTTTATTAAAAATACACAAAAATGACTACTCTTGAAAACACTAAGTTGTGTGACTTCACTAGCACCAACAACAATGCTTTCATGTGCACACCTATTGCTCCACCTATTCTTGAAGCCACTTTCTTTGAAATTAAACCTGTTTTGCTCAATCTTGTTATGAGGGAACAATTTTCCAGTATTGGTAATGAAGATGTTGCTGCTCATCTAAATAACTCTGTTTAACTTTGTGAGATGCAAAAGCATAGGGATATACATGGGGATATTATTAAGATCAAATTGTTTCCTTTCTCTTTGAAAGGAAAAGCTAAAGAATGGTTGAATTCCTTAACTAGGAATACTATTGATTCTTGGACTAAATGCAAAGATGCTTTTGTTGGAAAATACTATCCACCTGCTAACATTATATCTATGAGAAGTGAAATAATGAAGTTTAAACAATCTGATAATGAACATGTTGCTCGAGCTTGGGAAAGAATGAAATCTTTGGTAAAGAATTGTCCCACTCATGGACTGACTGCTTGGATGATCATCCAAACCTTTTATGCAGGATTGAACTATTCTTCAAGAAATCTACTGGATTCTGCTGCTGGAGGTACCTTTATGACCATTACTTTGGGTGCTGCAACAAAGCTTCTGGATAATATGATGGTTAATTTTTATGAATGGCATACCGAGAGAGCTCCACAAGGTAAGAAGGTAAATTCTGTTGAAGAAACCTCCTCATTGAGTGATAAAATTGATGTTATTATGTCTATGATTGTTAATGGGAAGGCTTATATTGATCGAAATCATGTTCCCTTAGCCTCTTTGGTTGCTCAAGAAGAGCAAGTTGATGTGAACTTTATAAAAAATAATAATTTTAGCAACAATGCCTATAGGAACAATTTTGGTAATAACAACTATAGGCCCTATCCTCCCAATAATGGTAATGCTTATGGAAATTCCTACGACAATAATAGGAGTGCTCCCTCTGAACATGAAGTTATGCTTAAAGATTTTATTAGTAAACAAACTGTTTTCAATAAAACTATTGAGGAAAATCTCTCTAATGCTGAAAGAAATATAGCATCATTGGCTGAAGCACAATCTTCTTTGAATAAAGTGGCTACTAAACCTGAAACTATTGAGAATCCCTTTGCTGCTACTAATGCCATACAAGTTAGAATTGATGAAAATGTTTGATTACTAGCTGAATTGCATGATAAGTGGGAGAGAGAAGATGAAATTGCTAGAAACATTAGTGTTTCTACTATCACTACCACTAGTGTTGAAGCTAGTAATATCTCTACTACTTTAGATGATAATTATGATTTTGATCTTGATGGTTGCAATATATCTGAAGTTATTAAGTTCCTACAAAAGCTTGCTAAAAGTCCTAATGCTAGTGCTATGTATATGGCTTTTACAAAACACATTACTGATGCTGTCATAAAAATCTAAGAAGAAAAGATGAAACATAAAGCTTCTATTCCTATGAAACAAGAAGCTAGTTGGGAACCCATCATTAATATAGAAGTGAATGATTTTGATTTCAAAGCTTTATGTGATCTTGATAGTAGTGTTTCTATTATGCCTAGAAAGATTTATGATATGCTTGTGTTGGGTCCGCAACATAGAAAACAAAAAAATTCCTATGATGAGAACTACACGCCAAGATCTATCTACTAGATACAGAGCAACATGCGGACATACATCCATCGAGAACTTACCCTCGAAGAAAACAAGTTTTGTGAACGAGTAGGAACTCGTGGTTGATGTAGTCGTACACTTGCCGATCTCAAGATCGTGTGGAAGTCCGAGCGCCGGAAATCAGTAGCGCATCCATCCTCACACACACGTTCAAGCCACCGGAAAACCTCCACCTCCTCTCTCCAGCGATGCAGCGGAAGCAGCAACTCCTTCCAGACGAAATGCCACCGGGAACATGTATCTCACTAATCCGAGGGCATGGGGGAATAATTCTAGAGGGGGAGAGAGATCCTTCACGAGGAGGTGTGAGGAAGAAGGATGAAGAGGGGGGCCTTTTATAGGAGGACGGGGGGTGCCCCTCCCCATGGCCGGCGCCTCATGGGGGGTGACCCCTCACCCTCCATCCATGTGGTGGTAACTCCTCCACATTAAAATGCCCCTTCACATTCTCTTTTAAAGTCTCCACTTTAAATGCATTAAAATTCTCTAAGTTTAATGTTCTCTCATTTAATAAAACTCTTTTATTATATTTATTCAGAATTTTGTTAATTACTTTAATTAACAAACATTCACATAAAACCCCTTGAAACATTTCAATATTACATGTAGAACCACTTTCTGCAATTTCACCCGAAATAATTCCGGTTTCTATCGAAACAATTCCTGCGCTTTGCAATTCTTTCGTCTGAAACATATGTGCTCCAAAATAGTGTCCGACAACTCTTAAGTGTGTCACCCTACGGTTTGCCAATAATGCAGACATGATTGAGACTTCTCTCAGATCAATAATCAGAAGCGGGACCTGGAGATCCATACTAACTCCTGCATGAGCCTCAACATAACACCTTCGTAGCATTGAACCCATCTTTATAGTCACCCTGTTATGGTGTGACGTTTGATGTTATCAAGATACTCTTCCGGTGTTAGCAATTAACATGATCTCATGGTCTAAGGATAAAGATTACTTCGTATGATGTTATAGCAATATAAACATAATGACTTGATCGTAATGCTATACTTCGGATGAATGGTCATCACATCATTTCACAAATGCTGTGACCTTGTTATTAACAACATCCAATGTCTGTGATTAGGAAACCTTGATCATCTTGTTAATCAACAAGCTAGTCTATAAGAGAGGTATAACTAGGAACCCTTTTTATTTATTAAACACACATGTATTGACGTTTCCGATCAATACAATTATAGCATGCAAAATAAACATCTATCATATACGAGGAATACATAATAAGAACTTTATTATTGCCTCTCAGGGCATATTTCCTTCAGTCTCCCACTTGCACTAGAGACAATAATCTAGTTCACATAGTGATAATTCTAACACCCATGGAGTTCTGGTGTTGATCATGTTTTTCCCTAGGGAAAACTTTAATCAACGGATCTGCTACATTTAGGTCCGGGTGTACTTTACAAATCTTTATATCTCCATCCTTGACATGCTCGCGGATGGAGTGAAAACGGCGCTTAATATGCTTGGAATTCTTGTGAGACCTTGGTTCCTTGGCGTTGGCTATGGCTCCATTGTTGTCACAATAGATCACCATTGGGTCCAATGCACTAGGAACCACACCTAGTTCCGTTATGAACTCCTTTATCCAAACCGCTTCCTGTGTTGCTTCTGAAGCAACAACATATTCCGCCTCCGTCGTTGATCCAGCCACCACAGGTTGTTTGGAACTCCTCCAACTAACTGTTGCTCCATTCAAAAGAAATACGTATCCGGATTGGGACTTAGAGTCGTCTGGATCGGTTTAAAAGCTAGCATCGACATAACACTTAGGGACTAGCTCTTCTTCACCTCCGTATATAAGAAACATATCCCTAGTTCTTCTCAAGTACTTCAGGATATTCTTGATGGCTATCCAGTGTTCCGAACCTGGATCAGATTGGTACCTACTAGTCAAACTAATAGCATGTGCCACATCCGGTCTTGTACATAGCATGGCATACATTATAGAGCATATGGCCGAGGAATAGGGTATCTTATCCATAATATCTCTTTCTTCCGCCCTAGCCGGACTTTGAGTCTTGCTCAATGTCTTGCCTTGCAACATAGGTAAGAACCCCTTCTTACTTCCATCCATATTAAAATTCTTTAATATCTTATCAAGGTATGTACTCTGCGATAGCCCAAATAGGCGCCTTGATCTATCTCTATAGATTTTAATGCCTAATATATATAAAGCTTCACCAAGGTGTTTCATCGAAAATTTGCTATTTAGATAACTTTTAACACTGTTTAAAAGATCTATATCATTTCCAATCAATATTATGTCATCCACATATAATATCAGAAATGCCACATTTCTCCCACTCACTTTCTTGTAAATACAAGCCTCTCCATAAGTTTGGACAAATCCAAACTTTTTGATCACCTCATCAAAGCGGAGATTCCAACTCCGGGATGCTTGCTTCAGTCCATAGATGGATCGCTGAAGTTTGCATATCTTATCAGCATCCTTAGGATCGACAAAAACCTTAGGTTGTATCATGTATAACTCTTCTTCAATATTACCATTGAGGAACGCAGTTTTGACATCCATCTGCCATATTTCATAATCGAAATATACAGCAATTGCTAACATAATCCTAACCAACTTTAGCATCGCTACGGGAGAGAATGTCTCATCGTAGTCAACTCCTTGAATTTGTCGAAACCCCTTTGCGACAAGTCGAGCCTTATAGATGGTCACATTACCACCAACATTAGTTTTTATTTTGAAAATCCATTTATTCTCAACGGCCTTTCGATCGTGAGGTAAGTCTACCAAGCTCCAAACCTGGTTTTCGTACATGGATTCCATCTCGGATTTCATGGCTTCTAGCCATTTGTTAGAATCCGGGCTCATCATCGCTTCTTCATATGTCACAGGGTCATCCATTTCATCAACCATGAAATTCACAATAGGATTGCCGTACAGTTCAGGAGCTGCACGTGTCCTACTTGACCTGCGAGGTTCGGTAGTGTCCTCTTTCAGAGTTTCATGATCAATACCATTAGCTCTCTCTTCATTAGGTGAATTCAACTCCGAAACAATTTCTGGTGCTGTGCTACTCGCCATTTCATGAAGAGAATGTTTAATAACCTCTTCGAGTTCTACCTTCCGACTACTCACACCTTTCGCGAGAAACTCCTTCTCAAGAAAGGATCCATTATTGGCAACAAAAACCTTGCCCTCGGATCTATGATAGAAGGTATACCCAATCGTTTCCTTAGGGTATCCTATGAAGACGCATTTTTCCACTTTGGGTTCGAGTTTATCCAGCTGAAGTTTCTTCACATAAACATCGCATACCCATACTTCCAAACCATGATTCATACGGTGTTGTTTCAACGGATTTAGATGGTGCCTGATTTAAAGTGAATGCAGCGGTTTCTAGTGCATAACCCCAAAATGACAGTGGCAAGTCAGTCAGAGACATCATAGATCGAACCATATCCAATAAAGTACGATTACGACGTTCCGACACACCATTACGTTGTGGTATTCCGGCATGCGTGAGTTGTGAAATTGTTCCACACTCTTTCATGTGTGTGCTAAACTCGTAACTTAGATACTCACCTCCACGGTCGGATTGCAGAAATTTGATCTTTCTGTTACGATGATTTTCCACTTCATTATGAAATTCTTTGAACTTTTCAAAGGTTTCAGACTTGTTTTTCATCAAATAGATATACCCGTATCTACTCAAATCATCCATGAAAGTAACAAAGTAACGATATCCACCTCGCGCCGACACACTCATTGGTCCACACACATCAGTATGTATGATTTCCAATAAATCTATCGCCCGTTCCATTGAACCGGAAAACGGCGTACTAGTCATCTTGCCCATAAGGCATGGCTCACATGTATCAAATGATTCAAAATCAAGTGATTCCAAAAGTCCATCAGAATGGAATTTCTTCATGCGTTTAACGCCAATATGACCTAGACGGTAGTGCCACATATATGCAGATATATCATTATTAAGTTTAATCCTTTTAGCATCAACATTATGAATATGCGTAATACTACTATCGAGATCTAATAGAAATAAACCATTCAACACAGGTGCATGACCATAAAAGATATCATTCTTATAAATTGAACAACCATTGTTTTCAGATTTAAAGGAATAACCACTTTGCATCAAACACAATCCGAATACAATATTCATGCTCAGTCCAGGCACCAAATAACAATTATTCAGATTTATAACTAATCCCGATGGCATATGGAGAGGTAGCGTCCCGACGGCGATCACATCAACTCTTGATCCATTGCCAACCCGCATCATGACCTCATCCCTTGCTAGTTGTCGCTTGTTCCGCAGCCCCTGAACCGAGTTACATATATTAGCAGCCGATCCCGTATCAAATACCTAGGTGCTACTGTAAGTACTAGTCAAGTACACATCAATAACATGTATATCACATATACATTTGTTTGCCTTGCCTGCCTTCTTGTCCGCCAAATACTTGGGGCAATTGCGCTTCCAATGGCTAGTCCCCTTGCAATAGTAACACTCGGTGTCAGACTTAGGGCCAGCTCGGGGTTTCTTTTCAGGTGTGGCAACAGATTTGCCACCATTCTTTCCCTTGAGCTTTCCTTTCTTGTCCTTCTTGAAACCGGTGGTCCTATTGATCATCAACACTTGATGTTCTTTCCTAATCTCCACTTCTGCAGCCTTAAGCATTGACAGAAGCTCGGGAAGAGACTTCTTCATATCCTGCATGTTATAGTTCATCACGAAGCTCTTGTAGCTAGGTGGCAGAGATCGGAGAACACGATGTATGCCTAAGTCAATGGGAATCGTTATTCCCAAGGACACAAGCTTATCGGCGTACCCAGACATTTTGAGTACATGCTCACTACTAACGGGGCTGTTCTCCTCCATCATGCAGCTAAAGAACTTTTCAGTAGCATTATAACTCTCTACGGCAGCATGGGTATCAAAATCATTTTCAATTCTCCCATGGTATCAAAGGCATTGCCATTTTCGAAACGCTTTCAAAGTTCTGGCTCTAACCCATACAGTATGCCGCAATGAACTAAGTTGTGGTCCTCCTGACGAGTCACATAGACATTCTTTTCCTTGTCAGGGGCATCAGGAGCTGGTGGGGGGCCTATCGGCGCCTCTAGCACATATAGCTTTTGTGCAGCAATGAGGAGAATCCTCAAATTCATAGCTCAGTTGGTGAAGTTGCTACCATTCACAGCAAGTTTCTCTTTCTCCATGAACACATTGAAATTAAAAGCAGGTGGTGCCATCTACAAACGAATTTTTAAAGTTTATTTGTACTAATTTTATGATAGAGTGAGTTCAACTAATCCAAATTACTAATGAACTCCCACTCAAAAATGACATCCCTCGTGTCCTTTTGGTGATTACATGAACCAAATCCACTACACCAAGTCCGATCATCACGTGAGTTGATGTAGCTTCAAAGGCGAGCATATATATGGGCATCATATCAACTATATGACTCATGCTTAACCTTTCGGTCCGTGTTCCGAGGCCATGTTTGTACATGCTAGGCTCGCCAAGTAAGAACCTTAGTATTCGCGTGTGTAAAACTGTCTTACACCCGTTCTTATGAAAGCGTAGAGTTGAGTACACCCGATCATCACGTGATGTCTCGAAACATGATCCATAGAATGGTGCATACTTAAGGAAGAACACATTTTATATTGATACTTAAATGATGGATCATCTTACAATGCTACAAAAAGCGCCAAACTAGCAGTATAAGATGCTAACATCTAATGTGTAAAGTGAGATGATATGGTCCATGCATTTGATCTCTATCATTTGCATCGTGGTATGATCTCTATCATTCCTTTGTGTGTAAGGCCAAGGTCTATGGAACTTACACGTTGAGTGTGTTGTAGGAGTATCTTTCATACATCCACTTACAACAATACCATATCAAGACACTAGCCCAACAACGATCTAAACTAGACGCCTCTAATTTATCAATTGCAAGTTTTACATGGCTTAGGGCTTTCGAAGATAGAACCGGTCTTACCTACAAACATGAACCACAATGAGGATAACCAAGTTATTAGCAACTCGTTGTAAATCAGATATTGACTATAGTAGGAGAGACAGACACCCGCCAACCACTTATGCAAAACAAGTTGCATGTCAGTCATGGAACCGGTCTCATGTACGATGACATGTAAGGTTGGTCTGGGCCGCTTCATCCCACTATGCCACCAATATCCAAAATACATAGAAGATGCAATAACATGATCATCATCGCCCACATATAAACATATGGGTACTACCAGTGCAAAGCACCTACGCATAGATCAGGCTCTGATACCACTGTTGGGTCCACAGCATAGAAAACAAAAAATTTCCTATGATGAGAACTATAAGCCAAGATCTATCTACTAGATATAGAGCAACAGGCGGACATACATCCATCGAGAACATACCCTCGAAGACAACGAGTTTTGTTAACGAGTAGGAACTCGTGGTTGATGTAGTCATACACTTGCCGATCTCAAGATCACGTGGAAGTCCGAGCGCCGCAAATCAGCAGCGCATCCGTCCTTGCACACACGTTCAAGCCACCGGACCACCTCCACCTCCTCGCTCCAGTGATGCAGCGGAAGAAGCAACTCCTTCCAGACGAAATGCCACCGGGAACATGTATCTCGCTAATCCGAGACCATGGTGATAATTTATGCATGTCGTCTTTACGTTGCACGAGCCTTAGTATCAAATCACCTTCCCTGAAGACTCGGGGGTTTACTTTTTTGCTATGATAGCGTCAAAGATTCTGTTGGTATATTATTGATCGTGAATCTGCCAGGTCTCTTGCTTCTTCGAGCAGATCCATATCGTTCTCCTGATCTTCTTTTGCCTCGGCTTCTATGAACATCCTCACCATTGGAGAGTCATGCAATATATCCAAAGGTATCACCGCCTCGGTGACGGCTCGGATGTAGAGCTTGTTGGGAACCACGAGTGGAAGGTATGATGAGCACAACAGCAAATTTCCCTGAATGATGAAACCAAGGTTATTGAACCCGTAGGAGAAAGGACTTCCCTTCTGAAGGTACTGCTAGCTACTTGGAACCTGCACAACACAACCACAATACTTTGCCCCAACTTACAATGAGGTTGTCAATATCACAAGTTTTACTGAAAACAAAGGATTAAACGTATTGTGTAGAAGATAATAGTTGCTTAAAAGTAATTGCTGAAAGTAAGCAGTAGATAGTAGATTGTATATTAATGGAAAAGAATGGACTGGGGTCCACAGTTCACTAGAGGTGTTTCTCCATAAGATAAATAGCATGTTGGGTGAACAAATTACAGTTGGGCAATTGATAGATTGAGAATGCATAAATATGCATGTACATGTCATGATTGATTTCTATGAGATTCGTTTGGGCATTACAACATAATACATAGACCGTAATCCAACTGCATCTATGACTAATAATCCACCTTCAGGTTATCATCCGCCCCCCTCCAGTATTAAGTTGCAAACAACAGATAATTGCATTAAGCAAAGTGTGTAAAGTAAACAATACAATTTCTCCATGAACAAAGATTGTTGTTTTCTCCCTAGTAGCAATAACACATCTACAAACTTAGAGATTTCTGTCACTTCCCCAGATTACTAGAGGCATGAACCTACCATCGAGCATAAATACCCCCTCTTGGAGTCACAAGCAACTACTTGGCCAGAGTAACCACTAGCAACAGAGAGCATGCAAGATCACAAATAACAAAGACATGATAGAATCAATAATCAATCTCAACGTAGTACTCAATATCCATCGGATCCCAGCAAACACTGTTGGGTCCGCAGCGTAGAAAACAAAAAAATTCTTACGATGATAACTACACGCCAAGATCTATCTACTAGATATAGAGCAACGGGAGAACATACATCCATCGAGAACTTACCCTCGAAGACAACGAGTTTTGTTAACGAGTAGGAACTCGTGGTTGATGTAGTCATACACTTGCCGATCTCAAGATCACGTGGAAGTCCGAGCGCCGCAAATCAGCAGTGCATCCGTCCTCGCACACACGTTCAAGCCACCGGACAACCTCCACCTCCTCGCTCCAGTCACCATAGCCTTTATGATCCTTTAGTTTTCGACTTGTAATATCACTTTATGCTTTAATCAATGATGTTTTGTCGCTCTGCATGATTATGGCCATTATTGCTCTCTTAGTTTGTCGCTCCCAGTCTTTTGCTAGCCTCCGTAATCAAGTGTGAGTTCCACTCATGCATCCAACTCCTTAAACCAAGTTATTCCAAAGAGTCCACCATACCTACCTATTAGCAATTTATATTCCAAGTATATTCATGTTTTTATCTTTCCGAATTAAACTTGTTATGAGAAAATTAGTGATTAAAGCTCTCACGAACTTGATGGCACACTTTAGTTTTCTTTGCATTTAATAAACTTGAACAATTGTGTCCATCTTTGTTGCGTATATGTTCGTGCTTTATAAGTTGAAATTAGCAGAACCATGTATCATGGGGAACGCTTTCAACATTATTGCACTTGTAATTTGTACCCCGTTGATATCATGTTCTTTTGCTTATGGATCCCGGCGGTGTGAAATAAAAGTGGAACATGTAAGATCATGGAGTTTGTATGTGTGTTAGAGAAACACCTGGGCCGCTAGCCTAAGCCATGCCTAATCATGGTGGAAACTTGCAGCATCACCATAATGAGCACTCTATGAAGCATTCTCAATAAAACCTATGCAAATAGCAAATAAAAAGATCGCTGAGATGTTCATTGTCTGCTTGCCTTGTCATTTTGATTATGGGATAGCTCCTGTATCATGTGCAAGGGGTACCCCGTTGGCGGTTCTTTATGATACATATGTACTTACAATGACAAGAGCTTACTTGTGACTAAAGTTGAGTAGCATGAGGTTCGGTCTTCGTAAGTAAGGGGCATGAGATTTTTGCTTATAACTTGTCAAGCATATCCTCTTAGTTGTGTCACTTTAACCTTAATCACCTTAAAGATGCTTATGATAGGGGCAATGAGAGATGAAAGCTAACAAGTACCATAATTTTTGGAAGCTCTTTATGAATCTTGAATATCTACTTCCTTCTATGAAGGCCTTTCTTTTACTTTTATGTTGAGTCTCCACCTGCTACCTTTATGCACCTACTTTGAGAGCATAGTGGCCATTCTTAGTTCTATGTGCATTGTCCCAAGACTTGTTGATTGATGCATAACTTGATATTGCTTGTTCTTAAACTACTTGTATCTAGTCACTCTTATGAACTTTGAACGTGTCCTATGCATTTATATTTGCTACTCTATGAGGGACAAGCTGAATGTCATTATGCTATGTTTTCTTTATGTGAAACAAACAAACGCCTTGCAAAGCATTGTTATTCATGAATCTTTTGTTTATGCCTTTTCATGTTGCAACATAGTTGCTATGTCTTATTGCTAGAACTTTATCTTTCATGCTATGTTGAAGTACTACGATCCTAGCTTTCAATGTTTTACAAATACTTTGATCAAGTTTATGATGGTGCATGTCACCTCAAAAATTATTCTTTCTTTTTATCACTTACCTAATCGAGGACGAGCAGGAGTTAAGCATGGGGATGTTGATACGTTGCTAACGTATCCATAATTATTGATGTTCCATGCTTGGTTTTATCTACTTTCTTATGTTTTGTTCCAACTTTGGAGTACTTTTCATACACTTTCTTGGACTAACCTATTAACAAGATGCCACAGTGCCAGCTGCCTGTTTTCTGCTGTTTTTGGTTCCAGGAAGTCAGAAAATGAATATTCTCGGAATTGGACGGGAGAAAAGCCAAAGTCAGTTTTTCACTGAGGAGGACATGGAGCCAGAATACGAGACAGAGAGGGGCCAGGGGGGCACCACACCACCTGGCCGCGCGGCCTAGCCTGGCCCGCGCTAGGGGGTGGTTTGGCTGCCCTAGGCACTCCCACAGCCTCCCGTTCCGACTATAAGATGCCTCCTATACAGAAACCCTAAGTACCCGATCAAAATTCCACGAAAGAGTCTTTAGCCGCCGTCATCTCCATCCCTAGATCGGGAAGGATCTGAAGCTCTTCCCGGCACCCTGCCGGAGGGGAGAATTCACCCTGGAGGCCTTCTTCATCACCATGCAAGCCTCCAGTGTGATGCGTGAGTAGTTCATCCTTGGACTACGGGTCCATGTAGTAGCTAGATGGCTGGTTCTTCTCCTTTTTGCTATCATGTTTAGATCTTGTGAGCTCCGTTCATGATCAAGATCATCTATTTGTAATCATACATGTTGTGTTTGCGGGGATCCGATGGATATTGAGATGCGATTTCAGATTGATTATTGATTCTATAATGTCTTTGTTATTTGTGATCTTGCATGCTTTCCGTTGTTAGTAGCTATCTTGGCCAAGTAGATGCTAGCAACTCCAAGAGTTAGTATTTATGCTCGATAGTGGGTTCATGCCTCTAGTAATCAGGGGAAGTGACATAAATCTCTAAGGTACTAGATGTGCTGTTGCTACTAGGGAGAAAACAACAATCCTTTGTTCATAGAACAATCATATTGTTTACTTTACACGCAATGCATAATGCAATTATCTGTTGCTTGCAACTTAATACTGGAGGGGGTTCGGATGATAACCTGAAGGTGGATATTAGTCATAGATGTAGTTGGATGGCGGTCTATGCATAATGTTGTAATGCCCAATCAAATCTCAAAGGAGTCAATATGAGTAGTATATGCATGTATGCTTTCTCGATGTTTGTCAATTGCCCCCCTGTAATTTGTTCACCCAACATGTTATCTATCTTAAGGAGAGCCACCACTAGTGAACTATGGACCCCGGTCCTTTCTTTTATCATCAACCTACAACTGTTTACTGTTTTCTGTTTAATTTCTACAAGCTTATACTTTCTTCCACTCGATACGTTTAATCCTTTGTTTTTAGAAAAACCGGTGAGATTGACAACCTCATCGCAAGTTGGGGGCAGAGTTTTGTGGTTTTGTTGTGTGGGATTCCACGTTGCTGCTAGCACCGGTAGTGCGCCCTGCCAAAGCTCAGCTAGCAACACCTTGGAGGTGTTCCCTTGCTCCTACTGGTTCGGTAAACCTTGGTTTCATAACTGAGGGAAAAATTGCTGTTGTGCTCATCATACCTTCCTCTTGGGGTTCCCCAACGAGCTCGATATATTTTGGGCCATCAAGCTATCTTTCTGGCGCCGTTGCCGGGGATTGAAGAAGAAGAAGCTCCCACGTCAACCACGCGCCAACACTATCTTCTACGCAATATGTTTAATCCTCTGTTTTCAGCAAAACCAGTGAGATTGTCAACCTTATTATAAGTTGGGGCAAAGTATTGTGGTTGTGTTGTGCAGGTTCCAAATTGCTAGCAACACCTTCAGAAGGGAAGTCCTTTCTCCTACGGGTTCGATAACTTTGGTTTCATCACCGAGGGAAATTTTCTGTTGTGCTCATCATACCTTCCACTTGGGGTTCCCGCGAGCTCTACATCTGAGCCATCAAGCTAATTTCTGGCGCCGTTGCCAGGGAGAATAGGAAGTTCAATCTTCTTCCTCTCCGTCAAAAGTTAATTTCTGGCTCTAGGGAAGAAGACTTCTGTAAGGGGAGTCTCTCACAACCAACCTCTTTACTTTGTTTTTGTTTTGCTTTGTTTCTTTAGTTTTGTTCGGTTTGCTTCTTTTATCAAAAACACAATAAAATTAGTTCCTACTTTAGTTACTATTTCTGTTTGCTTTTTCTTATAAGAAACACAAAAAATTAGTTCCTACTTTAGTTGCTATTTCTGTTGGTTTGTTTCTTTTATCAAAAACCCAAAAAATTAGTTCCTACCTTAAAATGCTTTTATGTCTAGTGTTGGTCCAATCACTTTGTCACATGAGGAAATGATCTTCACTTTCAAACAAGGAAGGGAGGAGAGTTTCAAAGAAGCTTGGTCTAGAATTTCTGATTCTTATGAAAAGACTGAACCTAAAATAACTCTAGGCTTGCTTCTTAGCAGTTTCTACTTTGGTCTTACTCTTTGTTATAGATATGCTTTGGATGCCATAGTAGGCAGAGATTTCCTTCATTGTGATGGGGATGAAGCTTTTAATGCCATAAAAAAATTTGCAACATATAACTTGCCTAGCAAAGTTGATTCATATTTTACAAGCATTTATGCTAGATTAAACACTCTTGAGACAAATACTACTTGTTTAAAGGAATGCTATAACATGCTTCGAGAGCATCATGATTATGTTTCAATAAATTCTAAACTATCAAAATGGTTCCCTACAGTAAAAGTTGCCATAAAAAATGAAACTTTTCATGCTCGTTGTGATATTATGTCCGAGTTCTGTCTTTTGCCTAAGGATATTTATGAATCTCTAAATCTTTGGGGACTTTCTGAGGGTGGAGAATAAATATCACTTACTAATAATGCCACTATATTACCCATTGGCAATGCTTTTGATACAATGGGATAATTGAAAATGATTTTCGATACCCATGCTGCCGAAGAGAGTTATAATGCTACTAAAAAGTTCTTTAGCTGCATGATGGAGGAGAACAACTCCGTTAGTGAGCACGTACTCAAAATGTCTGGTTACGCCGATAAGCTTGTGTCCCTGGGAATAACGATTCCCATTGACTTAGGCATACATCGTGTTCTCCAATCTCTGCCACCTAGCTAACAAGAGGTTCATGATGAACTATAACATGCAGGGCATGAAGAAGTCTCTTCCCGAGCTTCTGTCAATGCTTAAGACTGCAGAAGTGGAGATTAGGAAAGAACATCAAGTGTTGATGATCAATAGGACCACCGGTTTTAGGAAGGACAAGAAAGGCAAGCACAAGGGAAAGAAGGGTGGCAAATCTGTTGCCACACCTGAAAAGAAACCCCGAGCTGGCCCTAAGTCTGACACCAAGTGTTACTATTGCAAGGGGACTGGCCATTGGAGGCACAACTGCCCCAAGTATTTGGTGGACAAGAAGGCCGGCAAGGCAAACAAAGGTATATGTGATATACATGTTATTGATGTGTACTTGACAAGTACTCGCAGTAGCACCTGGGTATTTGATACGGGATCGGTTGCTAATATATGTAACTCGGTTCAGGGGCTGTGGAACAAGCGACAACTAGCAAGGGATGAGGTCATGATGCGGGTTGGCAATGGATCAAGAGTTGATGTGATCGCCGTCGGGACGCTACCCTCTCCATATGCCATCAGGATTAGTTATAAATCTGAATAATTGTTATTTGGTGCCTGCACTGAGCATGAACATTGTATCCGGATCATGTTTAATACAAAGTGGTTATTCCTTTAAATCTGAAAACAATGGTTGTTCCATTTATAAGAATGATATCTTTTATGGTCATGCACATGTGTTGAATGGTTTATTTCTATTGGATCTCAATACTAGTATTACGCATATTCATAATGTTGATGCTAAAAGGATTAAACTTGATAATGATATATCTGCATATATGTGGCACTACCGTCTAGGTCATATTGGCATTAAACGCATGAAGAAACTCCATTTTGATGGAATTTTGGAATCACTTGACTTTGAATCATTTGATACATGTGAGCCATGCCTTATGCGCAAGATGACTAGAACGCCGTTTTTCGGTTCAATGGAACGGGCGACAGATTTGTTGGAAATCATACATACTGATGTGTGTGGACTAATGAGTGTGTCGGCGCGAGGTGGATATCGTTATTTTGTTACTTTCACGGATGATTTGAGTAGATACGGGTATATCTATTTGATATAACACAAGTCTGAAACCTTTGAAAAGTTCAAAGAATTTCGGAATGAAGTGGAAAATCATCGTAACAGAAAGATCAAATTTCTGCGGTCCGACCATGGAGGTGAGTATCTAAGTTACGAGTTTAGCACACATATGAAAGAGTCTGGAATAGTTTCACAACTCACGCCTGCCGAAACACCACAATGTAATGGTGTGTCGGAACATCGTAATCGTACTTTATTGGATATGGTTCAATCTATGATGTCTCTAACTAACTTGCCACTGTCATTTTGGGGTTATGCACTGGAAACCGCTGCATTCACTTTAAATCGGGCACCATCTAAATCCGTTGAAATGACACCGTATGAATTATGGTTTGGAAACAAACCTAAGTTGTCATTTCTTAAAGTTTGGGGATGCGATGTTTATGTGAAGAAACTTCAGCCGGATAAACTCGAACCCAAAGCGGAAAAATGTGTCTTCATAGGATACCCTAAGGAAACGATTGGGTATACCTTCTATCACAGATCCGAGGGCAAGGTTTTTGTTGCCAAGAATGGATCCTTTCTTGAGAAGGAGTTTCTCGCGAAAGGTGTGAGTAGTCGGAAGGTAGAACTCGAAGAGGTTATTGAACCTTCTCTTCATGAAATGGCGAGTAGCGCAGCACCAGAAATTGTTTCGGAATTGACTTCACCTAATGAAGAGAGAGCTAATGATATTGATCATGAAACTCCGAAAGAGGACACTACCGAACCTCGCAGGTCAAGTAGGACACGTGCAGCTCCTGAACTATACGGCAATCCTGTTGTGAATTTCATGGTTGATGAAATGGATGACCCTGTGATGTATGAAGAAGCGATGATGAGCCCGGATTCCAGCAAATGGCTAGAAGCCATGAAATCCGAGATGGAATCCATATATGAAAACCAGGTTTGGACCTTGGTAGACTTACCTCACGATCGAAAGGCCGTTGAGAATAAATGGATTTTCAAAATAAAAACTGATGCTGATGGTAATGTGACCATCTATAAGGCTCGACTTGTCGCAAAGGGGTTTCGACAAATTCAAGGAGTTGACTACGATGAGACATTCTATCCCGTAGTGATGCTTAAGTCGGTTAGGATTATGTTAGCAATTGCTGCATATTTCGATTATGAAATATGGCAGATGGATGTCAAAACTACGTTCCTCAATGGTAATATTTAAGAAGAGTTGTATATGATACAACCTAAGGGTTTTTGTCGATCCTAAGGATGCTGATAAGGTATGCAAGCTTCAGTGATCCATCTATGGACTAAAGCAAGCATCCCGGAGTTGGAATCTCCGTTTGATGAGGTGATCAAAGAGTTTGGATTTGTCCAAACTTATGGAGAGGCTTGTATTTACAAAAAAGTGAGTGGGAGCAATGTGGCATTTCTAATATTATATGTGGATGACATATTATTGATTGGAAATGATATAGATCTTTTAAACAGTGTTAAAAGTTATCTAAACAGCAAATTTTTGATGAAAGACCTTGGTGAAGCGTTATATATATTAGGCATTAAAACCTATAGAGATAGATCAAAACGCCTAATTGGGCTATCGCAGAGTACATACCTTGATAAGATATTAAAGAAGTTTAATATGGACGAAAGTAAGAAGGGGTTCTTACCTATGTTGCAAGGCAAGACTTGAGCAAGACTCAAAGTCCGGCTACGGCGGAAGAAAGAGAGATAATGGATAAGATCCCCTATGCCTCGGCCATAGGCTCTATAATGTATGCCATGCTATGTACAAGACCGGATGTGGCACATGCTATTAGTTTGACTAGTAGGTACCAATCTGATCCACGTTCGGAACACTGGATAGCGGTCAAGAATATCCTTAAGTACTTGAGAAGAACTAGGGATATGTTTCTTATATACGAAGGTGAAGAAGAGCTAGTCGCTAAGTGTTATGTCGATGCTAGCTTTGACACCGATCCGGATGACTCTAAGTCTCAATCCGGATACGTATTTCTCTTGAACAGAGCAGCAGTTAGTTGGAGGAGTTCCAAACAGCCTGTGGTGGCTGGATCAACGACGGAGGCGGAATATGTTGCTGCTTCAGAAGCGGCACAGGAAGCGGTTTGGATGAAAGAGTTCATAACGGAACTAAGTGTGGTTCCTAGTGCATTGGACCCAATGGTGATCTATTGTGACAACAATGGAGCCATAGCCAACGCCAAGGAACCGAGGTCTCACAAGAATTCCAAACATATTAAGCGCCGGTTTCACTCCATCCGCGAGCATGTCAAGGATGGAGATATAAAGATTTGTAAAGTACACACGGACCTAAATGTAGCAGATCCGTTGACTAAAGTTCTCCCTAGGGCAAAACATGATCAACACCAGAACTCCATGGGTGTTAGATTTATCACTATGTGAACTAGATTATTGTCTCTAGTGCAAGTGGGAGACTGAAGGAAATATGCCCTGAGAGGCAATAATAAAGTTGTTATTATGTATTCCTCGTATATGATAGATGTTTATTTTGCATGCAATAATTGTATTGATCGGAAATGTCAATACATGTGTGTTTAATAAACAAAAAGGGTTCCTAGTTATGCCTCTCTTATAGACTAGCTTGTTGATTAACAAGATGATCAAGCTTTCCTGATCATAGACATTGGATGTTGTTAATAACAAGGTCACAATATTTGTGAAATGATGTGATGAACATTCATCCGAAGTATAGCATTACGATCAAGTCATTATGTTTACATTGCTATAAACATCATACGAAGTAATCTTTATCCTTAGACCATGAGATCATGTCAATTGCTAACTCCGGAAGAGTATCTTGATAACATCAAACGTCACACCATAACAGGGTGACTATAAAGATGGGTTTAGTGCTACGAAGGTGTTATGTTCAGGCTCATGGATCAAGAGTGGAATTTGTCAATCCCGATGATGGATAGATATACTCTGGGCCCTCTCAGTGATATCACATTGAGATAGCTTGCTAGCAAGTGATGAGATCACTAGAATATTATATCACGGGAACAAGAAAAGAGTGCATGTCGGTAACGAGATCAAACTAGGTATTTGGATACCGATGATCGAATCTCGGACATGTATTATATCAAGAGACAAAGGGATTAAGTTACTAGCGTTAAAGGTTCTCACGATCACAGAAGTCATCGTTGAATATGCAGGAGTCAGTATGGATCTCCAGGTCCTGCTTCTTATTATTGATCTGAGAGGAGTCTCAATCATGTCTGCATTATTCGCGAACCACAGAGTGACACACTTAAGAGTTACCGGACACCATTTTGGAGCACATATGTTTCAGACGAAAGAATTGCAAAGCGCAAGAATTGTTTCGATAGAAATCGGAATTGCTTCGGGTGAAATTGCAGAAAGTGGTTCTACATGTAATATTGAAATGTTGCAAGGGGTTTTATGTGAATGTTTGTTAATTAAAGTAATTAACAAAATTCTGAATAAATATAATAAAAGAGTTTTATTAAATGAGAGAACATTAAACTTAGAGAATTTTAATGCATTTAAAGTGGAGACTTTAAAAGAGAATGTGAAGGGGCATTTTAATGTGGAGGAGTTACCACCACATGAATGGGGGAGGTGAGGGGTCACCCCCCATGAGGCGCCAGCCATGGGGAGGGGCACCCCCCCTCCTCCTATAAAAGGCCCCCCTCTTCCTCCTTCTTCCTCTAGAATTATTCACCCATGGTCTTGGATTAGCAAGATACATGTTCCTGGTGGCATTTCGTCTGGAAGGAGTTGCTGCTTCCGCTGCATCGCTGGAGCAAGGAGGTGGAGGTTGTCTGGTGGCTTGAACATGTGTGCGAGGACGGATGTGCTGCTGATTTGCGTCGCTCGGACTTCCACATGATCTTGAGATCGGCAAGTGTACGACTACATCAACCACGAGTTCCTACTCGTTAAGAAAACTCATTGTCTTCGAGGGTAAGTTCTCGATGGATGTATGTTCGCCTGTTGCTCTATATCTAGTAGATAGATCTTGGCGTGTAGTTATCATCGTAAGAATTTTTTGTTTTCTATGCTGCGGACCCAACAGTGTTTGCTGGGATCCGATGGATATTGAGTACTACGTTGAGATTAATTATTGATTCTATCATGTCTTTGTTATTTGTGTACTTGCATGCTCTCTGTTGCTAGTGGTTACTCTGGCCAAGTAGTTGCTTGTGACTCCAAGAGGGGGTATTTATGCTCGATGGTAGTTTCATGCCTCTAGTAATCTGGGGAAGTGACAGAAATCTCTAAGGTTGTAGATGTGTTGTTGCTACTAGGGAGAAAACAACAATCTTTGTTCATGGAGAAATTGTATTGTTTACTCTACACACTTTGCTTAATGCAATTATCTGTTGTTTGCAACTTAATACTGGAGGGGGTCGGATGATAACCTGAAGGTGGATTATTAGTCATAGATGCAGTTGGATTACGGTCTATGTATTATGTTGTAATGCCCAAACGAATCTCACAGAAATCAATCATGACATGTACATGCATATTTATGCATTCTCAATCTATCAATTGCCCAACTGTAATTTGTTCACCCAACATGCTATTTATCTTATGGAGAAACACCTCTAGTGAACTGTGGACCCCAGTCCATTCTTTACCATTGATATACAATCTACTATCTACTGCTTACTTTTAGCAATTACTTTTAAGCAACTATTATCTTCTACACAATACGTTTAATCCTTTGTTTTCAGCAAAACTTGTGAGATTGACAACCTCATTGTAAGTTGGGGCAAAGTATTGTGGTTGTGTTGTGCAGGTTCCAAGTAGCTAGCAGCAGCTTCAGAAGGGAAGTCCTTTCTCCTACGGGTACGATAACCTTGGTTTCATCATTGAGGGAAATTTGCTGTTGTGCTCATCATACCTTCCACTTGTGGTTCCCAACAAGCTCTACATCCGAGCCATCACCGAGGCAGTGATACCTTCGGATATACTGCATGACTCTCCAAGGGTGAGGATGTTCATAGAAGTCGAGGCAAAAGAAGATCGGGAGAACGAGTGGATCTGCTTGAAGAAGCAAGAGACCTGGCAGATTCACGATCAATAATATACCAACAGAATCTTTGACGCTATCATAGCAAAAAAGTAAACCCCCGAGTCTTCAGGGAAGGTGATTTGATACTAAGGCTCGTGCAACGCAAAGACGGCATGCATAAATTATCACCTCCCTGGGAAGGATCGTTCATTGTGAGCAAGGAACACAAAAACAACTCGTACTACCTTATAGATGCACGCGTACCGAAGAAACGCAAGGCAGACAGGTCGGGAGAAGAAACGGAGAGACCCTGGAATATAGCTCTACTACGTCAATTTTACTCTTGAAGATGTAATGTATGTATTTCCAAACTTTGTCATCTTGTAACTTGGTAATGAATAAATGAATGAAATTTGGCACTCTAAGGAAACTTAGGGAATGCAAAAGTGAATGCTTCGTGTGTTGTTTACTTTTTGTATGTGGGTTGCATCGACTCAGGAAACCTCTATCGAATTCAAGTAGTGTGTATGCGCCAAAGCTCACTCTTCGACTAAAGCTGTTGTCCGAACCAGGCTTCATGGCTAGCAAGAGAATGAGAAAGAAGCACATACACATGAATGAACGATAAAGGAAGAACGAGAACTTGAAATCGACCTACTTTTTTCTTTTTTTATCATTGATTTTGGACTAACCCCAATTTATTCCAAGTCAAATCTCAAAGTTCGAAGTTTTTATAAACTCGGTTTTGTGGTCAAGTCAAAAGCCAAAAAGTGCAGACAAGAGTAAGATCATAAAGCCGAGGGAGTAGAAAAATAGAACTCGGGGACGTGGCCCAAGATAAATTGGCATAACTACTTGTTCGCGTACAAACTTAAGCAAATCCGAACATAAATATCTTACAACACTTAATTAAAAGAAACTAGCAGTTTATGTTACATTTGCACCTGGCATTCTGGGGATCTCACGAATTCAGTTTTTTAGCAAGACAGGTAAAATCATGCGTCAGCACCAGGGCTTGAAGCACTCGGAACTCCGAGGGACTGGCTAGGCTTCCGCAGATTCATCAGAGGCGAACGTGAAGCTGTCACTCTCTTCATCTTCTTCGGATCCTTCCTCTTCTTCTTCATCCTCTTCAACGGGCGGAGGAACAAAGTAGGGATCTTCACGAAATTCATGGATATTGCAGTACTGCACAAAGGAGTAAGGACACTTCCGCTGAGCTTCAGCCAACTCGGGAACCAAGATCCACTTGGAGTCTCCGCGGAGATGAATAAACAGCTCAAGTTCGATATTCTTGTACCAAGAACAAGCGAACTTCAATGCCTGACCGGAGCCAACCCGAGCTGCAGACTCACGCCATTCACAGAACCGAGCAAAAGAATCGGAAAGCCGATCGGCTAGCGCCTTCGTCCCATTAGGAAGCTCTTCTCCTGGCAGAGCGCTTGGAAGCACTTCATGGCAGCTTGACAGATGTCGATTCCAAAGACCTTCATTTTAGAGGAACGAGCTAGCAGAGCAGCCAAGTGGTCCTCCATGGTCCAATCATCGCTGATGGGCTCTTCCTCGTGTTGGGCCCGACCATCCCAAATCTTCTTGACGGCAGCGTCAACCCGAGCATCAAGTTGAGGAAAGGCTTCTACAGTAAACAAGAAAAGAGGAGTTAGTGAAACTCAGGAGTCAACGCGGACATTGGAAAGTAAGTAGAGGCTCAGAAGTGCTTACTGTTGAGGCCGGTGTTGACTCTGGAGAGGTGGGAAACCCAGAACTCGTAGGCCAGATCGAATTCTTTGCAGCGGTGTTGTACCTGTCCTCCCAGTTCTTAGCCTCGGCTTCAAGCTCCTCCCTCTAGGTCTTTATTGTCTTGTGGAAGTCTGCCTTGACATCTTTCATAATGGAATCAAAGTTCTTTTGCTAAGTATCAAGTGACTCATTGAGGCGCTTAATTTCATTATCTTGATCGGGCCTTTTAGCCAATTGGGCTTTGAGCTGAGCAATCTCGTCATCCCGAGCCTTGAGGTCAGTAGCGTGCTTTTCAGCTTGATCCTTGAGGGCCTTTGTCAGCTCGGGAATGGAAGCGCATTGGCTATGTGTCTCTTGGAGTTCGGCCTTGGAAACTAAAATAAAAACTGAAGTTAGATAAAAAATGTGAAGACATATAAACTAAAAGGGCAACTTGGGAAGCTTATGTTCGAGCTCGGCAGACTTCTCCTGAAGTGCAAGATGCTCAACAGAGAGTTCATGATGCTCCCAGAGAAGATTTTGAAAAAGCTTGGTCCTGGAGCCCATTGATATTTGCAAGATAATAAAACAAAAAGTCAGTTGCTAAACCTAAAGGTCCAACCGAAACTCGGGGACTGGGCATCAAAGTTTTTTTAACAAGTTTCTTGCTGAACCTATAGGTACAACCGGAACTCGGGGACTGGGCAGCAAAGTTTTTTCAACAAGTTTCTTGCCGAACCTAAAGGTCCAACTAAAACTCGGGGACTGGGCAGTGAAGTTTTTCCAACAAGTTTCTTGCCAAACCTAAAGGTCCAACCGAAACTCGGGGACTGGGCAGCGAAGTTTTTCAACAAGTTTCTTGCCAAACCTAAAGGTCCAACCGAAACTCGGGGACTAGGCGGCGAAGTTTTCTCAACAATTTTCTTGCCGAACCTAAAGGTCCAACCGAAACTCGGGGATTGTGCGGTGAAGTTTTTTCAACAAGTTTCTTGCCGAACCTAAAGGTCCAACCAAAACTCGAGGACTGGGCGGCAAAGTTTTTTCAACAAGTTTCTTGCCGAACCTAAAGGTCCAACCGAAACTCGAGGACTGGGCGGTGAAGTTTTTAAACAAGTTTCGTGTTGAACATAAAGGTCCAACCGAAACTCGGGGACTGGGCGGTGAAGTTTTTCAACAAGTTTCGTGCTGAACCTAAAGGTCTAACCAAAACTCGGGGACTGGGCAGCAAAGTTTTTTAAAAATAAGTGGAGAATTTGGACAAGAATAAAAAACTAAAGAAGTGTAAGTTTCTTGCCGAACCAAAGGTTCAACCGAAACTCGGGAACTGGGAGTTGAAGTTTTTACGCTCTAAAGTTTTTAGAACTAATAAGGTTCTGGCTGAATTATTCTAACTCAACCAGAACCTCAGGGACTGGGAGCATATGAGTAAATTCTACAAACTAATTGTAAAGTTCAGATTCACATGTTTACCTTGGCTATTTCGTCAACCTTCTCTAGGGTAATCTTGTCGAGCTCAAGACTACTTACTAATGCTCCAAATCCGGCAGGTTGGCCCGGAGCAAGAACTTGTGAGCTCAGTTCGGAGGCATCATAAGTGTTCCATTTTAGAGCGTATGGCTCAAGCTTGCCAAGAGGCTCCCCATCCTTGCTCTGCACTTGCACTAGGACATCTTGAAACACACCTTGGGGAGGTGTAGGCAAGTTGATAATTGCTTGGCTTCGGTGCAGAAAACCGAGTTGCAAGTCTGGGATTGGACTCGGAGCTGAAGCTGAAGCTGCTACCACTGCCTTAGAATACGAAGGCTTAGTGCTGAACTTAGAGATCTTGGTCTGCAGAAGCTTACCGCTCGTAGTCTTGCCGACCTTAGACTCGGTGGGCACGCCTGGCACCGTAGGTTTGACCACCAAAGTTGGTGGCAGAGTCTTGGCCGGAAGGATGCTCGGCATCTTGCTGACAGAGGAAGCCTCGGCATCTGCTGACTTGGCAGCCAAAGGTTCGGCAGTACCCTTCTCGACATCGGGCTGCTTTTCAAGCCCGAAATCCCGAAGGGTCAATTGTTGAGGTTGTTGTTGCTGAGGTTGAGGCTGCTGTTACTGAGGCTGAGGCTGCTCTTGTTGTGGCTGAGGTTGCTGTTGTTGCTGAGGTGGCTGTTGTCGCGGTTGCTGAGGTTGCTGCGAGATTAGAGGATTCTGTTGCTGAAGAGCAGGGAGTTCGGAATCTTCTGGAGGAATCTGTACTTCGGGATCTGGCTGGTGCTGTTTTGGAACGATAACTTCGGGTGCTGGTTGCTCCGGATTCTCCGGAGACTTCAAGTTCAGTTCGGGCTCGGAGTTTGTAATGTCGGCCCCAAGTTCAGTTTCCTGACCTGAGACCGGCATTTGGATATCCGAGGCTGAGGTGCCTCCGAGCCCTGCTCCCTCATTTCACATAAAGCTTTGAATGACGTCGAGAGACAAAGCACCCTCAGCATCAGTCATCACTTGGTCAAAGAGACTAGCGGCTTCACCCTAGGCAGGGCGAGCAATGGAAGGACGCCCGGGCACTGCGCTGAGAGAGGGGCTCCGCGAAGAACAAATTCGGAAGTGTTAATAGAGGAAGACTTGGGCAAATTAAGCAAAACAGGGAAGATTTGGAAAAGTGAACTTACTCGCCGTAAACGGCTGGGCATTTGCGGGGAGCGATTGATCTGAGAACCCTGACCTTCTTCCGAGAAGTGATTTTCTTGGACGAAGGTTTGTCCTTGCCCTTGTCAGCAGAGCGCTTCCTCTTGCCTCTCTTAGGGGGAGGGTCATGAGCCATGGTGACGCGCTGGGCCTCAGGAAGCTCGGACTCTTCATCCTCTTGCTCTTCTTGGGCCTTAAGTTCAGCTGTTGGCAGAGCTGAGTAAGCGTAAGCAAGGGCCAAGCCTCAATCACATCTACTATGCGGCAATCATCGTCATCATCGTCATCACTCCAATCTCGGAGAGACTCGAAAATGTTGAATTTACCAAGGGAGGTTCGTTGTTCGACCTTGGTGAGCCTAACAGGGGCGGGTTCCCGATCGTCCACCCCGGACCTGTCCTTGGGGAATGCGAGGGAAGCATTGATGGCTCAATGCACGATGCCTAGAAAAGTGCTTGGTGCGCGGTGTTGATGTAGAGCTCGTTGGGAACCCCAAGAGGAAGGTATGGTGAGCACAGCAGCAAGTTTCCCTCAGTTATGAAACCAAGGTTTAATCGAACCAGTATGAGCAAGGAAACACCTCAAAGGTGTTAATAGCTGAGCTTTGGCAGGGCGCACTACCGGTGCTAGTAGGAACGTGGAGACCTGCACAACACAACCACATAGCTTTGTCCCCAACTTGCGATGAGGTTGTCAATCACACCGTGTTTTGCGGAAAACAAAGGATTAAACGTATCGAATGGAAAGAAGTAAAAGTTTGCAGAAAGTAAACACAAAACAGTAAACAATTGTAGATTGTATGTAAAGAAAGAGGACCGGGATCCATAGTTCACTAGAGGTGGCTCTCCTTTGGTAAATTCAACATGCATATACTAATCATCTTGACTCCTTTGAGACTTGATTTGGCATTACAACATAATACATAGACCGCCATCCAACTGTATCTATGACTAATAATCCACCTTCAGGTTATCATCCGAACCCCCTCCAGTATTAAGTTGCAAGCAACAGATTATTGCTTTACGAACTGCGTGTAAAGTAAACAATACGATTGTTCTATGAACAAAGGATTGTTGTTTTCTCCCTAGTAGCAACAGCACATCTAGTACCTTAGAGATTTCTGTCACTTCCCCAGATTACCAGAGGCATGAACCCACTATCGAGCATAAATACTAACTCTTGGAGTTGCTAGCATCTACTTGGCCAAGATAGCTACTAACAACGGAAAACATGCAAGATCTCAAATAACAAAGACATGATAGAATCAATAATCAATCTGAAATAGCATCTCAATATCCATCGGATCCCCGCAAACACAACATGTATGGATTACAAATAGATGATCTTGATCATGAACGGAGCTCACAAGATCTAAACATGAAAGCACAAAGGAGAAGAAACCAGCCATCTAGCTACTACATGGATCTGTAGTCCAAGGATGAACTACTCACACATCACACCGGAGGCTTGCATGGTGATGAAGAAGGCCTCCAGAGTGAATTCCCCTCTCTGGCAGGGTGCCGGAAAGAGCTTCAGATCCCCCCGATCTAGGGACAGAGACGACGGCGGCTACAAACTCTTTCGTGGATTTTTGATCGGGTATTTAGAGTTTTCGTCCCGAGGGCAACTTATACTCGGAAGGAGAGGCCGAGGGGGTGCCGGGAGCGGCCACACCACCCCCTGGCGCGGGGCAGGCCTGGCCGCGTGGCCAGGTGGTGTGGTGGCTCCCTGGCCCTTCTCCGTCTCGTATTCTGGCACTTGATCACTTCCGGAAAAATAGGCACTTTGGCTTTTGTCCCGTCCAATTCCAAGAATATTCATTTTCTGACTTTCCTGGAACCAAAAACAGCAGAAAATAGGCAGCTGGCACTGTGGCTCTTGTTAATAGGTTAATCCAAGAAATCATATGAAAAGTACTCCAAAGTTGGAACAAAACACAAGAAAGTCAATAAAACCAAGCATGGAACATCAAAAATTATAGATACATTTGCAATGTATCAACATCCCCAAGCTTAACTCCTGCTCGTCCTCAAGTAGGTAAGTGATAAAAAGAAAATAATTTTTGAGGTGACATGCACCATCAAAGACTTGATCAAAGTATTTGCAAAACATTCAAAGCTGGGATCATAGTACTTCAATCATAACATGAAAGACAAAGTTCTAGCAATAAGCAAAGAAACTATGATGCAACATGAAAAGGCACAAACAAAAGATTCATGAATAACAATGCTTTGCAAGACGTTTGTTTGTTTCACATAAAGAAAACATAGCATAAAAGTATTCAGCTTGTCCCTCAATAGAGTAGCAAATATAAATGCATAGGACACCTTCAAAGTTCATAAGAGTGACTAGATACAATAGTTTCAAACAAGAAATAACAAGTTATGTATCAATCAACTAGTCTTGGGACAATGCACATAGAACTAAGAATGGCCACTATGCTCTCAAAGTAGGTGCATAAAGTTAGAAGGTGGAGACTCAATATAATGGTGGAAGAAAAGCCTTTTGTAAAAGGAATTAGGGATTCAAGTCTCATAAAGAGCTTCCAAAGATTATGGTACTCATAGCTTTCACCTCTCATTGCCCCTATCATAAGCATCTTGAAGTGATTAAGGTTAAAGTGAACAAACTATGGTGTACATGCTTGACGAAGTATAAGTCAAAAATCTCATGTCCCTTGTATACGAGGGCCGCTCCTCATGCAACTCAAGTTTAGTAACCGGTAAGTTCTTGTCATCGTAAGTACATGTGTATCATTGAGAACCGCCAACGGGGTACCCCTTACCCGATGATACGGAAGAATCCCCATATCAAAATGACAAGGCAAGCAGACAACGAGCATCTCAACATTCTTCTTATTTACCATGGGAATATGGTGCTTTTTTCTCTCTTTCCTCTTTTCATAGTATCTCTTTTTTTCTCTTTTTCTCTCTTTTTTTTCAGCATAGGACTCTTTTTTTATAAGAAGAATGCTTCATAGACAACTCATTATGGTTACGCTGCAGGTTTCCACCATGTCAGCATGGATTAGACCAGCGGCCCAGGCGTTTCTCTAACACATATACATAACTCCATGGACTTACAAGCTCCCCTTTCATTTCACACCATCCATATACAAAGAGCATGATATCAACAAGGTACAAGTACCAAGTGCAATTTTGAAAGCGTTCCCCATCAAAGCATGGTTCTACTAATTCCCAACAAATAAGTGCAAGCATATACAACATAGACGACACAATGGTTCAAGTTTATTAAGGGCAAGAAAAGTAAAGTGTGCCATCAAGTTCGTGAGAGCTGTAATCACTAGTTTTCTCATAACAAGTTTAATTTGGAAGGTAAACAAAAGCATGAATATACTTGGAATAGCATAAGATAGTAGGTAGGTATGGTGGACTCTTTGGAATAACTTGGTTTTAGGGAGTTGGATGCATGAGTGGAACTCATACTTTGTTGTGGAGGCTAGCAAAAGACTGGAAGCGACAAACTAAGAGAGCAATAATGGCCATAATCATGCAGATCGACAAAATATCATTGATCAAAGCATAAAGTGATACTACAAGTTGAAAACTAAAGGATCATAAAGGCTATGGTGACTTGAGATAGTCATAACATGGTGTGATCATGTGCCAAGTCAACCCAAATAAAGCATCAAAGGAGAATACCACTATACTATGCTTTAATATGCTAAACAACGCATGATTCATCCAAGGAACATCAAGCAATCTCAATTGTTTATAACAAGTCATGCTACAGCAAAGAATACTAAGCATAAAGCCAAAACAATATCAAGCATGGCATGACAAAGCATAGGCCACAGTCAAAAACAAGATCTTTTTTACTACATAAGCATGAACTTTCCTACTCTTTTCCAAACCAAACCAAACTATTTGCAAACCAAATTGTGAAAGAGGGGGTCCAACCAATTTATTCAGAACACTAAGCAAACCAAGCAAACTAAAAATCAAAACAAAAACGAAAAATAAGATGCTCCAAGAAAAACACAACTGTGCATGAAACAATAAAAATGAAGCGTTTGGAAGAAACCTGGGATTTTTTTATTGATGAAGAAGGGGATGCCTTGGGCATCCCCAAGCTTCGATGCTTGTACTTCTTGGATGTTTCTTGGGGTGACAGGTGTGACATCCCCAAGCTTGAGCTTTAGTACATCCTTCATCTCATTACTCATTCCTTCCATACACCTGAAAGTTTTCCTTCATACAAAACTTCACATAATCTCATTAGCAACATTAGTGCACTTAAGATAAATAAGTCTCAAGGTTCAGTTCTAACACCAAATAAACTTCCATTAGAACACTATATACTGTAGCACTTCCTTCAAAAAGCTCAATTCCCCAAAGGAACTCAAGAAGGAACTAACAAGAAGCAAATGCAAAAAATGGCAGAAATCTGTCAAAACAGACCAGCAGGTAAAGACGAATTTTTTCGAAGACCTTCTGTTGCTCAAATCAAAAAGTGTTGAACTAACGAAAGTTAGATAACAACCTGGGGCAGAAGCATAAAACATTACAGCTCAATCCGACGTACAGAGCTCTCTCAGGAATTTTTACGGTGAAGCACAGAAATCTGTTTCGGGACAGCAAGTTTCCCAATCATTACTTCACTCTCATTAGAGGTTACTCTTGGCACAAAAAGCAAATAAAAAGGATAAGGAGAGGTTATTACAGAGGTAATAACTTCCAAGACTCAACTAAAACTCTTGGGTTATCTCCCAACAAGTAATTTTCTTGTTAGGCATAAAAATTTGAGAAGATGCTCTCGTAGGAAATATGAATTGAAGTAAAAGAGAGCATCAAGAAGCAAATTCAAAACACATTTAAGTCTAACCCACTTCCTATGCATAGGAATATTGTATGCAAATAAATGCACAAAGAACAAAGTGACATGCATAGTAAGATAAAACAAAAGTAACTTCAAAACTTTCAGCACATAGAGAGGTGTTTCATTACCATAAAAACTTCTACAACCATATTTTCCTCTCTCATAATAATTTTCAGTAGCCCCATGAATAAACTCAACAATATAACTATCACATAAGGCATGCTTTTCATGATCTATAAGCACTAGAGCTTTATTATAAATATTTTCAAAAGAATCCTCGGGAACATAACATTCACCCTCCTTTGATAAGCATGGGGGACAATCAAATAATGTAAGGGATAAAGAGTTACTCTCATTAGAAGGTAGGCATGGGTAGATCCATTCTCCCTCCTTTTGTCCATCACTCTCCTCCTCTTTTTCATCTAACGAGCTTTCAGGTTCAGCAATTTCTTCTTCAATGGAGGTTCTAGCAGACAGTGGTTCATCTATTACCTTAGCAGTCATAAAACTGTTCCCAAATAGGAAACTGAGTGAGCTATCCATAATGAAATAGTGATTGGAGCTGAGCTAGTCATTTTTTGGGTTTTCAAATAAGAAAGCAAACAAGTAAAACTAATTTTTTGTGTGTTTTTGGAGAACAAAACAAGCAAACAAAGCAAAAAGAAACCAAGCAAAACAAAAAACAACAAAGTAAAGAGATTGGTTGTGAGGGACTCCCCTTGTGAAGATGTCCTTGACTCCCTGGCAACGGCACCATAAAATCGCTTGATGGCTCAATGCACGGCGCCTAGAAAAGTGCTTGGTGAGTGGTGTTGATGTAGAGCTCGTTGGGAACCCCAAGAGGAAGGTATGATGAGCAGAACAACAAGTTTCCCTCAGTTATGAAACTAAGGTTTAATCGAACCAGTAGGAGCAAGGAAACACCTCAAAGGTGTTACTAGCTGAGCTTTGGCAGGGCGCACTACCGGTGCTAGTAGCAACGTGGAGACCTGCACAACACAACCATAGAACTTTGTCCCCAACTTGCGATGAGGTTGTCAATCTCACCGTGTTTTGCGGAAAACAAAGGATTAAACGTATCGAATGGAAATAAGTAAAAGTTTGCAGAAAGTAAACACAAAACAGTAAACAGTTGTAGATTGTATGTAAAGAAAGAGGACCAGGACCCATAGTTCACTAGAGGTGGCTCTCCTTAGATAGATAACATGCTGGGTGAACAAATTACAGCGGGGCAATTGACAAACACCGAGAAAGAAATACATGCATATACTAATCATCTTGACTCCTTTGAGACTTGATTGGGCATTACAACATAATACATAGACCGCCATCCAACTGCATCTATGACTAATAATCCACCTTCAGGTTATCATCCGAACCCCCTCCAGTATTAAGTTGCAAGCAACAGATTATTGCTTTACGAACTGCGTATAAAGTAAACAATACGATTGTTCTATGAACAAATGATTGTTGTTTTCTCCCTAGTAGCAACAACACATCTAGTACCTTAGAGATTTCTATCACTTCCCCAGATTACCAGAGGCATGAACCCACTATCGAGCATAAATACTAACTCTTGGAGTTGCTAGCATCTACTTGGCCAAGATAGCTACTAACAACGGAAAGCATGCAAGATCTCAAATAACAAAGACATGATAGAATCAATAATCAATCTGAAATAGCATCTCAAAATCCATTGGATCCCCGCAAACACAACATGTATGGATTACAAATAGATGATCTTGATCATGAATGAAGCTCACAAGATCTAAACATGAAAGCACAAAGGAGGAGAAACCAGCCATCTAGCTACTACATGGATCCGTAGTCCAAGGATGAACTACTCACGCATCACACCGGAGGCTTGCATGGTGATGAAGAAGGCCTCCAGAGTGAATTCCCCTCTCTGGCAGGGTGCCGGGAAGAGCTTCAGATCCCCCCGATCTAGGGACAGAGACGACGGCGGCTATAGACTCTTTCGTGGATTTTTGATCAGGTACTTAGGGTTTTCGTCCCGAGGGTAACTTATAGTCGGAAGGAGAGGCCGAGGGGGTGCCGGGAGTGGCCACACCACCCCCTGGCGCGGGCCAGGCCTGGCCGCGCGGCCAGGTGGTGTGGTGGCTCCCTGGCCCTTCTCCGTCTCGTATTCTGGCACTTGATCACTTCCGGAAAAATAGGCACTTTGGCTTTTGTTTCGTCCAATTCCGGGAATATTCATTTTCTGACTTTCCTAGAACCAAAAACAGCAGACCACAGGCAGCTGGCACTGTGGCTCTTGTTAATAGGTTAGTCCAAGAAATCATATGAAAAGTACTCCAAAGTTGGAACAAAACACAAGAAAGTGGATAAAACCAAGCATGGAACATCAAAAATTATAGATACATTTGCAATGTATCAAGCATCCTCGGTGCTGTCACGATTGAACTTCTGTAAAAACAAAGAGGAAACAAAATCAGAAAACTAATTTGGAAGCAAGTTCAGATTAAAAAGCTTCGGAAAAGTAAAAGTGCAAACGTACCACAGTAACTGGGCGAGCTTGGCTGTGAGGTTCTTTCCCCCACTCCTAGTTGAGGGGCATCTTGGTGGCGCTAATCACGGTCCTGATCCTTTTCTGGACCTTGACCTTGGTGTAATCCCAAGTGGTGTGCCTCGAGGGGTCAAACTTTCCTGACATATGGCAAATTTTGTGAGTCTGAGTTTGAAGCAGCAAGATTCAGCGGCTGACGAAGGTGGCGAAGAGATCGTCGCCCGTCAGGCCTTCATTGATGAACTTCTTGAGGGTGCTCAGGATGAGCTTGACCTCAGTAGTTTCATCCGGGAAGTGAGTCCAGTGATCGTTCGGATATGCAGGAGCTCCCATGGCAAAGCTCGGAAGATTGATGAAATTGGAGCCGGACTTACCGTTCTTAATATAGAACCAAGTCTTGGTCCAGCCCTTGCAAGATTGAAGGCCTTTAACCGTCGGAAACGAGGGGTCTTTCCGAGGGGTTGCCATAGCTGCCCCCAGCTGAGTCTTTTCTTGTCCTTCGGGAGGACTTTCTTGGTTGGAACTTTCTGGGGAGAAAGGATAAAGTATAGAGAAAAGAGGTCCACCATCGGCAAAAGCTCGAGGTATCCCTCGGAAAAAGAAACAAGAGCAGATAAAATGGAGATGGTGTTTGGGGGAAGATGATGAGGAAGAACGTTGTATTCTGTGAGAAATTTGTTGAAGAAAGGGGAAGCTGGAAGGCCGAGGCCCCGATCCAGATGGGACCCAAATATCACATTCTCCCCAGGCTCGGGCTCGGAAAAAACCTGGCCTTTGGGCGGGATTCGGTATGCCACACCCTTCGGGATTCGGCGAGAGTTATAGTAGACCTTGATCTCATCGTCGGTGATGGTGGAGGGAGTCCAAATCCCGTGCTCGTCCGCAGCCTCGGCTGCGGAGTCCTCCGCATCTACCTCTGCCTCCTTTGCTTTCCTTCCTCTTCTCTGAAGGCTCGGCCACGGGCTCAAAGTCGTGGTCCTCTTCCGGCGCCGCGTTCCGGCAGCGCTTCCGCAGTCGGTCACACGTGCGGAGTCGAAGCAGACCTTCCTCTCCTCGTTCCAGCGAGCAGCGGAGGTAGTAGATCTTCTCCACGGAATCCTAGCAGCACAACGGCGTGGTGGTGGTGGTAGAGTAGAGAATTCTGCAGGGCTTCGCCTAAGCCTGAGCAGATGAGAGAAAGAGGAGAGAGGCGGCTAGGGTTTGGAGTGGTGGAGGGGGCCAGGGGGTGGCGCCTCCACCCCTCTATTTAAAGGAGGGAGGGCGCCTTGGGAGGGGGAGTCCTAGTAGGACTCCCCTCCCTCCTTGGCCGGCGGATTGGGGAGGGGGGAGGAGTCCTCCTCCCCCACGACTCCTTGTCTTTCCCCACAAGGACTCCTTGATCCCTTTTTTGGTTTTCAAGCAAACTCCAAGAAATCTTCCAGAACCTTCCGGAACATTCCGAAACCTTCTAGAATCCTCATACAATTACTCCGGAACATTTCCTAACTCAGAAAATGATCCCCAATATATGAATCTTATTCTCCGGACAATTCCGGAACTCCTCGTGATGTCCCGGATCCAATCCGAGACTCCGAACAACATTTGGTCTCCAACGCACATTCTATATCTACTTAAAACAACTTCGAACCTTAAGTGTGTCACCTTACGGTTCGTGAATATGCAGACATGATGAAGACACCTCTCCGATCAATAACCATTAGCGGGATCTGGAGATCCATAACGGCTCCCACATACTCAACGATGACTTCGTGATCGATAGAACCATTTAACATACTAAACCAATTCCCTTTGTCTCGCGATACTATACTTATCCGAGGTTTGATCGTCGGTATCTCCATACCTAGTTCTACCTCGTTACTGATAAGTACTCTTTACTCGTTCCATGTTATGTCATCCCTTGTGACCTAGTCACATGCTTGCAAGCTAACTAGATGACATTCCACCGAGAGGGCCCAGAGCATATCTATCCATCATATGGATGGACAAATCCCAATCTTGGTCCATGCGCTTCAACACATACTTTTAGAATACCCAATGACACCTTTATAACCACCCAGTTACGAAGCGGCGTTTGATGTCATCAAAGTACCCATCCGATGATGGTGATTAACACAACCTCATGGTCGAAATATTAGGTTACTATGCATTTAAAAAGCTTATAGCAATACGGACTTAATGACTCGATCTTATGCTACGCTTACTATGGGTGTGTGTCCATCACATCATTCTCCTAATGATATAACCTTGTTATTAATCACATCCTAATGTCCATGATCAGGAAACCATGATCATCAATTAATCAACAAGCTAGTTCAACAAGAGGCTTACTAGGGACTCTTTTATGTTTACAAAACACACATGTATTAGTGTTTCCTAATAATACAATTATAGCATGGGATGTAAACATTCATCATAAACACAAAGATATAATAATAACCACTTTTATTATTGCCTCTTGGGCATATCTCCAATAGTCTCCCACTTGCACTAGAGTCAATAATCCAGATTACATGGTAATATACCTAACACCCATGGCGTTCTGGTGTTGGTCATGCTTTTCCCTAGGGAGAGGTTTAGTCAATGGATCTGCCACATTCAGATCAGTGTGTACTTTGCAAATCTTTATGTCACCATCTCGGACATACTCGCGAATAGCGTGGAAACGTAGCTTGATATGCTTCAGCTTGCTATGTGACCTTGGCTCCTGTGCATTAGCTATGGCACCTGTGTTGTCACAGTAGATGGCCATCGGGTCCAACGCACTGGGAACCACGCCAAGTTCAGTAATGAATTCCTTCATCCATACGGCTTCTTGTGCAGCCTCCGAAGCAGCTATGTATTCCGATTCAGTTGAAGATTTCGCCACAACGCTTTGCTTTGCACTCCTCCAGCTCACTGCAGCACCATTCAAAATAAATACGTATCCCGACTATGACTTTGAGTCATCCGGATCGGTGTTCCAACTAGCATATGTATTAAGAAGTTCTATATCATTCCCAATCAACAATATGTCATCTACATATAGTACTAGGAATGCTACAGAGCTCCCACTCACTTTCTTGTAAATACAAGCTTCTCCATAAGTTTGTATAAATCCAAAGTTTTTGATTACTTTATCAAAACGTTGATTCCAACTCCGGGATGCTTGCTTCAGTCCATAAATGGAGCGCTGAAGTTTGCATACCTTGTCAGCATCTTTAGGATCGACAAAACCCTTGGGTTGTACCATATACAACTCTTCCTCAATGTCACCATTAAGGAACGCCGTTTTGACATCCATCTGCCAAATCTCATAATCGAAATATGCAGCAATTGCTAACAAAATCCTCACGGACTTTAGCTTCGCTACTAGTGAGAAAGTCTCATCATAGTCAACTCCTTGAATTTGTCGGAACCCTTTCGCGACAAGTCAAACTTTATAGACGGTAACATTACCATCAACATCTGTTTTTCTCTTGAAAATCCATTTGTTCTCGACAGCCTTACGGCCATCCGGTAAGTCCACACTTGGTTTTCGTACATGGATCCCATTTCGGATTTCATGGCTTCTAGCCATTTGTCGGAATCTGGGCTCACCATAGCTTCTTCATACGTCGCAGGGTCATCTGCGTTGTCCACCAACATGACGTTCAAGACAGAGTCATACCAATCAGGAGTGGTACGAACCCTTGTTGACCTGCGAGGTTCAGCAGCAACTTCGTTTGAAGTTTGATGATCATTATCATTAGCTTCCTCTCCAATTGGTGCAGGCGGCACAAAAACATCTTCCGGTGCTGCGCTACTCTCAAATTCGAGAGAAGGTTCAGTAACCTCATCGAGTTCTACTTTCCTTCCAGTCACTTCCTTCGAGAGAAACTCCTTCTCAAGAAAGGATCCATTCTTGGCAACGAAAACTTTGCCTTTGGATCTATGATAGAAGGTATACCCAATTGTTTCTTTAGGGTATCCTATGAAGACGCATTTCTCCGCTTTGGGTTCTAGCTTATCAGGTTGTAACTTTTTTACATATGCTTCGCAACCCCAAACTTTAAGGAACGACAACTTAGGTTTCTTTCCAAACCACAATCCGTACGGTGTCGTTTCAACGGATTTAGATGGTGCCCTATTTAAAGTGAATGCGGCTGTCTCTAATGCATAGCCCCAAAATGATAGCGGTAAATCTGTAAGAGACATCATAGACCGAACCATATCTAAGAGAGTTCGATTATGACGTTCGGACACACCATTACGCTGTGGTGTTCCCGGCGGTGTCAACTGCGAAAGTATTCCACATTTCTTTAAATGCATGCCAAACTCATAACTCAGATATTCACCTCCGTGATCAGAACACAGAAATTTAATCTTCTTGTTACGATGATTTTCCACTTCACTTCGAAATTCCTTAAACTTCTCGAAAGTTTCGGACTTATGTTTCATAAAGTAGTCATACCCATATCTACTCAAGTCATCCGTGAAAGTGAGAACATAACGATATCCACCACGCGATGCTACACTCATTGGACCGCACACATCGGTATGTATTATTTCCAATAAGTCTGTAGCTCGCTCCATTGTACCAGAGAATGGAGTCTTAGTCATTTTTCCCATTAGACATGCTTCGCATCTTTCAAGTGATTCAAAATCAAGTGATTCAAGAAGTCCATCAGAATGGAGTTTCTTCATACGTTTCACTCCAATGTGACCAAGACGACAGTGCCACATGTATGTAGAATTATCATTCAATTTTGTTCGTTTAGCGTCTATGTTGTGAACATGTGTATCACTACTATCGAGATTCAGTAAGAATAAACCATTCATCTCAGGTGCATTACCATAAAAGATATTACTCATATAAATCGAACAACCTTTATTCTCGGACTTAAAGGAGTAACCGTCTCGCAATAAACAAGATCCAGATATAATGTTCATGCTTAACGCAGGCACCAAATAACAATTATTTAGATTTAAAACTAATCCCGAAGGTAGATGTAGAGGGAGCGTGCCGACGGCGATCACATCAACCTTGGAGCCATTTCCAACGCGCATCGTCACCTCGTCTCTCACCAGTCTTCTCTTATTCCGCAGCTCCTGTTTCGAGTTACAAATATGAGCAACCGAACCAGTATCAAATACCCAGGCACTACTACGATTACTAGTAAGATACACATCAATAACATATATATCAAATATACCTTTCTTCTTGATGTTGCCATTCTTCAGATCCGCCAGGTACTTGGGGCAGTTACGCTTCCAGTGACCAGCACCCTTGCAGTAGAAGCACTCAGTTTCAGGCTTAGGACCAGCCTTGGGCTTCTTAGCAGGTGCGGCAGCTTTCTTGCCGTCCTTCTTGAAGTTGCACTTGTTCTTAGGCTTGCCCTGTCTCTTGAAATTGGTGGTATTATTGACCATCAACACTTGGTGCTCCTTCTTGATCTCCACTTCAGCAGTTTTCAGCATGGACGATAGTTCAGGCAACGTCTTGTTCATGCAGTGCATATTGTAGTTCATCACAAAGTTCTTATAACTCGGTGGCAGTGATTGGAGGAGACGGTGAATCCCTAACTCATTAGGAATCGATATCCCCAACTCTTGGAGCTTGTTTGCGTACCCAGACATGGTGAGCACGTGCTCGCTAACGGAGCTTCCCTCTTCCATCTTACAGTTAAAGAACATTTCGGAGGCCTCATAACTCTCCATAGCCGCGCGAGTCTCAAAAATTAGCCTAACCTCCTTAATGATCTCGAACGGGTCGTGGTGCTCAAAACGCTTCTGGAGCTCCGCTTCTAAACCGTACAGGATGGCACACTGAACTGTGGAGTAATGATTTTTCCGAGTGGCGTAAACATTCTTTACGTCATCGGTGGCATCTTCTGCAGGTGGGTCACCTAGCGGTGCTTCGAGCACATAGGTCAACTGACCAGCCCTGAGGACGATCTTCAGTCCACGGAACCAGTCCATGAAATTGCTTCCATTGTTCTTAAGCTTTTATTTCTCTAGGAACGCATTGAAATTGATGGAGGGGGTCGCCATAATCTACAACAAATTTGCAAGTAGTTTAGACTAAGTTTATGATAAATTGAGTTCAATTTTAATTCTTAAATTAGCTAGGTGAACTCCCACTCAAAACAACATCCCTCACATTGTCTTAGTGATTACACGAACCAAGTCCACTACACCAAGTCCGATCTTCACGAGAGAAGATGTAGTTTCATCGGCGAACAATCTTCATGTTCATCATATCACTTATATGATTCATGCTCTACCTTTCGGTATTCCGTGTTCCGAGACCATGTCTGTACATGCTAGGCTCGTCAAGATAACCTTAGTTTCTGCATGTGCAAATCTGGCTTGCACCCGTTGTATGCACACGTAGAATCTATCACATCCGATCATCACGAGATGCTTCGAAACGACGAGTCTTAGCAACGTTGCCAACTAAGGACGAACACTTTATTACTTGATATTTAGTGAGAGGGATCATCTTATCATGCTACCATCGCGATCTAAGCAATACAAGATGCATAAAGGATTAACATCACAGGCAATTCATAATTAGTGTGATATGATATGACCCTTTCTTCTTGCGCCTTTGATCTCCATCTCCAAAGCACGAACATGATCTCCATCATCACCAGCATTGCGTCAAGGTCAGTGGCGCCGCTTCATGGTTGTCCATCATCACTAGCAACTATTACAACTACTTGGAATAAAGCTATTACAAGATGAATAGACACGCAGGTCTTAACAGAATTAAAGACAACCATTAGGCTCCTGTCGGTTGCCATATTACAACAAGGATCATTGCATACATCAAATATAATCACAAACACATGATGGCCATATCACATCACAAAACCCCTGCAAAAACAAGTTAGACGCCTCTAATTTTCTTTGCATGTTTTACGTGGTTTGGGGCTTTCGAACAAGAACGGATCTTACCTACGAAACTGAACCACAACGTTGATACAAGTGCTATCAAGTGCAAAGTGTAAATTAGATCTATACTATGGTGGGAGAGACAGACACCCGCAAAGCCACTTGTGCAAAGCAAGTTACACGTCAAGCGTGGAGCAAGTCTCATGTGCGATGACATGTAAGGTTAGCCCGAGCCGCTTCATCCCACCATGCCACAAGATGCAAAGTACACAAGCAAAAGACGGCACGAGCACCAACGCCCACAACACCATTGTGTTCTACTCGTGCAACAGATCTACGCATAGACACGGCTCTGATACCACTGATGGGTTCGTAGCATGGAAAACAAAAAAATTCTACCGCAAGAACGAACAAAACTCAGATATAATCTACATAAAAGCCAAGATCTAATCTATTAGACATGTGCAACGAGATAGATCTGTACTAACCCTTGTAGATACGAAAGCGTTACGAGATTAGATCTCGTGGTTGATGTAGTCGATCACTTGCCGATCTCAAGATCGAGTGGACGATCCTTCCGGCGCCGCGTTCTGGCAGCGCTTCCGCAGTCGGTCACACGTGCAGAGTCGAAGCAGACCTTCCTCTCCTCGTTCCAGCGAGCAGCGGAGGTAGTAGATCTTCTCCACGGAATCCCAGCAGCACGACGGTGTGGTGGTGGTGGTGGAGTAGAGAATTCTGCAGGGCTTCGCCTAAGCCTGAGCAGATGAGAGAAAGAGGAGAGAGGCGGCTAGGGTTTGGAGTGGTGGAGGGGGCCAGGGGGTGGCGCCTCCACCCCTCTATTTAAAGGAGGGAGGGCGCCTTGGGAGGGGGAGTCCTAGTAGGACTCCCCTTCCTCCTTGGCCGGCGGATTGGGGAGGGGGGAGGAGTCCTCCTCCCCCACGACTCCTTGTCTTGCCCCACAAGGACTCCTTGATCCCTTTTTTGGTTTTCAAGCAAACTCCAAGAAATCTTCCAGAACCTTCCGGAACATTCCAAAACCTTCTAGAATCCTCATACAATTACTCCGGAACATTTCCTAACTCATAAAATGATCCCCAATATATGAATCTTATTCTCTGGACAATTCCGGAACTCCTCGTGATGTCCCGGATCCAATCCGAGACTCCGAACAACATTCGGTCTCCAACGCACATTCCATATCTACTTAAAAAAACTTCGAACCTTAAGTGTGTCACCCTACGGTTCGTGAATATGCAGACATGATGAAGACACCTCTCCGATCAATAACCATTAGCGGGATCTGGAGATCCATAACGGCTCCCACATACTCAACGATGACTTCGTGATCGATAGAACCATTTAACATACTAAACCAATTCCGTTTGTCTCGCGATACTATACTTATCCGAGGTTTGATCGTCGGTATCTCCATACCTAGTTCTACCTCGTTACTGATAAGTACTCTTTACTCGTTCCATGTTATGTCATCCCTTGTGACCTAGTCACATGCTTGCAAGCTAACTAGATGACATTCCACCGAGAGGGCCCAGAGCATATCTATCCATCATATGGATGGACAAATCCCAATCTTGGTCCATGCGCTTCAACACATACTTTTAGAATACCCAATGACACCTTTATAACCACCCAGTTACGAAGCGGCGTTTGATGTCATCAAAGTACCCATCCGATGATGGTGATTAACACAACCTCATGGTCGAAATATTAGGTTACTATGCATTTAAAAAGCTTATAGCAATACGGACTTAATGACTCGATCTTATGCTACGCTTACTATGGGTGTGTGTCCATCACATCATTCTCCTAATGATATAACCTTGTTATTAATCACATCCTAATGTCCATGATCAGGAAACCATGATCATCAATTAATCAACAAGCTAGTTCAACAAGAGGCTTACTAGGGACTCTTTTATGTTTACAAAACACACATGTATTAGTGTTTCCTAATAATACAATTATAGCATGGGATGTAAACATTCATCGTAAACACAAAGATATAATAATAACCACTTTTATTATTGCCTCTGGGACATATCTCCAACAATGGAGTCTGCGGAGGAGAGAGTGGTTTGGATCTTCTCTGTGGAGCTGCAGGCCGATGGCGGAGGTGAAGCCAGTGTGGACTGGCGGCGGAGCAGATTCGCCGCAGTGGATGCAGCAATGGTGAAGAGGTTGCCAGTCACTCACTGGAGAGATGCGGCAAAGGCGAAGAACCGCGTCGAAGAGCAAGAGACGATTTTGCAGTGGAGTTCTCGAGGAGGATCACGAGGAAGAAGAAACGAGAAAAGGTAGAGGGGAAAGGCGCAGGCTAGCGCTATTTAAAGGGCACGGGGGCGGAAACGGACAGATTGATTGCGCACTGAATTTAAGTAACTGCTCGTGAAACGTGTGTACATCGTGGGACGATAACTGCTCAGGCGTGGCACACGTTGTGCGTAGAGTGTAATGGCACTTCGGATCGTGGGGTCGGTCCGGCAACCGCCCAAGGGCGCAAGTGGCTCTGCCACGCGTCGGAGCATCTGCTCGATGGGACAGATTGAACGACGGGGTGAATAGTGGCTCTGACGCCTGCACTGCGGCGCCTCGATCAAAGCGAAGTACTCAATGACGAGGCGGCGTGACCAAGGCATCCTCCGGACCATTGGCTAAAACAAAAATCCGAAGGTTAAGAAAGAGACTCAGGAATCAGAGCTAGAAAGCTCGGATGAGCAAGTCAAAGCAAAGACTCGGTAATAGAAGGAGTTGGCTCGGAAAGTTGAGGCAGCGGAGGTTCGGCAGGTTAAACCAAAATAAGGGCATAGACAGCTCCAAACCTAGGTCGGGAAATACTAAAAAGTATCTTGATCTGGGAATGAAGAGTTTGAGTTGGTGTATAAAATTATGCCAGCTCTGTTTTGTCTAAGTCTTTACTTCGGGTGAACCTGCCGTGGCTTTGCATCCGAGCCACGACAGCTTCGGGGACTAATGTGGGGTTGTGACCTAGGTAGAGTCAAGACCTGGCATAATGATACTAAATATGGTATTGTTGTAAGTATAAAAGATAATTAAAAGGAATAATGATCCCCGAGCTTAATAAAGGCCGAGCTAAAAGTTGCTGAGCTTCCTCCTTTGGAGGTTCGGCTTGACCAGGCTATTTACTTGTTGTAGGAAATATATCCCAAGGCTCGTATGTCCGAGCTATCAAGCCCGGAGTGCCAAAGGCCGAACCTCAAGTGCTAACACTACAACAAAAAAGTGCTATTGTGATGGTCGGATTTTGTGGTAGAAGGCCATTTTTTCGTGGTAAAAGAGGTTTCTACCATGGATTTCGTTCGTAACAGATCCGTCACAAAAGATTCTACCACGGTTTTTTTTCTAGACCGTCACGGATGGCACCCTTTAACCACGGAATTTCGGCCGGTCATAGATGGGTTTCGCCAGCCCGTTGACTGCTAACGTCATGCAAACTGCCACGTGGCACGCTCCGTTAATGGGACTTGACGACGTTAACGGCTAGAAATCTGTTGTAAAAGGTCGGCCTAGCCAAGGCCTGCTCGATTTTAGGTGGGCCGGCCCATTAGTGAAGCCCATTAGGCACGAGGTCCACTACTGTTCCGGCCCGTTTAGGGCCTGCGCCTTACAGGAGGCCCATTACTGTTTGGCCCAACAAGGGCCTGCATCACTCCCGGACCGTTACTGTTTTGGCCTGCCAAATACCCATGAAAATCACGGGCTGCCACGTGGCAGCCCGCCAAAGGCACGCAAGCCTGCCACGTGGGGGGCCACGAACAGCCCATCATAGGAGCAGGCCTGCCACGTGGCAGCATGACATAAGCCCGTTGTTCAAGCAGGCCGGACACGTGGCAGCCTGACTGGGGCCCATCATGAAAGCATGCCGGACTAGATGCGGCCCATCAAACTGCCAGTAGGCCAGACACGTGGCGGCCTGCCAACTGCCCATTATTGTAGCAGGCCGGACTATATGAGGCCTATCAAAATGCTAGTAGGCCTGACACGTGGCAACCTTCTTGAGGCCCATTACAGTAGCTGGACGAGCAATGTTTGGCCCATCAAAATGCCAGCAGGTCGAACACGTGGCGGCCTGTCTAAAGCCCATTAGTGTAGTAGGCCGGACTAGGTGTGGCCCATCAAATTGCAGCAGACCGGAAACGTGGCGGCCTATCTAAGGCCCCATACTGTAGCAGGCCTGCTAATAATTCGGCCCGTTGCTGTTCATGCCTGTTTAGGCTGAGGCCTTTACTGTTCTAGCCCGCTTTATTGTCCACCACTTACTTTTTTTGTGTTTTGAGCCATGGGGCCCTTTACTGTTCTGGCCGGCTCTGAGTGTCCCGTTACTGTTTTTACCATTTAGGTCCGACCAAATATGTTTTTGCATGTATGCTTTTAAAACTGTAACGAGTTGACAAAATGAGGCCCATTAGCGAACGGCCATGTATTGTTCATTCCGAGCGCAGTACAAAACCGACCGATTTCGAAGTCCAGTACTGAGCCCTTTATGACCTACCGACATCAGCTAAATGCCTACGTGGCCTACGAGATCTACCTACTTATTACATCAGGTGCAAACTGCTTAAAATTATTACATGACCAATAAACTCAAGGGTAAAAACAAGCATATCGCCTGTGAATCGAAATTGAGCCAAGGGATAGTGGAGTCCACGGTTTGCTTTCTCTATCCATCAACCACATCTTTCTCGAAGTGCGACAACATTTGCGGCCTGAAACTAAGTAAAAAGGTTACTTTAGCAAACAAGGCAAATAAACAACAATGTTCATTGTCAAAGAACTTGATACTAACAACTATCTAATGGAGTTCCCGATAGCACCATGGTTCAATTATTTATCAACACATCAAAGAGAAAGTAGTTCTGAAATGAAATGAGCAAAAAAACAATGTGTAGCTTATAATTTCAGCAAATATAAACTATCTATCCTGACCATCTCAGAAAATATGGAAGCATTTGTATAAAATGGAATGCAAGACTCACATAATGTGGTGAACTACACGATAGCAGGAATGAAGTAGCAGCTCATAACTCAAGGTCTTTAGATCTAGGAATGCAAACCACGAATGAAGAGGATACTTATTTTGTAGCTTAGGATGGACCAGAACCAGATAGAAACATAATGGCATCGCTTTTGACCTGTAGAACATGCAAACCAGTAGGAAAAGTCATTTGGTTCGAACTTAGGAAAAACACAGGAAAAATGGGCCAATCCTACACTGTCGGGCCTTCTTGAGGGCGAAATGGGCCGTCGCCCCCCCAAGCCCATGAAGAAACAACTTATTTTTTACAAGTATTTGGCCCATCTGTCAACTAAAAGTCAGGTGTAAGCCCATTTCTACAAGAGCGAGTGTAAAAATTAGGTTTCAGTGGTTGTTGAAATTTTGTATGGGATTGGGTTTGTACGAATGCAATCTATATGAATTTTAGAGGTGGCATTCCATTGATCCAAAGGATTCGTTAGGTAAAAATTCCTATGGGTCTAATTCCACCAAAGTTCTTTCAAAATTTAATTATTCCAAAGAGGGGAGGGGACAAAAAATGCAACCTTTTCACTTGTCAAGTTGTAGTGCATACAATGCAAAAGAAATGCCTACCTCCATTCAACAATATAATCCTTTTTAGCATATGTTCATGCCTAAAAAAATTGCAGAGCAGGGAATGCAAACCAACATGTCTAGTGATGCCGCAAATAAAACCAAAACAGGAAGCAGATTTGCTTACCTTGGTAGGAGCGGCGTGTAAGCGCATCATCCAGGTCACCGATGGTGCTGCTGTTGCGAGAGAAGTTGGCGTCGCGGAAGCAGATCTTAGGAGGTCGATGGCGGCTCGAGTGCGGTGGACGAGAGCGTCGCCGAGGCAGATCCGGTGCAGTGCACGGCGACGCCCGAGGAGCTGGTTGAAGTAGATCCCGTCCGGTGGAGAAGCGCTACATGTACGGTTGCGGTGGGCGATGGTGAAGCGGCTCCAGTGAGGTGGACGAGACCGCAGCGCAATCGGCAACGGTGTTGTAGTGCGGAGGGTAGGCCGGTTGGTCGGCCGGAGCGGGCGGTGGTGAGAGCGCGAGAAAGGAGCTGGGGGTTTTGGGGAGAGCTAGCTGAACCTGGACTGAGAGATGGTGTACAAATAATAATTACAACCACACCCCCAACCTACAACCTTCACCATGGCCATTGGTCGTCTGAAGCATGGGCATAATGGTAACTTCAATTGAGGAAATAAAAAAATAGTGTCGGTGGGAAATTTAATGTGGCCATCGGCGAGCTAAAAATATTAAAAAGGTCATCCCGTAGATCATACAGGTATGCATTCATGACCGAGACCCGAGTGTCACATCAACCGATCATCCATAAATGATCACATATGTGCAAAGAAAAATAGAAAATACTCCCTCCCATTCAAACGGGGAGGCGGTAAATTTTGCCGCGTTACAGAGTTTGAATTCTGCTAGCGTCCATCTATTACTCGTTTCAAAATATAAGGAGATAATTCCTTATATGGCACTACTCCTAAAATATAATTCCTTATATAACACTTAAAACTTTTTCCTTCCTTGTATGACACTCAGTGTAGATTTTTTCCCTTACATAACACTCCAATGCATTTTAAGAGCGAACGGTGTCAATTGGGGACCTATAAAGACGCTTTTGCTCTTGGTGCAATATGTGAGAAAACTACAGTATTGATACAAAATCTATTTCTTTTTGCTCCATAACAACGAGTATTACGGTGGCCGTAGGAAAACTGGCATACGATCCATCGGTTAGACCTAGGTCGGTCTGGTGTACATGTTAATGTACGTACAATATATATATGTGTAGGTCGGTCGGTCGGTCTCGTTCTAGCTTCTGACCTGTACCGTGTACGTAACATGTTGTATATATGGTAGGTAGTATTTCCTATTCTGTATCTAACTCTTTCGAACGTGTAATCCCTTGATATATATTGTGATCGAGTCCCACGCCATGTGTTGCGTCGGTGATATCTCCCCATACGTACTCTTTTTCTTTACAGTACGTACGCGTTGATCGATGCCACGCGTAAAAAAAACGTGGTCGGTGGGAGATTTAAAGTGGCCATCGGCCAGGTAAAAATAATAAAAAGGTCGTCCTGTAGATCGTACGGGTTGACATTCAAGGCCGAGACCCAAGTGTCACGTCAACTAATCATCCATAATGATCATATATGCGCACAGAAAAATAGAAAATATATACCTCCCATTCAAACAAAGAGGCGGGAAATTTTGCCGTGTGATAGAGTATTATGGATAAAGGCACTAGTTGGCCGCACGCTATCTAGACTTCAAGACCGAGAGTCACATCAATTGATCATCCATAATAATCCTATCTGCGCACAGGAAATTGAATGCCACCAATTCAAATGGGATACGCGGTATATTTTGCCGCGAAAAAATTGGATGCCTCTGGCCAGGACCGCACGCCATGGTGTAATAACATGACAGTAGTATACCGCACGCCATCTAGTCAGGACTTCAAGACCGAGTGTCACATCAACTGATCATCCATAATGGCTCTGTATTTGCCGCCCGAATTTTGAATTTAGTTTCCGGCCAGGTAATAATAATTATAATAATAATGAAAAGAACCCTAAACCTAAGGAGAATATGTGCCCTTTATAGTCTCTCCAAACACACACAAACATAAACGGCAAAGGTATTTTTCTATTTTTGCATGGCATTATTGAATTTTTCTGGTTTTTATTTGGGCTAACCCGTGCGGTCACGTTCTCTCGTTAGGCCAAGTACGACCGTATGGCATCTGGTCAAGAATTCAAGGCCGAGAGCATCAACTGGTCCATCCATAATGACCATAGTCGCAAAGGAAATTGGATACCACTATCTCCGATTCAAACGTGGTAGGTTTTGCTGCCCGACTAAAATTTTGATTTGGCGGTTGTCCAAAGAAATATTCAAATATTGACCGTTCTCCCTCTATTTCAGCAACTCAAGTCCTGGACATTGATCATTCAGGACTTGTATGAACATACAGACATCCGTTTCAAGAAGGTTTGTTTTACATATGACCGCCCATAACACGGTCCGGTTCCAGTATCGTCAGATCATGTAACAACAAACAGATGTCTAGTTCCGATTGATTCAAGAGTGTAGTTCAGTTAAATACTACTGCTTACTATCAGAGCACACACACACCGGCTTGGAGTATATAGATTACATAAAATCGTGTTTTACAGAGAGAACACAATTTCATTACACAAAACAGATGTTCATCAGACCCCAAAAACGACATTTGACAGCCCCTGCCGCCGTGGCTGCAGCACAAACAAAGGTGCAGCCACAGTATCATCAGCTACCAAAACAAACAAACATAGACTGCATGTCAAAATAACACAACCTGGGCTAACACTTACTTGCACTAATTAACAAGCCTTGCTCATTCTTCCTAGAGCTATTATCTTCTCCTTGATGTTGCACTCCGAATCAGCTGAGTTGCTGACAGGTCCTTTCTTTTCGTTTCCTCGATTTAGCACTCCGAATCACATCCGTCGCTGACAGGAAATGAACAAAATAATCAGCAAGAATCATTGGTGTACAAATGAAAGGAATGCATATGAATGACTGCACTAACCAGGTGTCATTAAGTAGGGATGTAGATTACACCAACATTTAGGAGATTTGAACTTCTTATTACACTTCATTTTGATGAGATCTAATTCGAATACTCCCTCCTTCGCCCATACGACAACCAGCATTTTTATGTCCTCAAATGCGCAGAGTAACCTTACTGCATGTTTCGCACCATATGCCCATGGTCTGTCAAGGCCAAGGAAAGAATCCAACTCGACCTTTACATGAGGCACCCAGGCTTCCCATTTTCCTATTGATGATCTTGCACTGGACCATGTTTGTAGAGTGAAATCTGTTATAGCCACAATGGCAACATCTCCCCCTTAGCGATATGAAGATTGCATCTGAAGATATCATGTGTCTCATGTGGGCATTCAATAAAACAAAGTTCTCTTGTCACGTTGTCAAAGGCCATGATATATCTGGACTTCATTGTTGGCCAGTACAAATTGCCCCCTATGAGAGTAGCCGGCCTGTGGTCAAGCTCAGCCAGCAACACAGGACGTTCAATTCAGTCCTCTCATGCTCCTAACTCTGATGAGTACCTCTTAACCTTCGCGTACTGACCTTCGGATTCTATCCAAACAACCAAGAAATTGCTGCAGCATTGTGAAGACATATGCCCATGGTTTTTCGAACAGAGAATTGTGCCTATGCTTATGTTATCTTTGTTGAAACCTGATGGTGCTTTTATTACTATTTCACTTCCACTGATTGGATCCCAGACTACTATCAGAGCACCACCATTTGGATAATGAAATAGCACCCTACCACTTCGACATCCTAGTACATAAGGTTTGCAGTTTGTACTAGGTGTGGTTATTAGGCTGTTCAGCTTATGAAACATGGCTTCGTCAAGATCATGATCTGTTATGAATCTTGAGTCGTGGGAGCTGTTGGTGAAAAATCCAAGTAACAGCATTCATCTATTGTGTGACAGGGTTAGGGTTCTGAAATCCTTGCTTCCCATAACGTCCATCCAACTTTTTTGGGCGAGTGATGCCCTCAGTATGGAGGATGGGTGCGAAAGAAGCCTGATAAGAATCTGACGGAATACATCATCTGGCAAGTCGCTGATAGTTCCACTGAAGCTGGTAGGATGACGCAGATAACAGAATGTGGCATCAGAGTTAAGAAAATAGCACAATGCACAATGCACAAACCTTAAAAAAGAATTAAGGGGATGTTTGGTTGAGAGCCACAGTTTAGGTGGAATGTATTTGGTTTCTGCCGAACTTTGGCTTGCTATATTTTATTGTCCGTATGGCCTATTTGTCAGACTTATTGTTTTTGCAAAAGTTTGGCTTCAAAATTGTGAGCCAAACTATCTATGGCTGCCACAATTTTGAGCCACACTATCTATGGCTGCCGCACTTTTCATGGCTGGTATATTATGAGCCACAACCCAACTAATTCTAACAGAACCAAACATGGCCTTAGGTAAACAGCCCAATGCATTATCTAATTTTTCAGGAAAAATTAAGATCATGCATCCGAAAAACTAACTAAAAAGCAGAGCATGCCATCAAAATACCTAGACAACACAAAGGCATCAACTAGATTAGTACGAAAGCACCGCAAAATGGTTCACCATGTCGAGCTTGGGTAAAGGGAAGGCAGAACTTACAAAAGGGTCGATGAGTTGTGAGCAGATGGAGCAGGCGGCGCCGGCGAAAGACGACGAGACACAGCCGATAACGCTGAAGAAGCACGACCATGAACCAATGCATTCCACGTTGCCATCACTTTTGCAGCAGCAGCTAACTCGGCCGATTTTGTTCCAGCACCAGCCGACGAGGATTTTGAGTCCGACTTCACCGCTTTCCAAGCATCTCTCAACACTGCCCAAGACTGCGTTGCTGCGCAAGCAACGGCCTTCGCATCCACTTCACATGTATTCGCTTGTGCTCCATCAGCATCCATCTCCGCTTTGCATGCATATGCCGACGCAGCAAAAGCATCTGCATCGCCGTTTCCATTTCCTAGGAACGCCACCAAGTTATTTACTTACTTCGCAATCCCGAAAACAAATGTATTCTACCGATCAGAAAGTCAGTGAACCGGTAATGGCACAAGGTTGGGCACGCACGTACCAGCGAACGGCGGCGCGGCGATGGTCAATGGTGGAACACCGGGATCATGTGGGGCAGAGAGGGATATGCCGGGCACGACGGTGGACGGTGTGGTCAGCGGACGACGGCTCGCCGTAGAAAGAGGGCAGTCCAGGCGAGGGAGGGTAGTCTGGCGAAGAAGATGACGAAGCGGGCGAGGGAGCTTCCTCGGTCAGGATTTACCACGCCATAGTAAATACGGAGCATACGGAAACCATTACCTGGTGTTGCTCTATTTCCCGCCTACAGACATTTGCCAACATTAATCATATATCCCGCCTGCAGATAAAGCTCTACACAGACAGGCTGTAAAATCTTAAACCTTAAAGTAATAAAGCATCCATTATAGGAAAATATACTCCTGTATCCTCTCTTTTGAAGTATATCATTGAAGTAGAGATGGCAGTTTAGAACTAGGGTACCATGTAGTCTAGTTCAAAGAAATCAGCTGGTTTTGCCAAAATTTGATGATTTGTAAAGGATTTATTCAAAAAAATTGGGCTAAAGAGGAGAGAGGGTAACCCTTACCCACTGCCATCCTTACATCGAGAGATGAGGTTCTACCATGTATGCGCACTTATTCGATACTATGGCTGCTAGACAACTTTTGAATGGGCAAAAACAAAGCAAGTTCGAATTAGATGACTGGTGTTGCCAAATATCATCATATAAAACTGGGTCCAATACATACATGTCATAATAGTACATCAAACATATAGAGTCTTCAGCTCCACATAGTACTACAACTTGCACAACATAAAACCAGAACACTAGTATTGTTTAATTAGCTGACTTGTCAAACTGACATCCCAGAATCTACCGAGGGGGAACTAAAGATGTCCTCATCTTTTACAGGAGTAGGACTATATGGGAAAAGGCGATCTTGAAGTTCTATTAGGGTCTCACATGCTAATAGAGCGGAGTTTATAAGATTGGCAGTTCGCTTGTCCACCTTTTCCAGGGTCAGGTTGAAGTCCACCTCCTCCACATCAGCTAGATAGGGAACTAAATTCTCACCCACAAGCTCTCGAAGATAATCACCAGCATCATAATCACCATAAATTGATGTCTCCCATCCTGCAGTCAAATCAGCTACCCCCTGAGTAGATGTGGCCACTTCTTCTTTGAGGCACCGAATCTGTTCGTCCTAGCCTTTCTCTTTGTATTCAAGGCGCACAATCATGTGCTTTTGAGTTTCAATCTTTCTTGGAGATGGATCAGATTCTCGTCATAGTGGTCATCATCATCAAGCTTTTGATCACGCCATTTGCGATAGTATATACGCTGCAAATAACATAATAAGAAAATTATCCAAATTCTATTCCAAAAAAACAAGATTGATCCAAAATCAGCTGCGTACATGGTTGCAACTCCACGCTGATACGTCTCCTCGCAAAGAACAAATCTTAAGCTCATTGCCCGAACATGGGGAACAAAACTGACATGAAAAGGGCACGAAATAATGGGTTGGCTGCTTTCCTGACATATGAGCAGTCATGACCTTAGTTGGATTCTGCAAATCACAATGCAACAAATTTGATCAATATATTATGTGTCACAAATCATAGGTTTCAGAATTTTTTGGGAAAGAACACATTAACTTTGCAATACAAGAAGGATATGTGCATTAATCTGATGCCAGGGCTTGCGCATGTTCCCTTTATCGAAAAATGTAAACAAATAAACTTTGCAATGCAGGACACCAGCAACCAAAATCTCTTACTAAACCATATGCTACAAATTCCTCAGCATTGTTTAGAAGAAGATCGCTCTGTGAGACCTTCTAACTAATTCCGTTGTGATCCCAGCTTTCTAATGTGGCATAAAACAGTATAGCACTATCTCAAACAGCAATCACCTAAACAACTATCCGGATGGTTGCGCACTCACCAGCGATTGCACTAATGCTGCGAGAAGGTGCAAAAATGTGCAAACATGTAACAATAATCGAATATACTACTACATAGAGATAGTCAGTACCACATAAACCAAATTAACTACTAGTAGTAACCACAAAACTTTACCGATGATATTAGTAGACTGACAACTAATGACATCTTAATTAACCTGCTCTAATTTAACATGGGAGTACTCCAATTATTGAGATGGGGATTGGGGAGTACTCCTACGAAGCAGAAGCGGATTACCAAACTAATGGAATCTATAATCAGCCACCAAAAGCAACATGCTCAATTGATATTGAGCACCATCTCCGGATACGAACCTAATGTCTAGCTCCATTTAGCCTAATTTTAAGGGATCTAGCCTAGTTACAACCAAGCGCATTGAGTGGGAGAAAGCCGCTGCTGGCGCGCCTGCTCTTCCTGTTCGAGCTCATCGCTGATCTCGAGCTGTAACCATAATGACATCATCGAGCGCTGCAGAAGAAGTGAGTGCGGTCGACCAACCCAGTGGACGAACGTGCAGCCCTCGCATTCGTAGTTGCAACCCAAGAACTTGCGACCAAGGTTCGTTCCCTCGAACACGACACGGTGACGAGGTGCCAGGATGCAGTCGCAACGAAGATCCGTCTCGGTATCGATGTCGTGCCACTCCGCGTCAACTATCCATTGCGTCATCTGAACCCAAGAAACATCGACGGTCGAGAAGGGCATAATAGAGAAAATCCGAAAATGTGTGACCACATATATTGAGCTAAATGCGAGAAAATAAACTGAGACGGTGAACGTTGGCGTACGTACCTTAAACCGGCCGCCTTGCGCATCATTCGCCGAACTGGCATGCCTGAGTCGGTCGACATTTGTCGGAAAACGTGAGCGCCTTCAAAGCCGAGCACTGAGGCAGTGAGGCTTCGTGAAGGATGAGGAAATAGTGGAGCTGGTGCTCAATTTCGCTGGCAGCTATAGGATAAATGGTTCATTGAGATCTGGGACCCACCAGTGGGTCCAGGGGCCCGAAACATCAGTGGGCCTAGCAGACTCGTAAATAATACTGGAGTATTTTTGTTAGCAGCACACTCTTAGACAACGGGTAGTTCGAATTTCAGCCACTTTTGGAAAAAGGGGCACAATTCAATGAATAAAAGAAAGGTACCTAGAAAACGAGAAAATTTGTCAAGTCCTAGAAAACGAAAAACAAAACGCCAAGTATGGTGATTGGCCATCCCAAATTATTCTCTACTGCTCCCTCAGTTTCAAAATACTCCGTGAAGCTAATGTATTTAGAAATCTTTTAGTATGTAGGTTCGAGTGAATCTACGCACTAAAGTCATCTAGATACATTTGTTTCACAAACCTAAAACATTTTATATTTTAAAACGAAAGGAGTAGTTTGGATGAAAAATGGTCGTGGTGCCATTTAAAATAAAGGGGGCTTAATCTTTCAGTGGATAAATGGGCACTAGTCAATGTAATTTTCTCTTTTTTAAGTCCTTGATTCAACATGTAGTTGCACTGATCGTGTTAATCGAAGCATCTCGGTCCTTCTCACTACCAGAAAACGCCAAAAACCTCACGGCCAAAATACGCCAGGGAAATCACTATTACCGTCATGTTAACTATACTGTGAAGCGTCAGGCATTGTATCTCGGGTACCGTTAGTCAGGTAAGCTCACTTTTGATCAACGGCAACCATCAAGTTTACAAACCTGACAGGTACGATCGTGAAGGTTCTTGCCATTGTAAGAAAGTTCTACAACTAGCGATTTTTGGGTTCAATGGAAAAAAAATCTATTTTTCATTTTCTGAATCTGAAAAATCCTACTTTGCCCGATTTTTTCGAAAGGATGTGCAAGAATTAAGGCGCACACGCCCCAAAGAAAAATTCCACAGATGCTATACCATGATGGATGTCGATTCCCGGGAGATGGGTATTTGTCTCGTGTTACAACTACATAATGATTTTTCTTGATTTGTGCATCGTAAAGCATGAGATTGAATAGCACGTACCGTAAAGAATGTTCTCAAATTTCAGGCAAAAATGTTTTGGGTGCCCCATGGGCTACCTGGGCTACATCTTTGCATAGGATCAAGATCACATGGTCGCTTGGAGGTCTGCGAACACTAGCAAGTCTGGCCTTTTTTTGCCAATGGCAAAACAAATTCGAAAAAATCAAAAATTAATGAAACATGCGCAATGAATCCTTATTTGTGACCCAGTACCCATATAAAATCATAAACAAGACACAACAAAGTTTTTTGACATGCAGAGCATCACCCAGTTGTCTATCGAGTAGGAGTTAACTTGGGTTTCAACCCTAATGATCATTGCCACTGCCAAAATCATGGCACCACATCACAGATTGCGACCAAACTCGGTACAATGTCTCCCTCTTGCCATTCTAAGAAAGTTCTCCAACTAGCGATTTTTGGGTTCAATGGAAAAAAATCTATTTTTCATTTTCTGGATCCGAAAAATCCTAGTTTGCCCCATTTTTTCCAAAGGATGTGCAAGAATTAAGAGCACGCACGCCCCAAAGAAAAATTCCACGGATGTACACCATGATGGATGTCGATTCCCGGGAGATGGGTATTTGCCTCGTGTTGCAACTATATAATGTTTTTTCTTGAGTTGTGCATCGATAAGCGTGCGATTGAACTGCACGTACCGTAAAGAATGTTCTCAAATTTCAGGCAATGATGTTTTGGGGTGCCCCATGGGCTACCTAGGCTGGATCCTTACTTAGGATTAAGATTACATGGTCGCTTGGAGGGTTGCGAACGCTAGCAAGTCTAGCCATTTTTCTGCCAATGACAAAACAAATTTAAAAAAATAAAAAATTAATGAAAACTGCGCAATGAGTCCTTATTTGTGACCCACTATCCGTAAAATTATAAACAAGACACAGCAAGATTTTTTACATGTAGAGCATCACCCAGTTGTCTATGGAGTAGGAGTTAACTTGGGTTCCAACCCTAATGGTCATGGCCACTGCCAAAATCATGGCACCACATCACAGATTGCGACCAAACTCGGTACATGTCTCCCTCTTGCCAATCTAGGAAAGTTCTCCAACTAACGATTTTTGGGTTCAATGGAAAAAAAATCTATTTTTCATTTTCTAAATCCAAAAAACCCTAGTTTGGCTGATTTTTTTCCACAGGATGTGCAAGAATTAAGAGCGTACACGCCCTAAAGAAAAATTCCACGGATGCTACACAATGATGGATGTCGATTCTCGGGAGATGGGTATTTGCCTCGTGTTACAACTATATAATGATTTTTCTTGATTTGTGCATCGATAAGCGTGCGATTGAACTGCACATACCGTAAAGAATGTTCTCATCTTTCACGCAAAGATGTTTTGGGGTGCCCCATGGGCAACCTAGACCGGATCCTTGCTTAAGATCAAGATTACATGGTCGCTTGGAGGGCTGCAGACGCTAGCAAGTCTGGCCATTTTTTGCCAATGGCAAAACAAATTCAAAAAAAATTAAAAATTAATGAAACCTGCACAATGAGTCCTTATTTGTGACCCACTACCCGTATAAACTCATAAAAAAGACACAACAAGATTTTTGACATGCAGAGCATCACCCAGTTGTCTATGGAGTAGGAGTTAAATTGGGTTTCAATCCTAATGGTCATGGAAACTGCCAAAATCATGGCACCACATCACATATTGCAACCAAACTCGGTACATGTCTCCCTCTTGCCAATCTAAGAAAGTTCTCCAACTAGAAATTTTTGGGTTCAATGGAAAAAAATCTATTTATCATTTTCTGAATCCAAAAAATCCTAGTTTGCATGATGTTTTCCAAAGGATGTGCAAGAATTAAGACCGCACACGCCCCATAGAAAAATTCCACGGATGCTACACCATGATGGATGTCGATTCCCGGGAGATAGGTATTTGCCTCGTGTTGCAACTATATAATGATTTTTTCTTGATTTCTGCATCGATAAGCGTGCGATTGAACTGCACGTACCGTAAAGAATGTTCTCAAATTTCAGGCAAAGATATTTTAGGGTGCCCCATGGGCTACCTAGGCTGGGTCCTTGCTTAGGATCAAGATTACATGGTCGTTTGGAGGGCTGCGAACGCTAGCAAGTCTGGCCATTTTTTTGCCAATGGCAAAACAAATTCAAAAAAAATCAAAAATTAATGAAACCTGCGCAATAAGTTCTTATTCGTGATCCACTACCCATATAAAATCATAAACAAGACACAACAAGATTTTTGACATGCAGAGCATCACCCAGTTGTCTATCGAGTAGGAGTTAACTTGGTTTTAACCCTAATGGTCATGGCCACTCCCAAAATCATGGCACCACATCACAGATTGCGACCAAACTAGGTACATGTCTCCCTCTTGCCATTCTAAAAAAGTTCTCCAACTAGCGATTTTTGGGTCCTATGGAAAAAAGTCTATTTTTCATTTTCTAAATCCAAAAATCCTAGTATGCCCGATTTTTTCCAAAGGATGTGCAAGAATTAAGAGCGCACACGCCCCAAAGAAAAATTCCACGGATGCTACACCATGATGGATGTCAATTCCCGGGAGATGGGTTTTGCCTCGTGTTGCAACTATATAATGATTTTTGTTGATTTGTGCATCGATAAGTGTGCGATTGAACTGCACGTACCGTAAAGAATGTTCTCAAATTTCAGGCAAAGATGTTTCGGGTGCCCCATGGGCTACCTAGGCTGGATCCTTGCTTAGGATCAAGATTACATGGTCGCTTGGAGGGCTGCAAATGCTAGCAAGTCTCGCCATTTTTTTGCCAATGGCAAAACTAATTCAAAAAAATCAAAAATTAATGAAACATGCGCAATGAGTCCTTATTTGTTACCCACTACCCATATAAAATCATAAACAAGACACAACAACATTGTTTACATGCAGAGCATCAACCAGTTGTCTATCTAGTAGGAGTTAACTTGGGTTTCAACCCTCTCTGCCAAAATCATGGCACCACATCACAGATTGCGACCAAACTAGGTACATGTCTCCCTCTTTTCATTCTAAGAAAGTTCTCCAACTAGCGATTTTTGGGTTCTATGGAAAAAAATCTATTTTTCATTTTCTGAATCCAAAAAATCCTAGTTTGGCCCATTATTTCCAAAGGATGTGCAAGAATTAAGAACGCACACGCCCCAAAGAAAAATTCCACGGATGCTACACCATGATGGATGTCGATTCCCGGGAGATGGGTATTTGTCTCGTGTTGCAACTATATAATGATTTTTCTTGATTTGTGCATCGATAAGCGTGTGATTGAACTGCACGTAGCGTAAAGAATGTTCTCAAATTTCAGGCAAAGATGTTTTGGGGTACCTCATGGGCTACCTAGGCTGGATGATGCGGACGCTAGCAAGTCTGACCATTATTTTACAATGGCAAATGAAATAAAAAACCAAAAAATGATGAAACCTAAGCAAGGAGTCCTTATTTTTGACCCACTACCCATATAAAATCATAAACAAGACACAACGAGATATTTGACATCCAGGGCATCAACCAGATGGCTATCGAGTAGAAGTTAACTTGGGTTTAAACCCTAGTGGTCATGACCACTGGCAAAAACATGACACCCACCACGGATTGCCACCAAACTTTGCACATGGCTCCCTCTTGCCATTCTAAGCAACTTCTTCAACTAGCAATTTTGGGTTATGTGAAAAAACGATTTTCTATTTTCTGATTCCTACAAATCCTAGTTTACCAATACTTTTCAAGATTTCGTTACTGAACTTCAAAATTACCCAGAGATAGAAGTTATTTCAAATGCCAAGAGGCACCTATATGCCAATTTTGGTTGCCTTCTATTGAGAGATGCCATGGTTTTGGCCAAAATAACCTTCTCCATTTTGCAAATGCAAAGATGCCTACAAAGTTGGTTTATATGTGAAACACATATAAAAAACAAGCTTAGAATTAGCACTGTTGTCATTTTCTGATAAAATTTCATATATAAAACTTTTTATTTTGAGGTACATTTGGAGGACCAATGGGAGATGTCGTGGAGACAAAGGGCTCATGCTAATTGGCTTGAAAAAGGGGATCGAAACACCTCTTATTTCCATTCCTTTGCTACTGAGAGGAAGAAACATAATACGTTTACCAAGTTGAAGGGTGAAGATGGGGTGGTAGTTGAGGGGGAGGAGGGCTTGCAGGCCCTTGTAACTAATTATTTCTTTAACTTGTTTACCCCCGTGGCAGGTATTAATGTGAATCATGTCTTGGAGAACATTCAGCCCCGGGTTACTCCACAAATGAATGAGGCTCTTTCTGCGGAGTTCTCAAGGGAGGAGGTGAAGGCTGCTCTGGATAGTATTGGAGATCTCAAAGCACCAAGAGCTGATGGAATGCCAGCCGTGTTTTATAAGCAGTTTTGGGGGACGGTTGGTGGAGGAGGTTTTAAACATTTTGCAAGGCGGCGTAATACCAGAGAGGTTGAATGAAACTATCGTTGTGCTCATCCCAAAGGTACAGACACCAGAATGTATGAAGGATCTACGCCCAATCAGCTTGTGCAACGTCGTTTACAAGCTTGTCTCCAAAGTGTTGGCAAATCGACTAAAAAGCATTCTTGGTGAGATCATATCCCCAATTCAGTATGCGTTCGTCCCGGGACGCCTTATCTCGGATAATACCATCCTCGCTTATGAGATGTCACATTTTATGCGTCGGAAGAGATCTAGAAAACAACGATATATGGTAGTGAAACTAGACATGAGCAAGGCATACGATCATGTCGAATGGTCATTTCTACAAAATGTCATGACTAGACTTGGCATGTGTGATCAGTTTGTGGAAAATGTGATGAAGTGCGTAAGATCAGTGTCATATAGGTTCAAAGTGAATGGAAATATCACTGATCCTATTATTCCAAGCAGAGGGCTACGGAAAGGTGATCCGATATTGATGGCCCAAAATATATCGAGCTCGTTGGGGAACCCCAAGAGGAAGGTATGATGAGCACAGCACCAAGTTTTCTCTCAGTACGAAACCAAGGTTATCAATCCAGTAGGAGTAAGGAAACATCCCAAAGGTGTAGCTAGTTGAACGATGGCAGGACGCACTACCGGTGCCAGCAGCAACGTGGATACCTACACAACATAACCACAGAACTCTGTCCCCAACTTCCAATGAGATTGTCAATCTCACCGGTTTTCCTAAAAACAAAGGATTAAACGTATCGAATGGAAGGAAGTAATAGTTTACAGAAAGTAAACACAAAGCAGTAAACAGTTTATAGATTGTATGTAAAAGAAAAGGACCGGGATCCATAGTTCACTAGAGGTGGCTCTCCTTAAGATAGATAACATGCTGGGTGAACAAATTACAGCGGGGCAATTGACAAACACCGAGAAAGCAATACATGCATATACTAATAATATTGACTCCTTTGAGATTCGATTGGGCATTACAACATTATACATAGACTGCCATCCAACTGCATCTATGACTAATAATCCATCTTTAGGTTATCATCCGAACCCCCGCCAGTATTAAGTTGCAAGCAACAGATTATTGTTTTACGAATTGCGTGTAATGTAAACAATACGACTGTTCTATGAACAAAGGATTGTTGTTTTCTCCCTAGTAGCAACAACACATCTAGTACCTTAGAGATTTCTGTCACTTCCCCAGATTACCAGAGGCATGAACCCACTATCGAGCATAAATACTAACTCTTGGAGTTGCTAGCATCTACTTGGCCAAGATAGCTACTAACAACGGAAAGCATGCAAGATCACAAATAACAAAGACATGATAGAATCAATAATCAATCTGAAATAACATCTCAATATCCATCGGATCCCCGCAAACACAACATGCAGAATTACAAATAGATGATCTTGAGCATGAATGGAGCTCACAAGATCTAGACATGAAAGCACAAAGGAGGAGAACCAGCCGTCTAGCTACTACATGGATCCGTAGTCCAAGGATGAACTACTCACGCATCACACCGGAGGCTTGCATGGTGCTGAAGAAGGCCTCCAGGGTGAAATCCCCTCTCCGGCAGGGTGCCGGGAAGAGCTTCAGACCCCTCCCGATCTAGGGATGGAGATGACGGCGGCTACAGACACTTTCGTGGATTTTTGATCGGGAACTTAAGTTTTTTGTCCCGAGGGCATCTTATAGGCGGAAGGAGAGGCCGAGGGGGTGTTGCGATCAGCCAGACCACCCCCTGGCGCGGGCCAGGCCTGGCCGCGCGGCCAGGTGGTGTGGCCGGCCCCCGGCCCTTCTCTGTCTCGTATTCTGGAATCTGATGACTTCCGGAAAAATAGGCACTTTGGCTTTTGTCCTGTCCAATTCTGAGAATATTCATTTTCTGACTTTCCTGGAACCAAAAACAGCAGAAAACAGGCAGCTGGCACTGTGGCTCTTGTTAATAGGTTAGTCCAAGAAATCATATGAAAAGTACTCCAAAGTGTGGACAAAACACAAGAAAGTGGATAAAACCAAGCATGAACATCAAAAATTATAGATACATTTGCAATGTATCAACATCCCCAAGCTTAAGTCCTGCTCGTCCTCGAGTAGGTAAGTGATAAAAAGAAAGAATAATTGTTGAGGTGACATGCACCATCAAAGACTTGATCAAAAGAGCTTGTTTGGTTTGCAAATAGTTTGGTTTGGTAAACTAAGCAAACTAAGCAAACGAAAAATCAAAACGAAAACCGGAAGGACAAAAGATGTTGGGATAACCGGAAGGGAAAGGCTTTGATGTGAGGATCACATGTGTTCATGGAGTGTTAATGCTTTGCTCCGGTGCTCTATTAAAAGGAGCACCTTAATTGCTAGTAGTTTCCTAGAGGCCCCGCTGCAAACGGGCTGGCAGGACAAAAGATGTTGTGCAAGTTCTCATTGCGAGCACGTATGACTATATATGGAACACATGCCTAGGATTGTCTAGTACTGGGGTGCTTTATCTTATTTATCTACAATTGCCCTATGTTCTGATTGCTATGTGAATTGTCTTGTCCATGCAACGCCCATCCATCCATCCCTATGCCTACCGCACTTGAATCCCACTGTTTACTTCTTTTGTTACTACTATCGTTGCTTTACTACTGCTGTTACTTTACTTTTCCTACTACAAAACTATTGCTACTGATAAACTGTTGTGAGCAAGATTGTTTCCAGGTGCAGCTGAATTGACAACTCAGCTATTAAGGCTGATAAATATTCTTTGGCTCCCCTTGTGTCGAATCAATAAATTGGGTTTCACTTCCCTCGAAAATACTGCGATACACCCCCTATACTTGTGGGTCATCAAGACTATTTTCTGGCGCCATTGCCGGGGAGCATAGATTTATTTATCAAGTTCACTTGGATTCTCTATTGTTCAAGCTAAGTTTATCTTTCTCCTTGTTTGCTTGTTTCTTTATCAAAAATACAAAAAAATTAGTTCCTACTCTGGTTGTTGTTTTCGTTGGTCTGTTATTGTCTTGCTTTATCATGCTTGTTGTCAATGGTTGGTTTCTTTGAAACTGAAGCTTATTGGCAAGGTGGGTTCACGGAAGATCAAAAATATTATTATAAGGAACATCGCTTGTCACAAAAAGGGAAACACTTATGGGAAGAAATGATAGATTATATACCATTGCTAGAAACGTGTGCTCTACTTATAATGTTACTTATTGCTGTGATGAGTCTTGTTGCAGAAAGAGGTATAAACACCTCCATTTTTAATGTGAGTATAGTGATAATGATACCATATCTTCCTATGCTAAAGGAATTTATGACTTTTATGATGCGGAACAAATTAAAGAATTTATTGCTTGGAAGGGTGCTTTTGAACTTGCTAGTTTGCTTGAAAATATTGATGATTCACCTTACAAATATGAGGTGTATGGTATACTTAAATTTTGCTTTGATAATTACAAGGATGAAAATTGCTATATTCTTGAATATTTTAATAGATTGTTTCCACAAATGGAAGAGACTAATGCCTTGCAGGATCCTATGAAAGAAGAAATTAATGAACCTGAAATCCCAATAGATGAAAAAGAGGAGGAGAGTGATGAACAAAAGGAGGAAGAATGGATTAGCTACCCATGCCTACCTTCTAATGAGAGTAACTCTTTATCCCTTACATTATTTGATTGTCCCCTTGCTTACTAAAGGAGAATGAATGTTATGTTCCTGAGGTTTCTCTTGAAACTGTTTATAATAAAGCTCTAGTGCTTGTAGATAATGAAGAGCATGTTTTATGTGATAGTTATATTGTTGAGTTTTTGCATGAGGCTACTGAAAATTATTATGAGAGAGGAAAATATGGTTGTGGAAGTTTTCATGGTATTGAAACACCTCTCTATATGCTGAAAGTTTTGAAGTTCCTCTTGTTTTACCTTCCTATGCCTGTCACTTTGTTCTTTGCAAACTTATTTGCATACACGATTCCTATGCATAGGAAGTGGGTTAGACTTAAATGTGTTTTGGATTTTCTCCTTGATGCTCTCTTTTACTTCAACTCATATTTCTTATGAGAGCATCCTCTCAAACTTTTATGCCTAAAGATGATAATATGTCTATTATTCTTGGGAGACCTTTTCTTAAATACTACATGAGCTGTTATTAATTGTAATCAAGGGAAGGTGACCTTCAATGAACATATTGTCTATTTCCTCAAGAAGATTGAAAGGACTTACAGTTTGAATTCAATTGAACATGTTGAGGGCATTCAAGTTGGATAAATATATTGTCCCATACGAAGAGAAAAATTTGAAACTATTATGATTAGGACCATTGCTATCAAGGTTGAGGTAACATAATCATTAGTGGGATACAAAGTTTTGTCTCATATGGAATTGTTTTGGTAGCAAGACCTGATCATCCTTGTTAACAAAAGGATTTCATTGAACAAAACAATGTTTTCACCATGATTATCTTCGCTTACTTCTATTCTATCTATTTTAGTTTTTGCTTCTTATGCCTAACTTAAAGGCGTTAAAAAAAAGTACTTGTTGGAAAATAACCCAACAGTTTTAGTTGAGTCTTGGAAGTTATTACCTCTATAATAACCTTTCCTTATCCTTTTTATTTGCTTTTTGTGCCAAGAGTAACCTCTAATGAGAGAGAAGTAATGATTGGGAAAGTTGATGTCCCGAAACAGATTTCGGTGCTTCACCGTAAAAATTCCTGAGAGAGCTCTGTACGTCTGATTGAGCTGTAATTGCTTGTGCATCTGCTCCAGGTTTTTATATAACTTTCGTTAGTTCAACACTTTTTGATTTGAACAACAGAAGGTCTTCGAAAAAATTCGTCTTTAACAACTGGTCTGTTTTGACAGATTTCTGCCATTTTCTGCATTTGCTTCTTGTTAGTTCCTTCTTGAGTTCCTTTGGGGAATTGAGCTTTTTGAGGAAGTGCTATAGTATCTAGTGTTCTAATGGAAGTTTATTTGGTGTTAGAACTGAACCTTGAGACTTATTTATCTTAAGTGCACTAATGTTGCTAATGAGATTGTGTGAAGTTTTGTATGAAGGAAATATTTCAGGTGTATGGAAGGAATGAGTAATGAGATGAAGGATGGACTAAAGCTCAAACTTGGGGATGCCACGCGTGTCACCCCAAGAAATATCCAAGAAGTACAAGCGTCAAAGCTTGGGTATGCCCAAGGCATCCCCTTCTTCATCAATAAAAATCCTAGGTTTCTTCCGAACGCTTCATTTTTATTGTTTCATGCACAGTTGTGTTGTTCTTGGAGCATCTTCTTTTTCGTTTTTGTTTTGTTTTTTTAGTTTGCTTGGTTTGCTTAGTTTTCTGAATAAGTTGGTTGGACCCCCTCTTTCATGCATTGGTGTTCAAATAGTTTGGTTTGGGTGGTTTGGAAAAGAGTAGGAAAGCTCATGCTTACGTGGTAAAGAGAGCTTGTTTTTGACTGTGGCATATGCTTTGTCATGCCATGCCTGATATTGTTTTGGATCTATGCTTAGTATTCTTTGCTGTAGCATGACTTGTTATAAACAATTGACATTGCTTAATGTGCCTTGGATGAATCATGCGTTGTTTTAGCATATTAAAGCATAGTATAGTGGTATTCTCCTTTGATGCTTTATTTGGGTTGACTTGGCACATGCTCACACCATGTTATGACTATCTCAAGTCACCATAAGCCTTTATGATCCTTTAGTTTTCAACTTATAGTATCACTTTATACTTTGATCAATGATGTTTTGTCGCTCTGCATGATTATGCCCATTATTGCTCTCTCGTTTGTCGCTCCCTTACTATTGCTAGCCTTCACTTTTAGTGAGTATTTTACTCATGTTTCCAACTCCCTAAACCAAATATTTCCAAAGTGTCCACCATACCTACCTATTAGCATCATTTGCTACTTCCGCGCATACTCAATATGCCTTGTTTTCTTCCGAATAAAATGTTTGCTTGTTATGAGAAAGTTAGTTAGTAAAGCTCTCACGAATTTGATGGCACACTTTATTTCCGGCACTTAATAAACCTGAACCATTGTGAACTCTCCATGAAAGTTATATGCTTGTAAATTATAGGCTGGGGATTAGCAGAACCGTGCTGTCACGGCGAACGCTTTCAACACTTGTAAATATATACCCAGTTGATACCTTGCTCTTTTGTTTGCGGATGTCGTCGGTGTGAAATAAAAGGGGAGCTTGTAAGTCCATGGAGTTATGTATGTGTGTTAGAGAAACGCCTGGGCCGCTGGTCTAATCCATGCTGACATGGTGGAAACCTGCAGCGTAACAATAATGATATCTATGAAGCATTCTTCTTATAAAAAAAGAGAGGAGAGATAGCTATTGAGAAAAAGAAAAAAAAGAGTTTTATGAAAAGAGGAAAGAGAGAAAAAAGCACCATTTTCCCATGGTAAATAAGAAGATTGCTGAGATACTCATTGTCTGCTTGCCTTGTCATTTTGATATTGGGATTCTTCCGTATCATCGGGCAAGGGGTACCCCGTTGGCGGTTCTCAATGATACGCGCATACTTACGATGACAAGAACTTCCAGTTTATAGTCTGTCAAGCATATAACTCATATTGGACCTCACTTTCACCTTAACCACATTAAAGATGCTTATGATAGGGGTAATGAGAGCTCAAAGCTAACGAGTACCATACTTTCAGCATTTGGAAGCCTTTCAAACTATTCAAAACCTTTTCTTCTACTTGTTGAGTCTCCACATATTCTTTGAGCACTTCTTGAGAGCATAGTGGCCATTCTTAGTTCTATGTGCATTGTCCCAAAACTTGTTGATTGATGCATACCTTGATACTGCTTGTTTTAAACTATTTGTATCTAGTCACTCTTGTAAACTTTGAAGGTGTCCTATGCATTTACTTTTGCTACTCTATTGAGGGACAAGCTGAATGCCACTATGCTATGTTTTCTTTATGTGAAACAAACAAACGTCTTGCAAAGCATTGTTATTCATGAATCTTTTGTTTGTTCCTTTTCATGTTGCATCATAGTTTCTTTGTCTTATTGCTAGAACTTTGTCTTTCATGTTATGATTGAAGTACTATGATCCCAACTTTGAATGTTTTACAAATGCTTTGATCAAGTTTATGATGGTGCATGTCACCTCAAAAATTATTCTTTCTTTTTATCACTTACCTACTCGAGGACGAGCAGGAGTCAAGTTTGGGGATGTTGATACATTGCAAATGTATCTATAATTTTTGATGCTCCATGCTTAGTTTTATCCACTTTCTTGTGTTTTGTACACACTTTGGAGTACTTTTCATATGATTTCTTGGACTAACCTATTAACAAGAGCCACAGTGCCAGCTGCCTGTTTTCTGCTGTTTTTGGTTCCAGGAAAGTCAAAAAATGAATATTCTCGGAATTGGACGGGACAAAAGCCAAAGTGCCTATTTTTCTAGAAGACTCCAGGAGCCAGAATACGAGACGGAGAAGAGCCAGGGAGTGGCCACACCACCTGGTGGCGCGGGCCAGGCCAGGACACGCCAGGGGGTGGTGTGGGCCCCCAGGCACCCCCTCGGTCTCCCTCTTCGCCTATTAGAAGCCTTCTGACCTAAAAACTCTAGGGGGTTCGACGTTTTTCCACGAAAAGTCCCGCTGCGCCGCCGCCACCGAAGGGGAGATTCTGCGGACAGAAAGTCTATTCCAGCACCCTGCCGGGATGGGGAAGTGCCCCCAGAGCCATCTCCATCGATCTCCACCATCATCTCCATCGACCATCCATGTTTCCTCCATCTATGAGTGAGTAATCCCCCGCTGTAGGCTATGGGGATGGTAGGGATTGGATGAGATAGTTCATCTTAATGCTTGTCACTAGGGCCCGAGTGCCAAGATTTCATATCTGAACTTATTATTGATTCATTATGATAGTATTGTTTCTGGTCTTATCTACAAGTTGTTTACACACGTTGTTGTCCGGAACCTATGGCCCCGAAGTGACAGAAATCAGGATAACCGGAAGGGAAAGGCTTTGATGTGAGGATCACATGTGTTCACGGAGTGTTAATGATTTGCTCCGGTGCTCTATTAAAAGGAGCACCTTAATTGCCAGTAGTTCCCTAGAGGCCCCGCTGCAAACGGGCTGGCAGGACAAAAGATGTTGTGCAAGTTCTCATTGTGAGCACGTATGACTATATATAGAACACATGCCTAGGATTGTCTAGTACTTGGGTGCTTTATCTTATTTATCTATAATTGCCCTATGTTCTGATTGCTATGTGAATTCTCTTGTCCATGCAACGCCCGTCCATCCATCCCTATGCCTACCGCACTCGAATCCCACTGTTTACTGCTTTTGTTACTACTATCGTTGCTTTACTACTGCTGTTACTTTACTTTTCCTACTACAAAACTGTTGCTACTGATAAACTGCTGTGAGCAAGATTGTTTCCAGGTGCAGCTGAATTGACAACTCAGCTGTTAAGGCTGATAAATATTCTTTGGCTCCCCTTGTGTCAAATCAATAAATTGGGTTTCACTTCCATCGAAGATAGTGCGATACACCCCCTATACTTGTGGGTCATCAGTATGATGAGCACAACAGCAAGTTTTCCCTCAGTACGAAACCAAGGTTATCAATCCAGTAGGAGCAAGGAAACACCCCAAAGGTGAAGCTAGCTGAACGATGGCAAGGCGCACTACCGGTGCCAGCAGCAACATGGAGACCTGCACAACACAACCACAGAACTTTGTCCCCAACTTGCGATGAGGTTGTCAATCTCACCGGTTTTGCTAAAAACAAAGGATTAAACGTATCAAATGGAAGGAAGTAATAGTTTGCAGAAAGTAAACACAAAGCAGTAAACAATTTATAAATTGTATGTAAAAGAAAAAGACCGGGATCCATAGTTCACTAGAGGTGGCTCTCCTTAAGATAGATAACATGCTGGGTGAACAAATTATAGCGGGGCAATTGACAAACACCGAGAAAGCAATACATGCATATACTAATCATCTTGACTCCTTTGAGAGTCGATTGGGCATTACAACATTATACATAGACCGCCATCCAACTGCATCTATGACTGATAATCTACCTTCAGGTTATCATCCGAACCCCCTCCAGTATTAAGTTGCAAGCAACAGATTATTGCTTTACGAATTGCGTGTAATGTAAATAATAGGATTGTTCTATGAACAAAGGATTGTTGTTTTCTCCCTAGTAGCAACAGCACATCTAGTACCTTAGAGATTTCTGTCACTTCCCTAGATTACCAGAGGCATGAACCCACTATCGAGCATAAATACTAACTCTTGGAGTTGCTACCATCTACTTGGCCAAGTTAGCTACTAACAATGGAAAGCATGCAAAATCACAAATAACAAAGACATGATAGAAGCAATAATCAATCTGAAATAACATCTCAATATCCATCGGATCCCCGCAAACACAACATGCAGAATTACAAATAGATGATCTTGAGCATGAATGGAGCTCACAAGATCTAGACATGAAAGCACAAAGGAGGAGAACCAGCCGTCTAGCTACTACATGGATCCGTAGTCCAAGGATGAACTACTCACGCATCACACCGGAGGCTTGCATGGTGCTGAAGAAGGCCTCCAGGGTGAAATCCCCTCTCCAGCAGGGTGCCGGGAAGAGCTTCAGATCCCTCCCGGTCTAGGGATGGAGATGATGGCGGCTACAGACTCTTTCGTGGATTTTTGATCGGGTACTTAGGGTTTTCGTCTCGAGGGAATCTTATAGGCGGAAGGAGAAGCCGAGGGGGTGCTAGGGTCGGCCAGACCAGCCCCTGGCGTGGGCCAGGCCTGGCCGCGCGGCCAGGTGGTGTGGCCGGCCCCTAGCCCTTCTCCGTCTCATATTCTGGCATTTGATGACTTCCGGAAAAATAGGCACATTGGCTTTTGTCCCGTCCAATTCCGAGAATATTCATTTTCTGACTTTTCTAGAACTAAAAACAGCAGAAAACAGGCAGCTGGCACTGTGGCTCTTGTTAATAGGTTAGTCCGAGAAATCATTTGAAAAGTACTCCAAAGTGTGGACAAAACACAAGAAATTGGATAAAACCAAGCATGGAACATCAAAAATTATAGATACATTTGCAATGTATCAGATATCACCATATCTTTTCCTCCTATGCGCGAAAGGATTCTCGGCACTGCTCCACGATGCTGAAGCAAGGGGTCAAATTACTGGGATTAAACTTGCGCGATCAACGCCGAGTGTAAGCCACCTGTTGTTTGCCGACGACTCCCTGCTACTTATGAAGGCATCGACCCAGTGTGCGGCTGTTGTAAACAATATTCTGCAAGCCTATGAAGCTGCATCGGGACATGTTATTAACCGAGAGAAATCATCTATCATGTTCAGTAGAAACACACCGAGATGCCTAAAGGAGGAAGTGATGCATTGCTTTGGTCTTATGTCTGAAGCTGCTGGAGGCAAGTATTTGGGTTTGCCAATGTACATAGGAAGGGACAGAGCTAAAGCTTTTGCTTATATTAAGGAAAAGGTATAGAAAGAATTGTGGGATGGAAGGAACGATTCTTATCAAAAGCAGCGAAAGAAATACTGATAAAAGCAGTTGCGCAAGCAATCCCAACGTATGCAATGGCCTGCTTCGATCTGACCAAAGGCCTGTGTGACGATATTGCCCAGATGATTTGTCGGTACTGGTGGTCACAGCAGGATAATGAACACAAGGCACACTGGGTGAGTTGGCAGGAAATGATGAAACCAAAAGGGGAGGGGGGTCTAGGTTTTAGGGACATTTATTCGTTCAACATGGCAATGTTGGCGAGGAAAGGATGGAGACTGATCCAAGCTCCTGAATCTCTATGTGCAAGAGTGTTATGTGCAAAATATTTTGAAAATGGTGATGTCCTGAATGCAAAACCTACCCCAGGGATGAGCTATGTATGGAGAAGCATCCTAAAGGGCATCCAGATTTTAGGAATGGGAACTATCTGGCGTGTAGGTGATGGCACGAGTATCTGGATCTGGGAGGACCAATGGATCCCAGACAGTTCAACCCAAAGACCAAGCACTTGCAGAGGTAATCACCAAGTTGAACTTGTTTCTGAACTCATTGATCCGAGAAACAACTAGAACACTCAACTGGTGAGACAGATTTTCTGCTAGCGTGATACCGCGACAATATTTAGAATTCCCATTTACGCTCACATAGACGGTCACATTGCATGGCATTATGACAATAGTGGAGTTTTTTCGGTGAAGTCTGCCTATAAAGTGCTTGATTTGGCTACTAACTCTGAACGACAAGCTGGCACAACACAAGGGGAGAGAGGTAGTGTTTGGGAGAAGAATGTGTGGCATCAAGTATGGAAATTAGAGTGCCCACCGAAAGTCCACCACTTCCTGTGGAGACTTGGACATGATAGCCTTCCCACAAGAATGAACATTGAGCGACGACATGTCGATCTCGACACCAGGTGTGTTGTTTGTAACACCCTTTTCGAGTCAGCGGGTCACTTATTCATCAGCTGCTCTGCCGCCAAAAAAGTTTAGAGAGCGTTGGAACTAGATCAGGTCCGTAATAACCTCATAACATGTGGTTCGGGCATGGAGTTGTTGGACCGAATTCTAAAGCTACTATATGATCAAAAAATGAGAACTGTCGCTTTTCTTTGGTGCTGGTGGTCGGAGAGAAACAAAGAAAACAAGGGAGAGATCAGGCAGACCCTGAACAACTTGCAGTTCACTATCAAGACACATGCAAGTGAGTGGAAAGAGTTTCTAATGAAGAAACCAAAGGTGGTTTCCACACGCATCGAAACCTGGGAAGCGCCACCCGTAGACTGGGTCCTCGTTAACACCGATGGCTCTTTCATAGCAAGCCAAGGAAGAGGTGGATAGGGTGCCATAGGACGGGACAATGATGGTGATATGGTGTTTGCTGCTGCTGGTGCAGTCCAGTATGCTAGCGATGCTCTCCAAGCTGAAGCGACTGCAATGCTTCATGGAGTACAGATGGCCAACCAATTGGGGATTGGGCGAGTCAAATTGGCAACTGATTGTACCACACTCCAGAGTGCACTGACTTCACCCAAGTATGATCTCTCGCACATTGGTGCTATCATCAAGGAAATTAAATTCATGATAACTACATCCTTCATAGACCATATTGTGGTGTTTGTGCCTCGTACTTGTAATAAGACAGCTCATACTCTTGCGGCAATTGGTCTTGCTGGGGTGCAAAATAACCACCAAGTGTGGTATGAGCATGTATCTGTTGATGTAAGCAGGGCACTGTACGGTGATTCTTCCATCCAAGTTTAATGGAATGTCAGCGTTCCAAGTCAAAGAAAATTTGGATGCCTTTCATTACTCCGTACTACCATTTCTTGCTCTCCCTAGCACCCTCCATTGTGCTCCCACCGGAAGAGGGGTGTCGTGCCGCTAGTGCAAATCTGGCTAAACTTGATGGTGACCCTAGCTTTCTGGGCACCGCTGCGTCGAAATGATTGTGTGGAAGCTTACATGGGAAGGAAGAGATGCCTGCCCAGATGCTTCCCACCTGAAGAGAAGAGCCGAGCAGGAGCAGGAGTAGGTGCCTTAAATTGAGGAGAGAGGGAAGGATGAAGGATGGAGCCTGCCACGAAGTTTCCCACCTGAACATCGCCGAGCAGCAGGAGGTGCCTTAAATAGATGAGAGAGGGAAGGACGGAAAGGATGGATGGTGATTTTCCTTCGGCCTGAGAGGAAGCAAGATGTTGCCTACTAAGATCTGCGCGGACCCATATATATGTACGTATCGATTCAGTTCTCTACGATGCTCTGCAAATTTTTTCTTTTTGCTAAGGCTAGAATAAAATTATATTTTCACATGAAGTCTTGCACGTAAGTATGGAAAGAAGCAGTGACTCCTGCGATGCTTCCCACCTGAGCAGGTGCTATTAAAGGACTATCCAGGCGAATGCAAAAGTGGACCAGCACAGCCAATGCCAATGCCACATTGAAGAGGAGAGAGGAGGTGAATGCAGAAGTGGACCAGCGCAGCCAATGTTACATTGAGAAGAGGAGAGAGGAGAGAGGAGAGAGGGAGCAGGATCCCGCCCTACCATGGCCTTTGCTCGCCTTCCTAGTTCCGAGATCGCTCGGCCCCACATGTCAGTTTGGGGGAAACAAAGCTATTTATGAGTTAGAATGTTTGGAATTTTTTTCCGCATATCTTTCTGCCTTTCGTAGGTTACAGATTAGTCAAAATGTTCATTATAAATCGTGGCATGCATACCTCGTGTGAAGGACCCATCCCACCACCTTCAAGGCTTCTGGTCCACTTCGCTGCGATCTTTCAGTTTATAATTTGAAATATTTATAATGCTATTAACAATTTTGTAATTTTTTTATTACATGAATTTGTAAGATTATGTACAAGATTGACACTATGACTGGGATTCTTCCCAGATATACTACTGGATAAAAATTGATGATGACAAGATGGGGGGCCCCAACTTTCTCTGCACTGCTGCAGGCTTGTACTGTAGGGAGTGGGAAATGAGAGTCTACAACTAGTTGCACCCGCAACTCATTTTGAGTGCCGCACTTATAAGTTTTAAAAAAATGTGAAATAAATCACAGGCATAGATTATGTAGATTCTTGTGCTTCTGCAAAATTTCATCCCAAAAGATGACACGGTCTGGCCTACACATAAATAACAAATGTTGTATGTGTAACACATGACACTATTCATTTATGATTTTTCATTTTTACATAGGTCACATATGATCATATTTTGAGACAGAATATTGTAGATGCACTAGATCCAACATAACTAGTGTCCACGATTTATCTCACATTTTTTGAAATTTTGAAAGTAGGACAAATAATAAAGGGGTGTGGGTGCAACTAGTTGCGGAGTACTACTACTCCTCAATTGTGTGGAAGCTTACAGGGGAAGAAAGTGGTAACTACAACCATGCTTCCCACCTGAACGGTTGCCATTAAAGCCACAAACACAATGAATGCATGACTAGAGTAGCGCAAGCAATGACACAATGAAGAGGAGAGAGGAGGGAGGATCTTTCTACAATGCTGGTCTGCAGGGTGTAAAGAAGGCTGGCAAGTGAGTAAAGTAGGTGTAACGCTGTACCAGGCAGACAGATCATACCCACGTGAGAGACAATAAGATCTAGAGAGAGACAGAGAAGCCTGGGGCTAGTCCAGAGTGTACAGTGTTGCAGGGGAGAGATGGATGGATGAGGCAATGCATCTCTTCAAGACCAACCTGCAACATTTTATTCTATCTTCTTGGTTCTTCTGTGGAGTGTCCTAGGTCGACCCCTGGCTCGGATTTTCTAACTTAGGCAAGCCTGACTTTAGGTCATTGACAGGCGGGACCCACAGCTGGTGGGTCCCACAGACCAGTGACTCAAAGTCAGGGAAAAATTAGAGGGGCAAAGTCAGAGAATCCGTACCTTGAGACCACTGCAGCCAGGCAAACCAGGGCTTCGCTCCTCTCTCGCTTCCTCCGTGATTTTATTCTCTCTCCTTGTCTCTTCCGGCTGTTCTTTTCTTGGCATGGCAGACTCGTTCTCTTATCCATTCCTTCAGGTTTTCCGTCAATAGGGAGAACAAATTGCACGAATTGCTAAATAGTCTAACAAGTTTCAAAGAGACATTCACAATTTTCTAAAACTTACAAGAACATGGTTGAGCATTGACGCAACTGCATGGATGACATTCACGAAGAGGCCAACCAGCTCCGTGTGAAGCTTTTCAGGCATGTACTATCATAAAGATATGCAGAGATGCACGTGCCTTCCATTTTACCAAGCCCGGCATTATTTTACTCCAGTCGGATATGTGTTCATGGTTCTCTGTTGTGTGTTTTGTTGATCTTGGATATCCATTATGTACTAGTACTCGTACTATGGATACATGGTTTTATATTTTCTTACTTAGGCTTTCTCAGAATTTGCTAGTCCCATCCAATTAATCACACTTCATCAAGATTTCGCCACCTTTCCTACGCATGCCAAATCATCCGAAGTTGCTAGTATCATTATTTGTAACGAGATGGAACCAGGTGTCGGACACCAATGATCTCATCTCGAATAATGAAAGTATCGAGAACAAAGGGAATGAGTCAAAACGTTAATGGTTCAGCGAATAAGTTTATCTTCGTGGATGCCCGGGGATTAATGTGGTCGCCCAGGACCCAACAGTGATCATTGGTACAAGAGAGATCATCTCTTCCATGTCCGGAGTACTCCCGAACCCAAGGGTAACATGCTTAAGGGTGCGATGACATGTAAGAGCATTGAGTGAGTGATCAAGTGAGTGATAGAGATCATAGGAGAAATTATCGGAGAACACCGGAAAAGTTCCGGGGAGTCCGAGAGTGTCCCGAGAGAGTTCGGTGGAAAGTTACGGGAGTCCGAAAGGAGTTTCGGAGAGAGACATGTTAAATAAATGGTATTTATTAATTAATGTAATTAATAAACTATTTATTTTTTATTTTATTATTTAGGCAGCCCTTTAATTAGTGGGCCTAAATAGGCCCATGAGGAGAGGGGCCGACTAGGGGAGGCAATACCCTAGCCGCCGCCCCACCTAGATCGGATCTAGGGTTGGGGTTGGTGGGGGGAGGGGGGCTTGCCCCCTCCTCCAAGCCGGCGCCCCCTCCCTCCTTGGCCGCTGCCTCCTCCCCCTCCCCATATATAAGGAGGGCACATGGGGGGAGGAGGGCACCTGCAGCACCTCCACCTAGGGTTTCGCCCCTTCTCCTCCACCTCTCCACCTACGCCATAGCACTCCTCCTCCACACGCCGGAGCCCTGCCCCTTCATCGTAGCATCTCTGTTGCACGGTGGGTTAGATCTCCGGAGGACCAGCACGTTGTCACGCTAATCGTGATCATCCTCAACGCCCTGTTTCCGCAAGTCTTCTGGGCCAGAGGATCGTGAGAAGTCATCGTGCACGGACATGTGCGATCCCCTTGGAGACTTTGCCCTTGCGACGTTGGATCTACGACAAGATCTTCACGGTTTTGGAACCGTCTTCGGACGTCTACATCAACAACTCTTGTGCGGGAGAGTAATCCCGCGAACGGTCTTAGAGGGTACGTATGTACGCACTTAACCGTTACTGTATTACGACATATAGATCTTGGAGTAGGTGGATCTAGTTAGGAATTTTGTTTGTTTTTCGCTACGAATCCCAACTGTGGTATCAGAGCCGAGATTATGCTTTGTAGTACTAGTACGGTTAGAACGCATCGAAAGGTGCGGGCATTGATGCAATGATTGTTACTTCTACATGTGTACTTGGTGTTGATCGGATGACTAGCGACCCATGCCAACTTTACGCATTAATTTGCGAGACCAGCATCACAATTGAAATACGGCTTGTACCATATACGTGGTCAAGGGGTGTCTATTTCTCCATCTTTAGTGGTACGACATTTACAACTGGGAGCCCCGCAAGGGGGTAGTGGCGACAATCATCGTATCCGGTTGTGGTTGTATGTTCGTAGGTAAGAATGGTTCTTGTGTGAATGCCTTTGCAGCCACGTAAAACTTGCAAGAGATTAAGAGTAGAGGAGTCTATTTAATTTTGCATAGAAGGCGCATACTTTCTGACATGATCATGTTAGTAAATAGTATTACTAAATTTTTTCTAAGTAGTAGTAAATCCCTCATGGGTGCCGGGGCTTGGCACCGCGTGTGTAAGACTACCACATCATGTCACATAAAACTTGAGTAGCATCTTATTTTAGTGCTTGGGTTGGACCTGCGACAGTAGTATTAAAATTAGATAATCCCTAACTAAATACAACATAGTGTGATCCTTAAAATTTTGTTTTCCACTATGAATCCCAATAGAAGTCTACCCGACTTACGTGGTTCAACAGAAACCTTAACCGCTGGCTTCCGAGTTTGCGCTATTATGCTCATCAAGCTCCGGTTCAATAACCTCATTAAGTTCTATTGTCCTCTCACTCAAACCTTTAGCGAGGAACTCCTTCCTAATGAATACACCTCCTCGCGCGACAAATATCTTGTCTTTAGTTTTGTGGTAGAAGGAATACCCAACTATTTCTTTGGGATAACCTACAAAGATACACTTATCCGACTTGTGGTCTTGCCAAACCACAGTTCTTCTTTGGGATGTAAACGTTTTACATAAACTTCGCATCCCCAAATTTTAAGAAATGACAACTTTGGTTTCTTGCCAAAACATAGTTCATAAGGCGTTGTTTTAATGGACTTAGATGCCGCTCTATTCAGTGTAAAAGCTGTTGTCTCTAATGCAAATCCCCAAAATGACAAAGGGAGATCAGTGTGTGACATGATAGATCTCATCAGGTCCAACAAGGTTCGATTAGGCCACTCGGACACTCTATTGCGTTGGGGCGTTCGGGGTGGTGTAAGTTGCGAAACTATTCCACAATATCTAAGATGCTCGCTAAACTCGTGACTCAAATATCCGCCTCCATGATCCGACCGTAGAAACTTTATTTTCTTGTCATGTTGATTCTCTACTTAGTTCTAAAATTCTTTGAACTTTTCAAATGTTTCAGACTTATGCCTCATAAGGTATATATAACCATAACGACTCAAGTCATCGGTGAAGGTTATAAAGTAGAGGAATCCACCATGCGCGGGTACACTCATCGGACCACATACATCCGTGTGTATTTCCAATAAGTCACTCGCCCGTTCAACGGTTCCATTAAACGGTGATTTAGCCATCTTTCCCATAAGACATGCCTCGCACGTGTCGAAATATTCGAAATCTGATGAAGTTAGAAGACCTTCACTATGGAGCTTCTTCATGCGTTTATGTCCTATGTGGCCTAATCGGCAGTGCCACAAGTATGTGGTATTCAACTCGTTAGTCTTGATGTTTAGCCTCAATGTTATAGATGTTCTTCTCACAATCAAGATCAAGTATGTATAGCCCCTGACGAATAGGTGTGTGGGCATAAAAGAAATTACTCATATAAATGGAACAACCATTATTCTTGGATTTGAACGAATAACCATCCTTTTGGATACAAGATCCACTTATGATGTTCTTACATAATGTCGGTACAAAGTAACAATTATTAAGTTCTAAAACTAATCCTGGAGGTAGATGTAGAGTCATCGTGCCGACCGCGATCACAACAACATTAGTTCCGTTTCCCACGTGCATCGTCACCTCGTTCTTGCCAAGCTTCCTAGGACTCCATAGCTCTTGTATTGTGCTGCAAATGTTAGCAACAGAACCGGTGCTAAACACCCAAGAGTTACTCTTAGGACCTTGCAAATAAACATCTATGACATGTATATCTAATATACCTACGCTGGACGATCCAGTCTTCTTCTCCGCTAAGTAATTTGGGAAATTCCTCTTCCAGTGACCTTTCTCCTTACAGAAGAAACACTCAGCATCTGGGGCGGGACCTTGCTTGGGCGCCTTGCCATTCTTGGTACGGCGCGCCTTAGCCCGCTTCTTGCTATTGCCCCCCCCTTTTTCTTAAACTGAGTAGTTTTCTTTACCATCATCACATGATTAGTGTTCTTCTGTATATCCTTTTCAGCAATCTTCAGCATCACATAAAGATCGGCCAGTGACTTATTCATCCCTTGCATGTTTAAGTTCATGACAAACCCATCGAAGCTAGTTGGGAGTGAATTAAGGATCAGGTCGGTTCCAAATTCCTTAGGGAAGGGGACGCCCAACGCCTCCAACCTTTGGACATGGCCATGTATCTTGATTACATGAGCACTGACCCATCTTCTTTCAGCCATCTTGCAGTCAAACAAAGCTTGCGAGATTTCAAGTCTCTCCTCTCTAGCATGTTGCTCGAACATACCCTTGAGCTCATTGATAATCTCATATGGACCCATGTTCTCAAACCTCGTTTGAGGTTCGGGCTCCATAGCAGCAAGTAAGGCACACCGGACCGCGATGTAGTCATCACTATGTTGTTGGAAAAGATCATGGGCAGCCTGTGTGGTGTTGTCCAGACGAGGTGCGCCAAGAGTTGCATCCAAGATAGTCTTTCTTAGCACCTTTCAACACAATCCTAACATTACGGAACCAATCCGTAAAGTTAGCTCCAGATTCATGAAATATTTCTTTCTCTAAAATCGCACTTAAAGAGAAGGTGTTGTTGTGTGCCATTGATCTACAAACAAGTGCAAATTCATTTAGCCAATGTTTCATAATTAATTGAGTAATTCAAATTAACAACTTAATTATTACTCCCACCAAAATCAACATCTCTCATAGGTGCATCTTAGTGATTCAAGATCCACGAAGTACTTGCTCGATGCCAACGTTACGTTGCAACACCAGGAAGCACAACCGGTAGGTAATCATGCCAATCACATCACCACATGACTCTTGTTGATCTTTCGATCCTTGTGTTTCATACTCTAGATCATCTAGGTAGTATGTCAAGTGAACCTTCGTACACCAGCTGTGCAACAGTTTTGCACCCAACGTTATGCACTTCGTTAGGAGTACTCATGTTGAACATGATGCATCCAATTCGAAATACACTCTACGTGGTCGCCTAACTTAGGATGAACACTTTTACTTGATATTTTATGTGATAGATCACCCTATTTGTTTACTACTACCAAGCAACAAACAAGGTGCATAAAAGGATTAACATCACATGCAATTCATATAAGTGATATGGTATAGCACTTCGTCGCCAACGGTCTCCACCATCGATGGCGCCGGCGCCAGGGACTCCTCCTCGTGCCTCGGGCATAGCATCGAGGTCCATCGTTGCTTGATCATCATTGCCATCTTGTTGCTCTTACAACTATTGCTACTCTAGCTAATATAGTAAAAACAACCTATGGCTTTGACAATAATATTATGACAATCACCGCGGCTCCTGCCACTCATGCCCAAAACTGAATATTACAACATCGACACATCTCATACATCACATTGCAAACTTCAGCCATACCACATCACTTCTCTGCAAAAACGAGTTAGATGCCTCTAACATGGCTTGCTAGATTACGAGGCTCTATGGTTGCGTAGAGAACCGTTCTTTACCTGCGTGGTAAGATAGCAAACTGATTCATTAGGGTACTATTTAACTTGTTCGGGGTGTGTTACCCTTGCACTATAAATAGCACAAGGATTCGACTAAACTTTGTCAATACACATGACCCCCATGTAGATGTCAACAAATCTACAAAAGCCACAACATGCAAATCTTGCTCTTTAGCTATAGTGAAAACACTGACATCAGGCTAAGTTGTTTCACGTCGAAGCACGTTTCACAAACACATCTCGATCTTGTAGATCGTGAAGTTGGCCCCGGCCGCAAGTCCACCATACTGCCAAGATTAAGATTGCCACAGTTGAGAAGCACAACTATATCAATAATGCCGGAATTCAACGATTCCTCTAGTCCATACCTGTGCCTATGCATAAACCGCTCTGATACCACTGTTGGGGAACGCGCTACGCAAAAAAAAAATTTCTAGCGCATAACTAGGATCATATGAAAGGGGAGAGGTAACGGATCATACCCTCTAAGATCGAGTTAGCGGAATTTTTCGATGACGAGGTTGATGAAGACCGACTCGATCCCCGCAAACTAGTCGCAACTAGTCGCGAGGAGATGTATTATCCCACAGACGGCTCCTCCATGATCAAGCGCCGCAACATGCAGCGCCTCCACGGTATCAACACGTACGATGAGCTCGGCACCGCGTCGAAGCGAGATCAAGCTCGCGGTCCAAGCGGGAACGTGTCGATGAAGATCCGGCAGCCCTTCCGCAGTCCCGTCAAAACGGAGGTAGTACTCGGACAATGCTCCGGTGTAGGCGATGAAGATCTCCGCATGCCGACGACGTCAACGCGAGGAGGGGTGGAAGACGAGGTGCCGGAGACCCAGGGCACCGTCGATGGTGGTGGCCGGCGGCGGCGGGTGGCAGTGGCAGCGGTCGGCGGCGGCATCGGGCGACGGCGACGTCGGGCGGTGTGGTAACCCAGCAAGCCACTGCATGTTGTAGCCTGCAAGTCGTTGGCATAACACTGAGAGAACATCCATTCCATGAACATTACACCCACCAGAGTAGTACAACAGAAACATCACAGGTCTAAAGGATAACTATATTTATTCATTCACGTCTTTTACAGAAGATCCTCGAAACTTCCGTGACACAATGAGCTCGTCAGGTAAGTTCCTGTTCAATCCAGAATCCAGAAGAAGCAATTGATATACCATTCTAGTACCAGTTCTACCTCTAGTCCTATCTCGTTGACTAAAGGCTACCTGTTTGCTCTAACAACAACTTATATGGTGAGATTTCCTATCATCGGGCATTGGATTCCGTCTATGTTTAACTTTCTCTACACTATCACCATCTTGGTATACGACTCCTTTGGCCCCGTTGCTCTAACTCCAATTCTTCGTAGATGCTTTCACGGTCTTCTAGAGTTCCACGTTTGTAGTCCCATCACTGACTTCTACCTAAGCAAGGGTGAGAATATCGGGATGAGTATAGGAGGTACTCAACAAGTCCTATCTATGTGGGTGTTTGATGAATAGGTGTCGATCAGACATCCTAGGCTTGTGCGAGTTTTCGAAATTGTTTTGTGTTGAGAAAAGGTAAGTTTTAGATTTAGTGTCTCTATGTCTTCAGCCTTCACGGGTTAAACATGACTTCTTGGTGTACGTTTCCCGCCGCGTTCGCAGTCCTTGCCTAGAATAGGGAGACACATGTCTCATTTGTTACACTCTCGAGAGGTGCGCTATTTTACTCACAAACATCTCTTCGCATGTTCGCCAACCGGGATGCATTCCCGTCCAGACTTTCTAAGGTCTGGGGCTTAGCTAAAGACTCACCATTAACTACCCGCCTCCGCGAACCCCGCTGACTTCCTAACGCCCGGCCCGTAAACCTAAAGTGTTAGTTACCAGCTGATACTAACAAGGTACCAGATGATACTCATATTCCAGTCATTATTCCGCCGCACGGAATTGGGACGTCTCGAGCTCCCACCCACTGATCTCACGCAAGAAATCTAGCCTGACCGGATACAAGAAGGACAACGAAAGGGCGACGGTCTAGTTGGTTTAACTAGTCCCATTCCTGGATCTGTGGTCAGCGCGGTTTTTATGGCGCAACGAATCACTGATAACATTTGTTGTTTAAGTCCTAACTTTCCTAGTACAATGGAATCATTTCCTACATGTCTTCCACCATGCATTCCACTCATATCTCCATTTACCAGGTCTCCTTTATTTCATTTATAAAAGGCTCAGTGCCTTTGAATGCAGGTAAAATGATATAGTTTTTGAAAAGGGTTTTGTAACATAAAGGCATGCAAGAATAGAACTTGCCTTCTGATTGCAGGTCTTGCAATCAGCATGTTCTACGGTCAAGATCCAAATAGTATCATTGGTCCGTCGGGACTAATGATTTGAAGAGTCAATATGCTGCTGCAATATAGATGAGATGCAATCGTTCTAATCCCTCGGTACTAATTCCGGTTGATTTCGTTTACAAGTTGCTTAGTGTTTGGTTTGTGATTTCTTTGTAATTTGATTTAGGGTTTAAGTTTACTTCACTCGGTAAAAACCGGTTTAAGCATTTTAATCAAAGTTCGGTAACACTCATTCACACAATTCAAGACATTCTTATTGGCAATCAATTCTTAATTAGAGCTTTACTCTGCGTGTCCTCTCCCAAACTCACCAAACTCAAAACACAACGAAGGGATGTGATTCTGAGATACCCCTTCACGGTGGAGAGCACAATGGAAATTTCGTGCGACTAGGGTAATCCTTAGAGCCCTGCGAAGGCGTATGATCCGTTTTAGTTTATACCTTATGTAATCATACACGTATATAGTTATATCCGTACGTATATAGTGATGGCAAGTGGAAACGGAATCATCCATGGGTATAAAAGCCATCGGACGTACCTCTAGGATATGCATACAAATGGTAATATGGGGCTTGGATTTGGGCAAACAAAAAAAAAACTAGACAAACTTATCCCTTCAAGTTTGCACTAGGGCTTCGTACTCGATCCGGGATCCAAGCGTCTGAGTAACTCCTCGCGGTCATCGTTGCTTCTGTGTTGGCGTAGTTCTCAGAGTCTTCGAGCTTCTCCCCGGACAAGTCATGGCCTTTTCGAAAATAAGTTGGCTTCTTCATCGGATTCTAGAAGATTCTTCTTTGTAGGATTCGCCGATGTCATAATTGCCTACTACTGGGCCGGCCTCTCGATAGTCCATTGGATCTTCTTCACGTTCCGACTATTTTCAGCTTTTAGCCACTTGGTCTTGAGCTGAAATCTATCAACCGGCAAAATGCGCCCACCTACGACCCACTTCTTCCGGCTCAAACCATTGCATTTTTTATCGGCCCAAAACAGGTGCTAACACAATCTCTCGCCATATGCCCTGATTGCATTGATGAGGGCGGCAAAACGGGAGGCAAAATGATCAACTGTCTCGCTTTCCTCCATCTTCAGATCGTCATAGGTTTTCGTCAAAGTTTGAAGTTGCGTTCCTTCACGCGGGCATGACCTTGTTTCAAGATCTTGATCGTCGCCCATGCATCATTTGCTGATTTCTTTCCAACGAGGTGCTGCATCACTTCCTTTGGCACGACGGAGTAGAGCGCCGTTAACAACCGGCGATCCTTCTGATACTCTCCGCCTCCCTTGACGTACTGGTCGCCTCCTGGATCGATCGCCTGCCAGACCTCTTGAGCTTCCATGTCCACCTCTATGTTGATGGCCCAAAGCCCGTAATCCTTCCAATCGAGACGCGGATACAAAGCCGGCCCCACCCTCTCCACCATCGGTGTCAATGCTGAGCTTTCGCCAACTTTCACCATCGTCATGACCTCCCTGTAGTTTCAGCAGATCACGAACGACGACTGGCTCTGATACCAATTGTTGCTTTTGGTCTCGACACGCCCTTGTTGACTAAGCAAGTGTATCCTTATCGGCAATTTCAAGGCCGACGGTGACTAGTCCTGTCGCTAGAGGGCTTACCTAAGAAGCACAGGAGAAGAAGGACCTGGCCATTGTGCTGCGCCAGGTGAAGCTCCAGCAACTCTGCTCCTATTCGATCCCATTTATCCCCAAAAAAAAAGCACAACCATAAATCGTACTGAGACGATCCAAGTTTGGTTCCGTTATCACGGGTTTACGTGACACAAAGATTACAACGAGAATGAATTCAACACATCGATCTCAATACATGGATGTCATGCCCATGGCGATACGGCGACGACCGGGCTTCTCACGACGTGCTTCTCCGACACCCAGCTCAGGCTTCCCTCAGCGATGAGTTCCTCTTCGGGCACGCCGTGGTCAGTCACCGACACGCTGAACACCTTCTTCTCTCCAACCTTGGTGAAGCACAGCGTCTGTGGGGAGACGTGGACCGACAGTGTCGCTGGTGCTTCCACCTTCACGGTGTAGGTCGATTCCGCCGGGCCGACGTTCGTCACCGTCCGGTTCACCGTGAACGGCTTCGGCCTCAACGGCACGGCTATTGGTCGGGTAGTTGAGCTGCGCATCGGTGATGTTGGGCAGGTCCGCGCAGGGCAAGCTCGAGCCCATCAGACTGGCTGCCATGGCATCCGGGCTCTGGACCCAGCACATGTAGGCGGCGAACTCGTCGGCGGTGATGTCGTACACGAGGCCGGGGTCGGCAGCTCTTGCAGGGTTCACATGGCCGGCGCCTGTCGCGCACGCGTCGGCTTTCCCGTGCTTCTCGTCCAAGATCGGGCCACCCGTGCTGTTGACGGCGTCGGCGGTCGTCAGGATGGCAGATTTGATGGCGGCTGGAGACCAATCTGGATGCAGGCTCTTGACAAGGGCCACGACGCCGCTGACGTGCGGCGTCGACATGGAGGTGCCGGATATGATGTTGAACGGCCCCGTCGCAGATTTCGTCTTGGGGGGCCATGCCGCCAGGATGTTGAGCCCCGGCGCCAGTATGTCCGGCTTGAGGATGCCCGGGGCGATGTTGCTTGGACCCCGGGAAGAGAACCACGCCACCACCGGGGCTGGGCGTACACCGAGCAGATCAGTGCTGTTGTACGTGATAGACACCACCACACTGTTCTTCGTCTCGGACGCATAATCTCTGAGGACCTTCCCATCGGCGGCGGTTACCTGCACCACGCCGCTGGAGTTGTAATCCCTTAGAACAGCGGTGTAGCCGTTGAGTTCCGCGCTGGACAGCAGAACGCCGGCGGCGCCAGCATCGATTAAGCTGTGGATTTTGGCCCCAGCCCCACAAACAAGAATCTTCCCGGCGACGACGGAACGGTTGTTCTCGTAGTCGCAGGACGGCCGCGCCTTGGAGAAGAGCAGAGGGTACCGCCCTGAGCTCGGCTTCGGCTTAGCCGCCAGCAACTGGGTCAGCGCTTCTCCGTCGATGCGCCTGCCGTCGCCAAGATACACGCCGGCGTCAAAGCTCCTGTCGACCGAGCCGGCGGCGACCGTGAGCAGCCACGGCGCGTCGTTGGCGATGCTGCTCATCCGGGGGCCCTTGTTGCCGGCCGCGCACACCAGGGTGATGCCTTTGGACACTGCAGTGAAGGCGCCGATTGCGATGGGGTCAAGATCGAAGCCGGCGCTCATGTCGCCTCCTGCGAGGGACACCGAGAGCACGTCCACGCCGTCCTTGATGGCCTCGTCCATGCCGGCTAATATGGCGGATGTGTCGCAGCTTTCGTCACTACACACCTTGTACATGGCGATGTGGGCGGCGGGCGCGATTCCGGCGGCGGTCCCCGTGCCCACGCCCTTGTACGACGCGCCGGCCACGAAGTTCCCGGCGGCCGTGGACGAGGTGTGCGTTCCGTGACCGACTTCATCGCCGGCGTCGCCTCCGACAAACCACTTGGCGCCGATGAGCTTGTTGTTGCATCGGGATGTACCGTTGCATGAGCCCTTCCATCTCGCCGGAGGAGGCGGGACGCCGTGATCGTCGAAGGAAGGGTGTGCCGCATGGATGCCGGTGTCGAGCACACCGATGATCACACCCTTCCCGTAGTCAGCGTTGTTCCAGATCCCGGTGCCGGTATTCAGCCCGAGGAATTCCGGCGTGTGTGTGGTCGCCAGCTGCAGCGTCCGGTCCGGGAACGCGCGCACGAACCCCGGCTTCTTGGCGACCGCGTCAACCTCGGCCTCGGTGAGCCTCGCGGCAAAGCCACTGAACACCTCGGTGTAGGACCGAAGGAGGCCTCGACCTCGACCTCGACCTCGGCAAGAAAGACTCGTGCCACTGCCGATGGAAATCTTCGCCGACATTCGAGCGAGCTGGCTCGACAAGCACAATGTATGTGCGATGAGAAGAACTTTCTGTGGCATCTCGCCATTTCCTAGCACCAGGATTCAGATAGGATAGTGCGGGCGTGGGGGAGAGGGTGGCGAGTAGGAGAAGCGGTAGTAGGAAATTGGTAAATAATACTAACGCCATTGCTGAAATCAGGCACACACCAAGCTACCACGAAGATCACGGCCGGCAATGTAGTATCGATTACCCCGAGATCTTTATACGCCACAAATGATCAATGTGCTGTAACTTAATTTGGCAATCCGGCCAGCGCATGCAGAATCTGGAGGATGTCTAAAGATCACAGCTGGGACATACTGGCGTGCTGTGATGATCTGCCGAGAAACGTGGTAATTAATCAGACCATATTTTTCCGATTATCCTCCTGAATCTAGACAAACATGACCTGGGTGTAATTACACCTGGAAGTAAGAAGTATTATATATATATATATATATATATATATATATATATATATATATTTTGATGGTAATTAAGGACGACACGAGTATGCCCTGCCAGGCTGCCATAGAGTGTTTTGGATTGCTAGGATTCGAGCATAGGATAATATTTTAGTTGGAACATATTTATCGACTCAGATCAGCAGCAGCTCGCCCAGGAGTAAAAAACAACCTACCTTGGGCGGTCCGGTGACGCAGGCCAGCAGCGGGCCGGTGTGTCATGAGCCCAGGACGACCAAGTATGTCGTGGCAAGTATGTTTGGATCGTGGCCAATGTCTGCCCTATCAATATTTTGGTCATGACAAAAATATTGGCTCTTGTTTAGACTGTTGCCAACTTTTATCACGCAAATACTCCAACACCCACTCTAGTCCATTTTTTAGCCGATATTGGCTTATTTGTCGGCAAGCAATGGCTCAACCAAAATTTTGGCTAGCTTAACCTTTTTTTTTTTTGAAAAATGCTTGTATACCGTCGGAGGATACAACACAACCGAACCTCCTGCTTCTACGCCCGCCACGTGTCCCCACGCTGGGCCCATGCTCCACCGCTTCTGGCCTTATCCTACCGATGCTTCATCCACCTCTACTCGCTCTTTCCGTTCTCAGCGAGAGGATAGCACCTGCTCCTACGTCTCCATAGCTCGGGCCTCCGATTCACCTTGCGCAATCCACCGCGAATCTTGCCGCTCGCCGCGGATCTCATCCCCATCCTCATCCCAACTCTTTCGTGCTCCACAGCACGCGACGCGCTGACTTCCCACTATCGCCTCTTCCTGCTCCGCCACGACTAGGAGCCGACGCTCGCCTTCCCTTCCTTGGGCTACCTCCACCCTTGTCTGCTACCACACCGCCCCCATGGTCTCAAGGTCCTCCGGCCACGGTTCCTACTCGCCGCCGATGCTACAACCGGCCGGCACCGATGCTACGACCCGCTGGTGTCGATGATACAAGCCCCTATTGCCAAAGTTGCAAGCGGCGGCCACCAATGCTAGGACCGGCAGATGTCGGTGCTATGACCGTCTGTCTTCGATGCTGCAAACCCCTGCCGCAAACCGGCGTTGTCGTGCTACCAGCGGCGTTCACTGGAGCTGTGGAGCCGATGCTGTGACCCGTGTCGGCGGCTGCTACAAACGGCGTCGGAGTTTGCTACAAACATGCGCCGCCGTGCTGTTACAAGCTGAGGCTGAGCATGCTCCAACCGGCCGCCGTCGGTGCTACGGCCGGCCGCCGCCGATGGTACAAGGCCAAGGCTGCTGCAAGCGGAGGCCGAAGTTGCTTCTTCAGTTCGACCGACCGCCGCCGGTGCTACGACCGCTCGCCCCCGATGCTATATGCGGGCATCCGGGATGCTACGAGCGGCCAGCGAAGGTGCGGCGTCGTCTTCTCCGGCAACATCTTCTCTCCTCCGGCGACTGTCTTCTCCAGCGACTACCGGGGATCACGGAGGAGCGACGGGCGTGCGGGGGTGCAGAGATGCGGTTGGAGAAGACACGGGATGGCAGTTGACCTTTTGGGGCGTGGGGATTTTTCTTTGTGAAGTGGTGCCACGGACACGTGTCAGCACGAGCACGAGGACTCGGAGGTTGCGAAGTTTCTACCCTCCGACCGGACGCTCAGTCCTTTCCTTTTTTTTCATGTACTGTAAAAACATTTGATAGGACAATCTTGAGCAAGAATCAAACACGCCCTCTCTCAGCCCTACTCACGCCGCATATGGGCCAACTCGCAGGAGCAAAAGCATGAAGTAGAAGCCGGACATTGCGTCACTACGCGAAACACAATTTACTCGGTACCAGTGTTGCTTGCTAGAAGGTATCTGCTTGGTGTATTTTTACGAACATAAAAGCGAACATTTCGCAACAAGTTGCGGCGGTGCACCCCACTTTCGAGTTTCCAAAATATGTGAAATAAATCTTGAATACAGGCTGTGTTGTATCTTGTACATATGTAAGTTTTATCTCAAAACATGAGCATATATGTGATATGTGCAAACAAAAAAACATAAGTGAGCATATAGTACCTTGTGCTATTCATACTTTTGTCATTTTATCTAGCCTAAAATACAAAACATTTCGCACGCATATAGTATATGCCATTGACTATGGACACAATATTCCAGAATATCTTTAAAAAATTGAACTCTGCTTTTTATTTTTAAAAATAAAGGGCTATATCAAACTTGCTATCTATTTTTAAGTTGCTGATGTTCATGTTCCTTTATTTTCTAATCATATTTTGAGTCCACGGATGTACACCCTCCTCCACAACACATAAGTGCTTTGGTTAAAATCAAACTTTAAAACAAAATAAATGAATGGAAGTTTCCACAAGCTAAGAGAACAGCATACCATAAAGATCCACAGCTCTTCGATCATTTCTAGACAATATAGAACGATAAGTTGCTAAGATAACAAGGATATAGGCATGAAGCGGACATCCACCGCCTAATACATTACTTTAAGCTACCTCTGACCCCTGGTACAACAAGCAGTCCTCCAAATGCATGAAACTAGACAAAACCTAAAAAATTTCACACCCAACTGGCCAACTCAACAACTCACATGACCTAGTCAGTGAGTTTCCTAGCTCTAAGTCGGTAACACAAACTTATGTTCCCTTGCTCACGTCTTCATAACGCAGTTCCCTGTATTCATAATGTGGGCGCACTGAGTTGGCAGGAGTAAACAAATCAAGAAAAATGAATTAAAATGTGAAAAAGATGCGTACCTCCAATAGCAAAATAGCCACCGTCTAAGGAATTTGAGGAGCCGATTGCAGATATTTAATTTCATAGGTAAGAAGTGCTGGACCGAAAGCATTGTACTTTCCCGAACTGCTATATGCTTCCTCTGCATCAGCAAGCTTTGAGAAAACTACCTTTGCAGTCTTTGACTTCTTGGTGATCTCAGTCTATACCTCCACGATCGATCCATGGGCACAGAATACGCTATTAATACGTTCCACTGAAGGAATGGAAATATAAAACCAAAGCTGCTGGACCATCAGCCGATTTTGCATCTGGGGGATCAGTAGAGGCCTCATCTTGAGGTGCCACCTCCTGCTTTGTCTTCTTATTGCCATTCCTATTCTGTGACACCCGCTTTCTTTTGCGGCCTTCATAATCACTTGATGTGTCACCATCATCAAAATCGCTGATGATAATGTCACACTAGTATGAGTCTTCTGCTTTTCTAGCCGAGTAGATGCCCCCTGCAGATTTCCTCCTGCCCCTCTGGCCGTCTGCCGCCTCCAATTTTTCTTCATCAATCTCATGTTTGGCCTCTGTAAAACTTCCAATAGATCTTTTCCTGCCCTTCTTGCCACCCAGCATCTGTAACAGCTCTAACAGCTCTTTATCACCATCAGCGCTCGGCACTCCTGAGTCCTTGTGCTTTGAGAAAAAGCTAAAAATCACATGCACAGAATCATAACCCTTGAAGTTGAATGGATCAGCAGCAACCGATGTAAGCTGAAGCAACAATTCAGCAGCTGATGGATACTCTATCTTCTCTTCCACCTTCTCCTCCACCTTCTCCTCCTTCACCTGTGACTGTGAGGGCCTTGCAGCATCCGTTCTCCGAGGCCTCCCGCGTGGCCTCCCAGTCCCGCCCCCGCGTGGTGCACCACAGCCGCTGCCCCTGCCCCTTGAGGCCTTCTTACGCCCCATATCAACATCAGTATCAGAGTCACTCCCGCCCTTCTTGCGTGGGTCCCAGTCCTCATCGGAATCCATCTCCTGGACTTCCTCCTTCCTCTTCCTCCCCGCCGGGTGGCGGGGTCAACGAGTAGTCGCCGTTAAGCTCCACTGCACCCTTCCTACCCCTATCCATGGGGGTAGGAGTAGCCAAAGCATCAGCATTCACTATACCGAGCTCCAAGGTGTACACAGGAGGGTCAGGAACACCCTTGAACTCATCGAAGGCCCTGAGATGCGCTTTGGTGATAGCATCCTGCACCCTGTTGCTAAAGCCAATGCGATCGGCGGCCAAATCCTGGAGCGAGGTGATGAAATCCAGCGGAACAAAGGGCCGCCTGAGGGAGGCGGGGGCGTCGGCCACGCCGGTTAGGGCGGCCTGGACGCGACGGGCAAACTCGTCGACGGCGGCGTCGAAGTCGTCGGTCTCGCCGTCGTAGAGCTCCCCCACGGAGAAGTAGGCCTCGTAGGGCCTGAGCTGGGCCGCGTCGCACCAGGCGAGGGCCTTCTCGCCGAAGAAGGAGACGAGGAGCTGGGTGCCACCAGAGGCGACGGAGAGGACCTCACCCGGCCAGGACGGGTGCGCGAGCTTCTTGCCCCACACAAGGTCCTTGGGGCGAAGGATCCCGCCGCCCCAGCCCCAGCACTAGCTAGAGCGGCGGGATCCGGTGCCGTGGGAGGCGGGGGAGTGGCGATGGCGGTGGTGGGCGGTGGGGGAGGGGAGTTCTTGCGGGGACGGCCGCGGCCGCGCTTCGGCAGGGCTAGGGTTTGGGGGGGGGGGGGGCGGCGGCGTTGAGGTCGATGTGGTCGGACATGGCGATTTCTGGGCTAGGGTTTCCCTCTGCCGGATGAGAATATCGGTCCGAAAGTTGGGGCGCCCAGACACCGCGGTACCCAAGTTGCCTGTAATCAGCCGCAGTGACTACAGGGTCTTTGTCGCCATGAATTCAACTTTACGTTTCAATACAAAATATTAGGCTAACGGCCGTCAAGTTCGGGCCTCCTGTCAGTTCTCGCCGTTATGTCGCTCCGGTCGCTTAGGCGTCAATTAGACTTCCAGTGTTGACTCCTGCATCCATTACGCGTTTTCTTCTTCTCCGGAGCAGCAATCTGTAGTGATGGCCATGGCACGGAGCTGAGATGTACCGAAACTGCTTGGCCCCGCTCTCCTTCTCATCTCGAGTCGGAGCTCGCCCTCACCATGGCCGCACCCATGGCATAGCTCGGCGAGGAGAATTGGTTCCCGGTGAGATCCGTCACTGTGTCGACCATGCTCGATCCTGTTTTACTCCTCTAGAATCCGAGCTCGCCGTCACCGTGGTCGCACCCGCACCAATTCTGCCACCCTACCGAGGTTTCTGTGGTAGCTCAAGTTCTGCCATGTTGAACCTGTAAGCGAATTCGGAGCTGGGCGGCGGCAACCCATTGTTGAACCTATAAGGAATTTGCAAGAGACTGTGTGCCGTGCCAAGGTCTTCGGTTGATGCATTTGGCTTCTGCCAACGTCCACCGTCGATGTGAGATCATTTAGTTACTTCGATACGAGATTTCGATCAATTTAACTTGCTGATGTATTCCTTGACAATTATAATATGATCGAGCACTAGAAATATATTTTGTAGTGTGCATGAGTATGATCAGTAATATAATTGAACACTATAAATTTTAAGGCACTTCATATAAATGAGTAGATTAATATATATATATAGAGAAGGTTCACCACAGACACCATATATTGTCTTACATGCCACACACAGGTAATAATAATTAACTGAGACAAAATAAAAGTAGGGGCAGCAGCAGGAGACCGGGACACGGAGACGCCTAGCAGGGCAGGGGTATATCAGCAGGAGGCAGGGACCCTAGTCGATGGGATACATGCCAGCCTGACATAATCCCGAAGGAATTTGCCGAAGGCTGCATGCCGCGCTAAGGTAATTGGCCTATGCCTTCTTCCTCCGCCTCTGTCAGCACCCACCGCGTGCTGGATCATGCTGTCAAGATCCACGTTGATTGCTCTGCCACAGAATGGGCAAAACAGTCTCCACCTACGATAAAAACGGATTAGCCCACACCGTAACCACCTCAGCATGTAGCGGCTCTTATTGTTCTTGGATTCCTTGCTATCGTCCACTTCATCATCATCCTCCTATTGATTTTTAAGAACGTAACTTAGAACTCATACATATGATTTAATTATATTACAACTCAAGAATTGACACATCTATATGTAAGACAATATATTCGTGGATATCAAAGAGAAAGCATCTCAGCAATAGTGTGATCAGTTCATATATCATTTCATCTCAACACAGTGACAAATAATTATATCAGAGTGTATGTAGAATATAGATTGCGACCTCATAAGTTTCTTCTGGGATGGAGTAGGTGAACCAAGTAACAATTGCACAACCTAGATTGTTTTTGTACATCGCCCCAGGTTCACTAACTCATCCCTGAAAAAATCTGACACCAATGTAACAAATTTGAATCATTGGCCATAATAAGAAATTAAAATGTAATCGTACAAAACATTATTCAGAGATATACATAGTTAGGCACAAAAACAAGCCTAAATATTATAATTATAAATAAAAAACCAAACAATTAATCTTCAGGTACATGTTAAAAATGCTTATGATCAAAACCATTCATTTACATATGCATCGTACGAATCATTTAAAGATCAGAAACAAATCAAGGATCATATATGTAGTTCCATATGAGAATAAATCAAGGGCCTCATAATTTGTTTCAGAGAAGGAGTTGGCGAACCAAAGTACCAACAGCACAACATATATTATTTGTGTGCATTGCTGCCTCAGGTTCACCAACCCATCCCTAAAACACGACACCATCATACGTGTCTCTCCTTGAACTCTTTTGGGGCAAATTTCAATCATCGGTCTCGGTGACAAACTAAAATGTAATTCTTATATACTATGAATGCATAGAATATATAATTCAAAGATCATAGGTCTATGAATGTAGAATAAAGATTGCGGCCTCATAAGTTTCTTCAGGGATGGCGTAAGCGAACCAAGTAACAATTGCACAGCTTATATTGATCTTGTACATGGCCCCAAGTTCGCTAACTCATCCCTGAAAAAATCTGACACTAATGTGTCTGCCTCTCTTTGGGGCAAATTTGAATCATTGGCCACAATAAAAAATTGAAATGTAATAGTACAAAACAATATTCAGGATATACAGATGCATCATACGACGCATTCATAGATAAGAAACAATACAAAGATTATATGTATAGGTTCCATATGAGAAAAAAATTAGGGCCTCATTTTTCCAGAGATGGAGTCGGAGAACCAAAATACCAACAGCACAACCTATATTGTTTATGTGCATTGCTGCCTCAGGTTCACTAACCATCCCTAAGAAAACGACACCATCATATGCCCTTGCACTATTTTGGGGAAAAATTGAATCATTGGGCTCAATAAGGAATAGAAATGTAATGTTATAGGCATGTTGTGTATCGAAATCAACACTCAACTAGCAAACTCAACTAGATGGCAGATGAGCAGATTGGGGTTTTGTGACTAGACGGATTGGAGTTTTGTGACTAGATGGCAGATGCATCAATCGACCGATCGAACCATATATATACTATCCTACTTCAAGAGCAAAAGAATCTGTACACGATTGAGCAAATCCTATGTATGAACAGTGAAATCTGCGACTGTGACTAGAGAAGCTAGCAATGTAGTACCTCAGACTCCTCATTAGGGACCTCCTCCTCGAACTCGTCATTCTCCGCGATTGCGTCGAAGATTTCTTGGACGGCGATGGGGTCGTTGATGTAGAGCACCAGATTGCCTCCGCCTGTCGCCTGCCCCCCATTCAGATCTTCCGCTGGCACCACGACATTGTCGGCCACAATGTTGTCGGCCACCTGCTGCTCAGCGGTGACGGCTACTGGCTGGACGGATGAGCTCGAACCCTCAATGGCGTGGCGACAAGTGGCGTTCGTTCCCGGAGAAGACGCCTCCGCCTTCTTGGCGATGACCGAGCCATCTGCTGTTGCGCCTTGATGTCTACGCACTTCTATTCTTGTAGACAGTTGTTGGGCCTCCAAGTGCAGAGGTTTGTAGAACAGCATCAAGTTTTCCCTTAAGTGGATCACCCAAGGTTTATCGAACTCAGGAAGGAAGTGGTCAAAGGAATTCCCTCTCAAGCAACCCTGCAATCGAGATATAAGACGTCTCTTGTGTCCCCAACACACCCAATACACTTGTTAGGTGTATAGGTGCACTAGTTCGGCGAAGAGATAGTGAAATACAAGTGGTATGGATAATTATAAGTGGTAACGGTGCCAGAAAATAGCTTGGCGTGTGGTTGACATGGGAAAAGACTAAAGGCAAGCTTAAATAAAGATGGAAGCAAGCAAACATGTAACAGATTCTAACTACCTCGGTGAATTACGCTCTTAGTTACATGCCTGGATGAACGAAAGTGGTTAAAATAGTACGGTGGAGCCCAAGGGCCACTCACAGGTAGACCTGTCGGCCGTCCTAACCACTTCCAGAACAGCGGGACAAGAACGAGTGGCGTAATCGGCAGGCGAAGGGATCAACTACATACACAAGTGAGTATGTATGCAAGCCACCATACAACTGTTCACAGAGCCATTCCATCTAAAAGAAATAGAAATATTGCAACGCCATACGGCAAGATCCAAATATCCTAGATAGAGATAATAGTTTAGGATAGCTCCTCATACATCAAACATCAGAGTATCAGGCGGAAGCAGAAAACAAGATCCGAGTACAGATAAGAAGCAAATCGGCATAAGATGCCACATAAATAAACACATCCCGCCCACAGATCTCACGGATCCCCATCCCCGGAATCTCTACACCGAGTGATCGTTGCCAACATCATCCGTCTCCTCCAACCAGTATCCATCTTGTGAGTACACCTGTTCATTTGAATCAAACAATTTATCGTGTGAGACCCTAGGGGTACTCAGCAAGTCTTTATGCCTCTAAAGGGGACATATACCTGGGGTGACGCAATTGCAGCAAAAGATAATAACTAACAAGCCTAGAGGTACTCGCTAACCATCCGCCTAACCAAAGATAGACGGATGTTCGTTAGTTGGTAACAACAGTTATAACAGTATAATTAACAGATCCATCCTCCTTCTCGCTTACCAACGAGAAAGCGGACAAACAACCCATCCGTTGGCAGTTTTATTAACCATTCCATGAGTATTGCACTATTTACTAGTCAGGTATTTAGTCAGATTAAAAGCGGTACTTTAGTTATACTTGTCTATGATCGAGAAACTGTGCTCCAAGTCGTCCATAACCGCGGACACGGCTTTCAGAAAGATTTACCCTGCAGGGGTGCACAAATAGCAACACACACTCGATCAACCTTGGAAAAACCAACTCAAAACCCAACGAGGCATTCACGACAAAGCGATCACAGGATTCAGAAATATTTCAGGGGGCCACCCTAATAAGCTACCCGCAACGAAGTTGGCCGGCTCCGAGACGGACCCAGGGTTTGCGAGAACGGCTGTAAATGACTAGGAACCCAAAAATGTGACTGGGCTTGTCGATACCGCGAAATCGTGCCACGATCCCTAAACAGTACAGTTGCTCCTCGCACAATCTTAACTAAAGCAGTAAAACATGGCATAAGTACAGGATAGTAATAAAGCCCCAAACTACTTTGTGGCCCCGAGAAATAAGAATGAATCAAGCTCTGGCTCAGGGGGGTCCATAAGGCCTCCCGGATGTGGATAGTGCGAATAGTCAAGGAACATGAATCAAGTACTCGGGGTCCTACGGGACACAAGTGAGCATGAAAAACCAAATAGCAGATATTGCTCACCGGTGTCTCTTTCATTAGTTATCCCATTACTACTCAGGTTAAGTTGTTTAGGTACCTCGTTATCCATCATACACTCACATACCTTACACATGCTGTTCTACGACTCGCATGGCTCAAACAACTCCTGTAGTAATGGCTCATGGGATAGAGGAACAAGCTTCGGTGGGGTTTAAAAGTAAAGGCTATGCAGTACTTGGGATTCAATTTAGTGCAATCGCGACTCGATGATGCAAGAATAAGATAGAGGCAATAGGTACTATATGTATGCAAGCATGTGGTAGTGCTTGCCTGGCAGCTCAGTTGAAGCGAGAGATGGATCTGGGTAGAACTCCTGTGATTCCTGATAATTCCCCTGCTCGGCGTCTATTCGAAGAAGAACCAAACAAACAAGGGCCAACATAAATAAAGTTCACAAGCATATGATTTAAAATGCGACAAGCAAACAAGCATGCCATGATGAATGGTGCACACTTTACATGGCAATAATGTAGCATGGCATGGTGAGGTGTGGGGTATAAGAATAAAGCATTATATTATTTATGTGGTCAAGTTTTATTGCCATAACAGTTCTGATTTTTAATAATGACATGATGCATGCTTCAATTCAGAACAAGGAATGCATAGTTAGAACGGGCTCATCGCGCTGATCGATATAGACATATTATTTGTCGAATTTGGAGTTGTAGAATTAAAGTTATTAATTATTTAAGAAAAGGCATTTTTATTGCATTTAAACCATTTCGAAAATTTAATTTTCCCAAAAGATATTTTGAATGGAATATTTGAATTCCTCACATTTTTCTGATTCCAAAACATATATCATTTCTATTATTTGGAATTACAATTTAAAAGTCATTTAAAACTGATTTAAATTCATATTAAAACATTTTCTGAAATTGTTTTTATTTAAACAGAAAAACATCAGAACTTTTTATACACAGGACGAGCTAGCCCCAGCCACCGACAGGTGGGGCCAACGCTGACTGGCGAAAGCGACATCGCAGCGGTTTTTCTTACCGCCCACTCAACCAGCCGCAGAGACTGACGGGCGGGACCGGTCAATCCGCGGGGCCACACACGGGCGCGCAAGCGGGGGCCTGCCACGTGTGGGATCCGGGGGAGTGCGGGTTGAGAAACCCACAACCACGGGGGCCTTTTTGCAAAACAAAACAGGGGGCTGACTGGAGGGTCTACAGGGCCGCGGAAGGACTTGCGCGTGATCGACAAAAGGTGGGGGGGCTTTCTGCAAAACCGCCACGGCTGTAAACTGAACCCTACGCGTACTGAACCCCGACGATCCCGGCGGCGGCGAGGTTTTCCGGCGGGGTTTGCGGCGGAGCGGTGGCGTATCTCGCGATGACTCTAAAACAAAGCGAGAAGAGGGGTCTACCAGCCACAGATCTCATTCAGGGAGAAACATAGGAGATGGACCGTATCGGACGGGGAGCCTCGAGGAACATCGGGGAACGCACGGTCCAAAAACTGTCCATCGGCGGGGCACATCACCGGCGGAGGCCAAAATCGGGCGGCGCTCGGCACACGGAGGGGAGGAAAAGGGAAGGGAACGAGGGTGGCGCTCACCTTGTCTGATTCCCCAAGGAATCAGAGGATGGGGCGGCCGGAGCGGAGGGAGACGACGATGTCACGGCGGTGGTGCACGGTTCACCGACGAGGAGGCAGCTCCGCGCGGGTCCGGCTCCTCCTCCTGGCGGGCTGGATCAACGCCAAGGTCCACGGTGGTGCTTCCCGGCGAGTCCACGATCACCAACTAGGACGGGAGAGGCGACGTGGTGCTCTGACCAGCGGCGGCCATGGCACGGAGGAGAAGAGGGCGAGGGGAAAACGAAGAAAGGGAGCTAGGGTTCGACAGCGAGGCGCGAGAAGATAAGGGCGGGGAGGGTCACGCGTGCGACGTGCTTGCTGACGCGGATGACGGCGGGGACGACCACCTTCCCGCTGCCGTCTGTCGTTGAGAGAGGGCAGGTCGAGGGAGAAGAAGAACAGAGGGAGACGGTGTGAACGGTGAAGGGGTATCGGGCCAGGGGAAGGAAAGGCCGGCCCAGGAGGAAGGAGGGGTGTGGGGCCGAAGCTGCTACTGGGCTGCGACCAGGTAGGGATGGGCTGCTGCTGGGGCTCTCTCTCTTGTTTTGTTTTCTTTTTATTTATTTATTTGTTTTGCTTTTGTTTTGTTTCAGATTCAAGCAAGCCAATAAAATAAACCTCTTTGGAAATTTTTGCAAGATTTGAATGAAGGGGGGGAGAAGATGGATATGGAGTGAGGTGAGGGTCTTGATGCACATGGCAAGTAAACAAAGATCAAGGTGAGGAGGTTTGAGAGAGAAAAAGGGGAGCTCACAAAAGAAAGGATCCACTCAAAAACAAAGGAAAAACCAAATAAGTTGGTGGTGATTTGCATGGCTCATGCATAGCGATAAGTGCCCTGTTTATTCTTGTAAAAACAATAATAAAGTCCCATGACATTTATTCATGTGCATCCCAAAATATGGAGTAAAGGCCAAGCAAAAGGAATTAAAAGGAGGTTCCATGTGGAGTAGATGGAGATGATCATATTTGAATATAATTTGGGACATGCTAGTGTGTGTGTTCCAATAGATGTGTAATAGTCTCAAAATATTCCAACATGAGCAAATATTCCAAGACAACCCATATGGAAGCTAGAAGAAGGGGTACCCCCACAAAGCCTGCAAAGGTGGCTTCAAAAATCAATAATGTGAAAACAACATGATGCTAGGGTGGGAGCATGTAGAATAGTAAGAGGATCCATCCCAACACATATGAGCTAGAGGTAAACACAAATAAGATGCAAAGCTCACATATGGTGGAAAGGTGGAATTATGGGGTGGTGACAAGAAAGGTGGTGGAGTTAATAAAAGATATGCCCCCAACTCAACTTGGGCATCCAGCATTTATCAAGAACCAAATACAATATATCAAGAGGCAAATACAATTAATAATGCATATGGAATAAGAACCAAATGAAAAGGGTTTTATATGATGCTCAAATGCAAGGTGGCATGATGACATGAGCATGATATAATTATGATGCAACAATTATATGTAGGAAGTAGCAATTATATTACTAGACCAAGTAGCATTACATATGTTAGACCGATGGGATGCTACAACTCTCCCCCACTAAACAAGAATCTCGCCCCGAGATTCTAGGAAGAAGACGAAGACACGAAGAGGGTAGGATACTTGGCACGGAGCTCGTCCTCGCATTCCCAAGTGGCTTCATCAACAGAATGGTGCGACCACTGCACCTTGCAGAACTTGATGGACTTGTTGCGAGTCCTTCTTTCTGCGACTTCTAGAATTTTTATGGGGTGTTCTTGATAAGACAGATCTTCTTGGAGATTGATGATTTCAAGGTCCACGGTCCTGCCGGGATCCTTGAAGCACTTCTTGAGTTGAGAGATATGGAAAACATCATGGACCTTGAGTTTTTCAGGGAGCTCAAGAGCATAAGCGACTTCTCCTCTTCTTCCACGAATTTTGAAAGGACCGATGTATCTAGGAGCCAGCTTTCCTTTGATACCAAAGCGGTGCGTGCCTCTCATGGGAGTGACACGACGGTAAACGAGATCACTAGGGACATACTCCATGTCCAGGTGCTTTCTGTCATAGTTGCTCTTCTGGCGACTTTGAGCAACCTTCAGATTTTCAAGAATGATGTGAACCTTCTCCTCCGCTTGAGTTACAATGTTGGGGCCAAACAATGTTCTTTCACCTGCGCCCGACCAACCAATCGGAGTTCTGCATTTGCGACCATAGAGAACCTCAAATGGTGCCATCTTTAGACTTTTCTGGAAGCTATTGTTGTAAGAGAATTCAGCATAAGGAAGGCATTCTTCCCACTTCATGCCGAAATAGATAACGCAAGCACGGAGCATATCTTCCAGAATCTGATTGATCCTTTCAACTTGTCCTTGCGACAAAGGGTGGTAAGCTGTGCTGAAGTTCAATTTTGTTCCCAAAGCATTTTGGAAACTTCCCTAGAACTTGGAAGTGAAGATGCTTCCACGGTCTGAGCTGATCTCAAGAGGAACCCCATACAGAGAGACGATTCTGTTGATATAGAGCTCAGCCAACTAAATTGCAGAAATTGTTTCCTTGACGGGAAAGAAGTGAGCCACTTTAGAAAGCCTGTCGATGACAACAAAGATTGCATTGTTGCCCTTTTGCGACCTTGGAAAACCAGTTATGAAGTCCATCTCTACTTTCTCCCATTTCCATTCCGGAGGCTTCAATGGCTGTAGAAGACCGGAAGGTTTCTGATGAACAGCTTTAACTCTGCGGCAGACATCACACTCAGAGACATACTTGGCACAACATTGTTTCAACCCAGGCCACCAATATTGTGTTTTCAAGTCCATGTACATCTTAGTGCTGCCAGGGTGGATAGAAAGAACAGAATCATGCGCCTCCTTAAGAACTTGCTCTCTTAAACCCGGGTAGTTTGGAACAAACATCCGGTGTTCAAAGAAAAGAGTGCCTTGGTCGTCGACGTGGAAGGACTCATACTTCGGAAGCTGAATGTTGGAGATGATGTTTTTAGTATAAGGATCACCAAGTTGAATGGAGCGAACTTTTTCTTCCAAGAGAGGGGTTGCCAGAAGGTTCAGAAGATACCCTTGATCCACAATTTCAAGGTTGAGCTTGCGGAATTCCTCACACAAGAGAGGCTGTTGTTCTTCCACCATGAGGTTGCTAACATAAGCTTTTCGGCTGAGAGCATCGGCCATGACATTAGCTTTGCCCGGAGTGTAGTTGATGGTCAAATCAAAATCATTGATTGCTTCAATCCACCTTCTCTGACGAAGGTTGAGATCAGGTTGTGTGAAGATATACTCTTGTGATCAGAAAATATCTCACAACGGTTGCCAAGCAAGTAGTGCCTCCATACTTTCAAAGCAAAGACAACTGCTGTGCTTCAAAGCAAAGACAACTGCTGCGAGTTCGAGGTCATGTGTAGGATAGTTGATCTCATGCGTCTTCAACTGTCGAGAGGCATAAGCAACAACTTGTTTTTATTGCATAAGGACAGCACCCAATCCTTGCAAGGAGGCATCACAGAATATCTGGAAAGTCTTTGATGTATCTGGAGGAATCAGGACTGGTGTGGAAGTGAGCTTCTCTTTGAGTGTTTCAAAGCTTGCTTGACATGCATGAGACCAAAGGTATTTCTTGCCTTTCTTGAGGAGATCGGTAAGAGGCTTCGCAATCTTCGAGAAGTCCTGAACGAAGCGACGGCAGTAACTGGCCAAACCAAGAAAACTTCAGAGTTCTTTGATATTTTTAGGAGGAAGCCAGTCAACAATTGTCTTAATAGTTTCTGGGTTGACGGCAATGCCCTTGGCAGAGATGACGTGACCAAGATAGGTGACTTGAGGTAGCCAGAACTCACACTTGGAGAACTTTGCATACAGGCGGTTCTCACGAAGCTACATGTAGATCCCTTAGCCTCGAGAGAGAACTACTCCCTCCTCATCATGGGAATCAGCAATGGTGATGGAGATGGTGGTGGAGATCGATGGAGATGGCCCCGGGGGCACTTCCCCGTCCCGACAGGGTGCCGGAACAGAGACTTTCTGTCCCTTGAATATCCCCTTCGGTGGCGTCGGCGCTGCGGAACTTTTCGTGGCTAGAGGCTTGACGATTTAGGGTTTTTGCCTCAGGAGGAATATATAGGCGAAGGAGGCAAGGTCTGTGGCCAGACAGGGGGCCCACACCATGCCCTGGCGTGGCCTGGGGGTACCCGCGCCTGGGGGGTGTGTGGCCAGGTCGTAACCCTCCTCCGTCTCGTATTCTGGTTCCGTGAGTCTTCCGGTAAATTAGGAACTTTGGCTTTTGTCCCGTCCAATTCCGAGAATATTGATTTTCTGACTTTCCTGGAACCAAAAACAGTAGAAAACAGGCAACTGGCACTGTGGCATCTTGTTAGTAGGTTAGTCCCAGAAAGAGTATAAAAATTACTCCAAAGTGTGGACAAAACACAAGTAAGTAGATAAAACCAAGCATGGAACATAAAAAATTATAGATACATTTGCAATGTATCAACACCCCCAAGCTTAACTCATGCTCGTCCTCGAGTAGGTAAGTGGTAAAAAGAAAGAATATATTTTGAGGTGACATGTACCATCATAAACTTGATCAAAGTATTTGTAAAACATTCAAAGTTGGGATCATAGTACTTCAATCATAACATGAAAGACAAAGTTCTAGCAATAATACAAATAAACTATGTTGCAACATGAAAAGGCACAAACAAAATATTCATAAATAACAATGCTTTGTAAGACGTTTGTTTGTTTCACATAAAGAAAACATAGCATAGTGGCATTCAGCTTGTCCTCATAGAGTAGCAAACATAAATGCATAGGACACCTTCAAAGTTCATAAGAGTGACTAGATACAAATCGTTTAAAACAAGCAATATCAAGTTATGCATCAATCAACTAGTCTTGGGACAATGCACATAGAACTAAGAATGGCCACTATGCTCTCAAAGTAGGTGCATAAAGGTAGAAGGTGGAGACTCAATATATTGGTGGAAGAAAGGCCTTCATAGAAGGAAGTAGAGATTCAAGTTTCAGAAAGAGCTTCCAAAACTTATGGTACTTATATCTTTCCGCTCTCATTGCCCCTATCATAAGCATCTTGAAGGTGATTAAGGTTAAAGTGACACAACTAAGAGGATATGCTTGACAAGTTATAAACCGAAATCTCATGCCCCTTACTTACGAAGACCGAACCTCATGCTACTCAACTTTAGTCACAAGTAAGCTCTTGTCATTGTAAGTACATATGTATCATAAAGAACCGCCAACGGGGCACCCCTTGCACATGATACATGAGCTATCCCATAATCAAAATGACAAGGCAAGCAGACAATGAGCATCTCAGCGATCTTTTTATTTGCTATTTGCATAGGTTTTTATTGAGGATGCTTCATAGAGTGTTCATTATGGTGATGTTGCAAGTTTCCACCATGATTAGGCATGGCTTAGGCTAGCGGCCCAGGCGTTTCTCTAACACACATACAAACTCCATGATCTTACAAGTTCCACTTTTATTTCACACCGCCGGGATCCATAAGCAAAAGAACATGATATCAACGGGGTACAAAGTACAAGTGCAATGTTGATAGCGTTCCCCATGATACATGGTTCTGCTAATTTCAACTTATAAAGCGCAAGCATATACGCAACAAAGAAGGACCCAATGGTTCAAGTTTATTAGATGCAAAAAAGTAAAGTGTGCCATCAAGTTCGTGAGAGCTTTAATCACTAGTTTTCTCATAACAAGTTTAATTTGGAAGGTAAACAAAAACATGAATATACTTGGAATAGCAAATGCTAATAGGTAGGTATGGTGGACTCTTTGGAATAACTTGGTTTTATTTGAATGCATGAGTGGAACTAATACTTGGTTATGGAGGCTAGCAAAAGACTGGGAGCGACCAACTAAGAGAGCAATAATGACCATAATCATGCAGAGTGACAAAAAATTATTAATTAAAGCATAAAGTGATATTACAAGTTGAAAACTAAAGGATCATAAAGGCTATGGTGACTTGGGATAGTCATAACATGGTGTGAGAATGCGCCAAGTCAACCCAAATAAAGCATCAAAGGAGAATACCACAATACTATGCTTTAATATGCTAAAACAACGCATGATTCTTCCAAGGCACATTAAGCAATCTCAATTGTTTATAACAAGTCATGCCACAACAAAGAATACTAAGCATAAAGACAAAACAATATCGAGCATGGCATGACAAAGCATAGGCCACAGTCAAAAACAAGCTCTCTTTACCACTTAAGCATGAACTTTCCTACTCTTTTCCAATCCAAACCAAACTATTTGAAAACCAATGTATGAAAGAGGGGGTCCAATCAATTTATTCAGAAAACTAAGAAAACGAAGCAAACAAAAAACAAAAACGAAAACGAAAAATAAGACGCTCCAAGAATAACACAACTATGCATGAAACAATAAAATGAAGCATTTGGAAGAAACCTGGGATTTTTATTGATGAAGAAGGGGATGCCCCAAGGCATCCCCAAGCTTTGACGCTTGTACTTCTTGGATATTTCTTGGGTTGACACGTGTGGCATCCCCAAGCTTGAGATTTAGTCCATCCTTCATCTCATTACTCCTTCCTTCCATACACCTGAAATTTTTCCTTCATACAAAACTTCACACAATCTTTATTAGCAACATTAGTGCACTAAAGATAATAAGTCTTTGGGTTCAGTTCCAACACCAATAAAACTTCCATTAAAACACTAGCTACTATAGAACTTTCCTCAAAAAGCTCAATTCTCCAAAAGAACTCAAAAAGGAACCAACAAGAAGCAAATGCAGAAAATGGGAGAAATCTGTCAAAACAGACCAGCAGGTAAAGACGATTTTTTTCGAAGACCTTCTGTTGCTCAAATCGAAAAGTGTTGAACTAACGAAAGTTAGATAACAACCTGGGGCAGAAGCGTAAAAATTCACGCCTCAAAAGGAAGTACAGATATTTTACACGGATTTTTACGGTGAAGCACAAAAATCTTTTTCGGGACAGCAACTTTCCCAATCATTACTTCTCTCTCATTAGAGGTTATTACTGAAGTAATAACTTCCAAGACTCATCTAAAAGTTTTGGGTTATCTCCCAATAAGTACTTTTCTTTAAAGCCTTTAAGTTAGGCATGATAGTTTGAGAAGATGCTCACATAAGAAATATGAATTGAAGTAAAAGAGAGCATCAAGAAGCAAATTCAAAGCACATTTAAGTCTAACCCACTTCCTATGCATAGGAATCTTGTAAAGAAACAAGTCATGAAAGCACAAAGCAACAAGCATAGTAAAGCAAAACAAGTGCAACCTCAAGACTTTCAACATAAAGAGGGGAAACTTAATATTATTGAGATGCATAAAACCATGTTTCCCTCTCTCATAATAACTTTCAGTAGCATCATGAATAAAATTAACAATATAACTATCACATAAAACATTCTTATCATGAGCCACATGCACATAATAATTATTACTCTCCACATAAGCATAGTCGTTCTTATTAATTAAAGTGGGAGCAAATTCAACAAAATAGCTATCATTATTATTCTCATCACCATAATCATCATATATAGGAGGCATATTGTAGTCATAATTAATTTTCTCCTCAATAGTAGGTGGACTGAAAATATCATATTCATCATTGTAATTATCATATATTGGAGGCATAGTATCATCAAAGTAAACTTTCTCCTCCATGCTTGGGGGACTAAAAAGATCATTGTCATTAAGACTAGCTTCCCCAAGCTTAGACTTTTCCATATCATTACAATAATAGTGTCCAAAGAATTCATACTAACAACATTGCTATTAGCATACAAATAAAGTTCCATAGGTTTTTTAATTTTCTCTTCAAACACTTCATGTCCTAACTCAAGATAAATACTATAAAGCTCTCTAATTTTGTTGTTGTTTTCCATTAATCCTAACTAGTGAAAACAAGAAACAAAAATACAAAAATGTAGAATCTAAAGGAAATAACTTCGAGCACTCACACCGGAGGATGTGAGTACCTTTTACCTTACCTCCCCGACAACGACACCAGAAAATAGCTTGATGTCTACGCACTTGTATTCTTGTAGACAGTTGTTGGGCCTCCAAGTGCAGAGGTTTGTAGAATAGCAGCAAGTTATCCCTTAAGTGGATCACCCAAGGTTTATCGAACTCAGGGAGGAAGTGGTCAAAGGTATTCCCTCACAAGCAACCCTGCAATCAAGATACAAGAAGTCTCTTGTGTCCCCAACACACCCAATACACTTGTCAGGTGTATAGGTGCACTAGTTAGGTGAAGAGATAGTGAAATACAAGTGGTATGGATAATTATAAGTGGTAACGGTGCCAAAAAATAGCTTGCTGGCGTGTGGTTGACGTGGGAAAAGACTAAATGCAAGCTTAAATAAAGATGGAAGCAAGCAAACATGTAACAGATCTAATTGCAAATGGTGTATCAATGCTTAGAAACAAGGCCTAGGGATCATACTTTCACTAGTGAACACTCTCATATAAATATCTTCTCTTTATGATACTACTCTTAACTAGTCTCCGGTTGGACACTCTAATCGATGGTAGGGCTATAACATCACACCTCAAAGTTTGCTTTCCACATCTAGATAACTCCACACTATCACCTTGAGCACTAGATGGTTCCAACAAACACTACAATTTCATAAAGACATCCAACTCCAAATATAATTCATAAAAAGTATTTGTAATCTCTAGCCTAAGTGCCACCATGGTGTGCACACTGTCAACTTCACACACATGGGGAGAGCAGAGTTCTATTAAAGCACTTGAGTAGCAAGGTAGATCTATAGATTACAAGCTCATGATCTCAATAAGATCATGCATAGAGAGAGAGATGAACACATAGCTACGTGTAGAGCCCTTAGCCTCAAGAGAGAACTACTCCCTCCTCATCATGGGAATCAGCAACGGTGATGGAGATGGTGGTGGAGATCGATGGAGATGGCTTCGGGGGCACTTCCCCGTCCTGGCAGGGTGCCGGAACAGAGACTTTCTGTCCCCCGAATATCCCCTTCGGTGGCGGTCGCGCTGCAGAACTTTTCGTGGCTGGAGGCTTGACGATCTAGGATTTTTGCCTCGGGAGGAATATATAGGCGAAGGAGGCAAGGTCGGTGGCCAGCCAGGGGGCCCACACCATGCCCTGGCATGGCCTGGGGGTACCCGCGCCTGGGGGGTGTGTGGCCAGGCCCTGGACCTCCTCCGTCTCGTATTTTGGCTCCGTGAGTCTTCCGGTAAAATAGGAACTTTGGCTTTTGTCCCATCCAATTCCGAGAATATTAATTTTCTGACTTTCCTGGAACCAAAAACACCAGAAAACAGGCAAATGGCACTATGGAATCTTGTTAATAGGTTAGTCCCCGAAAGTGTATAAAATTACTCCAAAGTGTGGACAAAACACAAGAAAGTAGATAAAACCAAGCATGGAACATCAAAAATTATAGATACATTTGCAATGTATCACGCCTTCAACTGGCTTGACCTTCGGCTTGTCTCCACGCGTACGCTTCATGGCGCACCTAGGGAAGGAGGTAGTGCAAGCGAGGGAGCTTTGACGCGTGTGGTAGGTGCAGATTGGGGTTTTGGGACTAGACAGATTGGGGGGAAATGATACGAGCACATGGAAGAAGAAGACCGAGTGGGTTTATAAACACCGGACCGTTCATAATCCTCGAGTGGACACGTGTGGTGGGCTGGGGCGGGGGGGGGGGGGGGGGGCTACCACGATCTCCACCTTTTTTTGGGTTCCCTTTTTTTGAAACAGCCACGATCTCCACTTTAGAGCTGCATTGAAAAGACGCTCATGGCAGACCTCAATTCCACTTCATGCAAGTGGCGTGGAACCAATTTCTAGCAACGTTAGATCTACTCGAGGGGGCCCTTGACTCCTGGAAGTTACTTGCGGTAGGGCCCAGTTGGAAGTGAGATTGAGAGCGCGGCGTAAAAATGGGATATATCTTATTAAAATCAAGTGGCAATAAATTGCAGCGTCTCGTCAACAACCGTGCACTCGATGACCCCGTTGCCCTGTGCATGTGTTGTAGTAGCAGTAGTAGCCTTTGCAGACTAGATTAAACGAGACATGACCACTCGACGACTTTTTCCATGGACGGCATCGTGTTCCTTCTTGTGGAGGGAGACGTCCGTGCTGTCTCATGTTGTACTGTGAAGGGCACGAAGTGTGCAACGATCATCGTTGGATCACACAGGATCAACGATTGGTGCGCACGATCCACGTGATAACTGTGACAACCAATCAGGGCGTAGCAGACAGAGTGAGCACATGTTTGGGCTTCTATGAAAGAGAGAGAGGGGAAGGGCAAACTAAGTAGTATCAAAAAACCAAGGGCAAAACTGAGTAGTATAAAAATCTAAAGTGAGTGTCTTGTACAATGAATTACATCGTGGCATACATCAAATTATGCCAAGATAGATCCACTAGAGTTTATTGCATGTGTGTTCTACTCATAAACCACATATGGATCAGCCAGAGTCATTGCATGTGTGTTTTTCTCATGAACCACACATGGATCCACCAGTGTCATTGCATATCTGTTCTTTTCATGAACCACAACTACAGTCATTGCATGTATGTTCTTTCCACAAACCACATAAGGATACACCATTGCCATTGGATGTGTTTTCTTTTCATGAATCACAGCCAGAGTCATTGCATGTGTGTTCTTCTCACAAACCACACATGCATCCACCAGTATCATTGCATGTATGTTCTTATCATGAACCATAGCTAGAGTCATTGCATGTATGTTCTTCCCACAAACCACATATGGATCCACCAGTGTCACTGGATGTGTGTTGTTTTCATGAACCACACCTAGTGCCATTGCATGTCTGTTCTTTTCATGAACCACAGCCAGAGTCATTGCATGTATGTTCTTTTCACAAACCACATAAGGATCCACTAGTGTCATTGGATGTGTGTTCTTTTCATGAACCACACCCAGTTTCATTGTATGTGTGTTCTTCTCACAAACCACACATGGATCCACCAGTGTCATTGGATGTCTGTTCTTTTCACAAACCACATATAGAGTCATTGCATGTCTGTTCTTTCCACAAACCACATATGGATCCACCAGTGTCACTGCATGTGTGTTCTTTTCACAAACAACAGCTAGAGTCATTGCATGCTTATTCATTTCACAAACCACAACTAGAGTCATTGCATGTCTGTTCTTTCCACAAACCACACATCAATCCAACAGTGTCATTGCATGTGTGTTCTTTTCATGAACAACAGCCAGAGTCACTGCATGTGTGTTCTTCTCACAAGCCACACATGGAAACAGCTAGAGTCATTGCATGTCTGTTCTTTTCATGAACCACAACTAGAGTCATTGCATGTCTGTTCTTCTCACAAACCACATAAGGATACACCAGCGTCATTGGATGTGTGTTCTTTTCATGAACCACACCCAGTGTCATTGCATGTCTGTTCTTCCGACAAACCACACATGGATGCACCAGTGTGATTGCATGTCTGTTCTTTTCAGGAACCACATCTAGAGTCATTGCATGTGTGTTCTTTTCACAAACCACATAAGGATCCACTAGTGTCATTGGATGTGTGTTCTTTTCACAAACCACAGCCACAGTCATTGCATGTCTGTTCTTCCACAAACCACACATGGATCCACCAGTGTCATTACATGTGTGTCCTTTTCATTTACCACAGCCAGAGTCATTGCATGTGTGTTCTTCTCACAAACCACACATGGAAACACCCAGAGTCATTGCATGTCTGTTCTTATCATGAACCACAGCTAGAGTCATTGCAAGTCTGTTCTTCTCAAAAACCACATAAGGATACACTAGTGTCATTGCATGAGTGTTCTTTTCATGAACCATATAAGGATCCACCAGTGTCATTGCATGTCTGTTCTTCCCACAAACCACACATGGATCCACTAGTGTCACTGGATGTGTGTTCTTTTCATGAACCACAACTAGTGTCATTGCATGTCTGTTCTTTTCATGAACCACAGCTAGAGTCATTACATGTATGTTCTTCTCACAAACCACATAAGGATACAGCAGTGTCATTGGATGTGTGTTCTTTTCATGAACCACACCCTGTGTCATTGCATGTGTGTTCTTCTCACAAACCACACATGGATCCACCAGTGTCATTGCATGTCTGTTCTTTTCATGAACCACATCTAGAATCACTACATGTGTGTTCTTCTCACAAACCACATAAGGATACACCAGTGTCATTGGATGTGTGTTCTTTTCATGAACCACACCCAGTGTCATTGCATGTGTGTTCTTCTCACAAACCACACATGGATCCACTAGTGGCATTAAATGTCAGCTCTTTTCATTAACCACACGCAGTGTCATTGCTTGTTTGTTCTTCTCAGAAAACCACACATGGATCCACTAGAGTCATTGCATGTGTGCTCTTTTCACAAACCACATAAGGATACACCAGTGTCATTGGATGTGTGTTCTTTTCATGAACCACACCCAGTGTCATAGAATCTGTGTTCTACTCACAAACCACACATGGATTCACTAGTGTCATTGCATGTCTGCTGTTTTCATTAACCACACCCAGTGTCATTGCATGTGTGTTGTTCTCACAAACCACACATGGATCCACCAGTGTCATTGCATGTCTGTTCTTCTCATGAACCACAGCTAGAGTCATTGCATGTCTGTTCTTCTCACATACCACATAAGGATACACCAGTGTCATTGGATGTGTGTTCCTTTCATGAACCACACCTAGTGTCATTGCATGTGTGTTCTTCTCACAAACCACAAATGGATCCACCAATGTCATTGCATGTGTGTTCTTTTCACAAACCACGGCTAGAGTCATTGCATGTCTGTTCTTTCCAAAAACCACATATGGATCCACCAGTGTCACTGGATGTGTGTTCTTTTCATGAACCACACCTAGAGTCATTGCATGTCTGTTCTTTTCACAAAACACACGTAGAGTCATTGCATGTGTGCTATTCTCACAAACCACACATGGATCCACCAGTGTCATTGGATGTGTGTTCTTTTCATGAACCACACCCAGTGTCATTGCATGTGTGTTCTTCTCACAAACCACACATGGATCCACCAATGGCATTGCATGTCCGTTCTTTTCACAAACCACAGCTAGAGTCATTGCATGTCTGTTCTATCCACAAACCACATATGGATCCACCAATGTCACTCGATGTGTGTTCTTTTCATGAACCATAGCTAGAGTCATTGCATGTGTGTTCTTTTCACAAACCACAGCTAGAGTCATTGCATGTCTGTTCTTTCCACAAACCACACATGGATCCACCAGTGTCATTGGATGAGTGTTCTTTTCATGAACCACAACCAGTGTCATTGCATGTGTGTTCTTCTCACAAAACACACATGGATCCACCAGTGGCATTGCATGTCTGCTCTTTTCATTAACCACACCCAGTGTCATTGCACGTGTGTTCTTCTCACAAACCACACATGGATCCAACAGTGTCATTGCATGTGTGCTCTTTTCATAAACCACATAAGGATACACCAGTGTCCTTGGATGTCTGTTCTTTTCCTGAACCACACCCAGTGTCATTGCATGTGTGCTCTTTTCACAAACCACATAAGGATACACTAGTGTCATTGGATGTGTGTTCTTTTCATGAACTACACCCAGTGTCATTGCATGTGTGTTCTTCTCACAAACCACACATGGATCCACCAGTGTCATTCCATGTCTCTTCTTTTCACGAACCACAGCTAGAGTCACTGCATGTCTATTCTTCTCACAAACCACATAAGGATACACTAGTGTCATTGGATGTGTGTTCTTTTCATGAACCACACCCAATGTCATTGCATGCGTGTTCTTCTCAAAAACCACACATGGATCCACTGGTGGCATTGCATGTCTGCTCTTTTCATTAACCACACCCAGTGTCATTGCATGTCCGTTCTTCTCACAGACCACACATCGATCCATCAGAGTCTTTGCATGTGTGCTCTTTTCACAAACCACATAAGGATACAGAAGTGTCATTGTATGTGTGTTCTTTTCATGAACCACACATAGTGTCATTGCATGTGTGTTATTCTCACAAACCGCACATGGATCCACCAGTGTCATTGCATGTTTTCTCTTTTCATTAACCACACCTAGTGTCATTGCATGTGTGTTCTTCTCACAAACCACACATGGATCCACCAGTGTCATTGCATGTCTATTCTTCTCATGAACCACAACTAGTGTCATTGCATGTCTGTTCTTTTCATGAACCACATAAGGATACACAAGTGTCATCGGATGTATTTTCATGAACCACACCCAGTGTCATTGCATGTGTGTTCTTCTCACAAACCACACATGGATCCACCAGTGTCATTTCATGTCTGTTCTTTTCACAAACCACAGCCAGAGTCATTGCATGTCTGTTCTTTCCACAAACCACATATGTATCCACCAGTGTCCCCAGATGTGTGTTCTTTTCAGAAACCACATCTAGAGTCATTGCATGTCTGTTCTTT